>VZTO01014369.1:989-23702 GCA_013400615.1 Syrrhaptes paradoxus
CCAGCTCAAAACAAAGGTTTATTTTCTCTCCTGCATTGTGCTGGTGAGTACTGGCTCTTCTTTTGGGCCAATTTAATTCACTAAACCAAAAAATTGACCACTTTTGGCTGATTTAGTTTGCTACTACATGTGTGGGTTAAATTAGTTTAATGACCAGTGAGTGGTTCAATGACCAAAGCTGCCACGAGGTGTGCAGAAAGATTAGAGTCAGGCAGAGATGAGAAGGTGGCCACTAGGCATTAGTGAGTTATGTCTGCTATGTACCTCTTGTGGAACTGGATCTTAAACTCCCTTCAACTACATATTACAGGTAGAATTTTCCTCATAAGCAGTTACAGTTTGATGAGGAAAATATGTAAACAGGAAGATCCTCTGAACAAAAAATTGCTCCTTCTGCCTCTTATACTCTCCCATTAGCTACTGGAATTTTTTTTCCTGCTCTATATAGAACTTTGGAGAGCAGTGCATTTCTTCCTCTAATGTAAATATTTGAAATACTAGTTTTAATATTTTGATTACAATCGATGCTATATAAGCATCCTTGAATNTTCCCTGATGCCACAACAGGCATCAATCCTGTTAAATAGTTGTTGAGAACAAAAATAAGTTTATTTAAAAAAAAAAAAAAAAAGAGTCTGTCTCTCAGTACCCAATGACAAGACTTTCTTTCCAGCTATTAACCTCTCATTCTTATGTCCTGTTAAGCACATTTACACAGTTATATATTCTAAAAAAGCCACATGGGACAAAAAATTGAAGTAAAATAAAATTTGTTTTAATGGCTATTGGAGGAGGAGAAAAAATGTAATGCATGACTGCACTACAGTAGGCATATCAGATAACAATCTCAATATTAACTGCTCTCTAAGGATCTGAGAGACAAATTTGAGTTCTGTCATTGAGGTTCACATTATGTGCCATCCTTAGACACACAGATAATTTCAGACTAGCTAAAAAACAAGCCCGATGTCTTTCTTACTCCTAATTCTGAGAAGCAGCAAAAGTCAACTTTGTTAAGCAGATTCTAAAGATGTGCCAATCTAGAATGCTAAGATAAGGGTCAATAAAATAGTTAATCTTAAATTTATCCAACTTATTTCTGATTTTGAACTCTAATACAGCTGAAGATCCAAGACAAACACAATAAAGTCAAGTCCTCCTCCTTTTATATGCACCTCATAATCTGTAGTTACTGCAATCTATACCTTTGTAACCACATTACACTACCTAGTATCGCCATCTAGTCAATGGTAGTGAATTTATAACTAGTTTCAAGCATGCAGCATTTAATAAATAAATATTTTTTGTCTTGATGAAATTGTACTTTTGACTCAGACTAATCTGTTATACATATTTTCTAGGCTTTCAACAATCCTTATTCCACTCGCTGCCAAATCAATGAACTCACCTCCTGTACCCTTGTTTTTAAAAACTCTCCTTCAAAACTACACCTTCAAGATTTCAGTGCAAGCACACTTCAGATGGTACATAACTAATGAGCCAAACCAGTTAATTACTGCATGATTGCTGTGCTATAGCAATAGTAGTGTGCCTTAGATATCAATGAAAGGACCAAACATGGCCAGATTTTGACCTAACTTAGGCTTGACAAGCAGGATGAAAGCAAACAAAAGCAGAGACAGTGGGAGGACAAGGGTTACAACAGGGGGATTAGGAAATGCCTTTTTTTTTTTAAATGCATGTTAATAATTCCCTGTGGAGTTTTAATGAATTTGTTCTACACATTAAGATGTCACTGCCAGTGTCTGGAATGAAGGGCAGGGTGGGGTCAGAAGAGAAGCTGCAAAGTCTGACCAGTCATAACTAGAGTCCAGATTAAATATCAATATTGCCAGTGTCACCCTGACACCCGAACAGGATCTCCTACCTCTTGCAATGTGTTGATATCCACACCATCTCCTTGAATAACTCTGAGATATGGTGGCAGCAACTTGTAGCCTTTTGAGTTCTCTGTAATGGGAAACTTCTTTCCTAAGATCTCTAAGACCTATTGAAAAGAGATGTGAGACAGTTCAAAATAAAAATAAAAACCTTCTGTTCCAACAAAGAAATACAATTTCCACATTTCATGCCCTGAAGAAAAAAAATCCCTAAATATACCTACACATCCTGCTCTAAATCTATCCACATAGGCACACAAACAACAGGCATGCCAGCCATTGTGGTGGAAGCCATTAGATTAAAGCAGCCACAGACCATATGGCCTTCACAAACTTGTTGTACCCAAGCACTAATCACAACCACGCTTCCCTCCTTTCTCTTTCGTTGCTACAAGTTTTTGCTATTAAATCTGTCAGCTGAAGATTCTGCTCTCCTTTTGACCTCCCTTAAGATGAGGCTTTCAGTTTTCTGTGATTTTGTTAGCCACCAATAATTAAAGTGAAACACTTCAGCTAGAAGTTTTTCTTATCAGCTCTGATAAAGATTACTCAAAGTTCCTATTTGTGATATGTCACTTGTCCCAAAGGAAAAAAAAAGTGTGAAAGCTGTATGGATCCAATTTGACAGAGTATCAACATAATTGAAGTCTTCCCCCTACTTTCTTATTAAAACAGTGCTGACAGCGACTCCATTTCAGAGGTATCAATAGCTTTTATTATAGAACTGCAACAATCATCTTATTCTCTAAAAACCTACAAGGCAAGAAACATTTTTCATCTTGGAGGTCATGTGCCACTTAGTCAAATGCACGTCTTACAAAAGGAAGAAGAATGCTAAACTTGTATTTGTAGCATAGAACAGCGAATTATGTTCATACAGAACAACAAGATACCCGAACTTGGTGGTAAGATGTCTTATTGGCCTGGCATTTATTAATGCCCAAGTTGCTTCCCATTTTATTTGTTATTAAGTGACGAAAGACCTCTCTTTCTAGAGCCATTCCAACATCATTAGACCAGCAAAACTGGTACCTGCTGTAAAAGCTTCAAGAATAGTATGCAAGAATGGGTTTGATGAAAAAGATTAAACTATTCAGACTGTAAGTTTCCATATCTATACTGAGATGAGGTGAACGTTTACATTCCTCTTAGGTGAAAATCATCCAGCAGCAACTATATACTGTGCATACCAAGTCAGAACGTTGTTTCTTATGTTTGTTAGCTGGTGTTATGGTTTGTCATTACAAAACAATTGCCCTTCTCAATCTTGTATACAAATCACTTCAAGAAAGGATTACCTTTAACACAGTGTCAAGAGGATTCCCAGAATCTGGTCTAATAATAAGCGGTGCCTCTGGACTTCGCGCTTCAATTATCTGCCTTAAGTCATCACCCCATATTTTTTCACAGGCATTGTAAATGTCGTAGCTGTCACTAACCACAGATACAGGCACTGAAGAAAACTGTGTCACTATGTGTTCAAAAGCATCTTTTTCATGATCTTTCCCCCAAGCCGTTATGGTACTGTAAAGTCAATTGAAAAAAATCCACATTAGAGCAGCATTTATATATTAATTTATATTTCCCACCAGTAACAGCTCAAGATAACAGTAGGCAATACGATTACAAGACAGCACAAATTCTGTGCTTATCAGCTCTGCGTTGCATGGATAGTAAATATACTACTACTGAATAAAAAGCACCCTGGATTCATCTTTGGAAACTCAGACAAACAGCTGACACATTAAACTTCTTTCACATAAAAACGTGATTCTATTTATTTATTTAATATTTGTGAGATTGTTTCGCTTTTAGATCTGAAATTCGGAGAGGGAACAGACAGAAAAACAAAACATCTACTCTGGCAACTTCACACTACAAAATGAGAAGTAGAGAACTAGCAGCACATGCTAGAAAAATCTTAGACGAAAACACTTTTTTTTTTTTTTTAATGGTGATTTAAAACCATTATGCTTACTCATACAAACATTCCTCTAGAGGAGCCTCAGGGCATTACCCTTGATACAAGGGTACAGGCAAGCACATAAAACAGAGTTGCTAAGAGAGGTAATAAGTCACTGAACGCCAGTTGGTCTGCAGTGGCTGGCTGTATGTTGCTGTCACAGACCAGCTGACATAACCGACTTCGGTAACTTGTGCGCGAACACCTCAAAATGCTCTCGCAAAGAACAGGTGTGCAGCAAGAGCTAGTGGGCATTTAATTTTTACCATAAAATGCCAGCATTAACTTCCACGTGGATAAGCCCCAGATCACATTAGTGAAGAAACAAAACAAAAATTGTTTCAAAGAGGTTGGGGCAGTCCAAGGAACGACTCTGGCTGCGTGCCAGAGGCAAGCACCACACTTACAACACAATCTCACATTGGAGGTTGTGGAACAGTTCAACCATTCTGGAAAAATTTGAGTCTCTTGCACGAGACACTTTTAATGTATTAATTTGGAAAGCGTGATTGCAGCCTGCATTTGGCAATGAAAACTTTAACTAGGACAGTTTAAGCTGTCTGCTCTCATACCACCACTTCAATATGCTGTGCAAGAGATGCTGGCTTGTTCTTTGACTCCATGTGTTTGCTTTCCTTAAAAAGAATTTCGTAGTTGCTTCGGCCATCATCTTTGGATTTAACTGCAGTATTAAAGTAAGCTAAGAGAAGACATTTCAGAAAAATTTGTCACTTCTACTGATCAAGCAGGGGTTCTAGAACACTACTACAGCAATGGTCCAGAAAGTCATATGAAACAGTGTTCATTTCAAAGATCATCACCACCCTACTAGGTCTATTCATGTAAGCCCTACCATCATCTGTCTTGCAATTTTAAGTGAAAAGATTCACTATTCAAAAGCACTAGATTTTGTACTCTATAAGAACAAAGCAACTGTCCCTTCCTTTATATTCTGCTTATTTCAGTATGCGGACACACAAGTGAAATCCAAGGATTTGCATTCACTCCTGACTTCGTACAGGATTCAGATATAAAAAAATAAGACCTCTTAATCTCAAATGCCTGTTTGAGACCAGTTCCATACTCTCAAAAAGGCACTAACAGTTCTTAGTGAGAGATAAGGATTCACCATTGGCTGAATTAGTTATGCTGATGGGATGCTGTAGAGCAACTGCCTCTTCTGGAGGGAGAACATGATCTGGGAAAGTCCAGAATTACAACTTACATGGGTTTTCATTTTATGATTTTATGTTTAAAACAAAATTTAAACTTCATAACATGAATCCTCAATATATACTTTTACCTGTAAGCCTTCAAGTCAACTCCAAATTTACTTTGATGCTGATAAGAAGGTTAAAGACATTAAAACACTTTTATACTTAAGAATAATCATTGCCCTGTTGCACCCCTAGAACATAGAGGGGTGTCAGCATTGAACTTCAGCCTCAACAGGTGGATCAATCATGGCTAACACTGTATGATGTAAGTTGAACAGCTTACTATTTCTGGATACAAAGATGGATAATAAAAATTACATTTTGCTAAGGTACTTTTAAAAAGGCTTTAATAGCTCAGTATCTTACCTGTGTTCAGCAGCTGGAACAGAATATCCTGGAACCGGATCTTTTGTACCATAGTACTTTTTAATTAATGCAATTCCTGCTACAGTGTCGGTTCCTTTGAAGTTCACCAAATGAGCTGAAGCTCCTATTCCTGCAGTCTGAAAAAGACGCAACTTTCAGTCGCCACACCAACTACAGACGCCTAAAACCAGTCACCACCCAGCACTAGTTTGTAACAGCAAAACTCTGATTTGGTTCCCGTTTCACCAATGCCCTCTGTATGCATTTACACAGGAAGACAACTCCCGTATAGAAAAAAGCTCTCCAAGTCTCGTGCTCACAGTTCAGACACGTACCCGCTTCCCTTGATCACCCCCACCTCCACAGCAGATCCAGACACAGTGCTCTAGGCATTCACAATTTCACTCTGAACACGATTGTTAAGAGACACATGCTACAATCCTTTAGAGTTAAGAACAATTAGACTTCTCAAACTGTTAGACAAGTAGTATTACCTCTTGTGAAGAAACTCCTCTGTAGCCAAAGTCATGCAGTTTATACTCCAGTCCTTCTAAGCTGCCAGAAGTCTCCAGCAAGTATTTGGCCAAAATCTTTTTCTGCTCTCTAGAGTTTGTAGCCACTGTGATTGGATACCATGACTGCACAAGAATAGTCTAAAACAAAACCCATCACATTGTTAGGTGTATGTTTGTTTAGGACTTAAAAATCCCCACTTGGCACTTAATAAGGCACAAAAAGGTCTATTTATTTTCATCGTCCATTCAGAGAGTACTGATGCTTTCAACAGTTTGCTTTAGCACTAAAGTAATTAGCCTTCATAATACCTTAATAAGGCAGGCCAGGTATTGACCATCTCAGGAGTTATCACTCCCAAGCTACAGGCACAATTCCCCCCATCCACCTTTCCTCGTGGATAAAAGTATTGCTGTGAATTTGCCGTAAAATTATTACAATCTCTTGCCAGGTAAGGGGAAGAGGTCTGTGTAAGAGCACTAAAAATAAAATCCAGGCTTACTTAAAGCAGAAAACGAAAGGTGCCAGAGATTGCCCTTAAACCAATGAGGGATTCAGCCTTTAATTTAAGTGCATTAATATTTACTTAGAAAAAACACTAACTTTCCAAAACTGACCTCAATCCAATTTGTGAGCCAGTAGCACTCTGGATCTGTGTTTTCTACTGTGAAAAGAACATTTCCTCTGGGAATTACAGAGCCCTCAGGAACAGCCTTTATTTCTATAGGAAGATGGCCATCATATTTCTGTATAAGAAACAGTAATCTTGTTAGACAACAAGCAAGTTTAGGACCTACCTCTCTTTGATTTGACTGCAGTGGATATAAGTCAGGCTATGATTCTATGAGTTTATTGATAAGGCTTTTTTCTTCATTGCTTTCAACCCTAAAAACAGTTTGGTTTGTTTGCACACCCACCAGACCAAACAAACAAACAAATCCCCATTTATCAAAAAAGGAGGAAAATCCCGTAACCTATGATCAAACCAAATGACAGTTATCTGTTGTATTCCTTGTGCAAACTGAGTCAGAAAGGCTTAAATGCTATATAAAAATACCTAAGTTCTACTTACAGAACAAGAAATATTTGCTACTCAGTTTTCTTCAGTGCTTTAACATGAAGTACGCTAAAAAAAAGTTTAGCTATTATCTAGGCATTCAAAAAATCTCTAGTTTTGCTTAGTACAGATATGTGCTTTGTTAATTTATTAAAGCAGGATCCATTTAGTATCTATTTTAAAGACTATTTTATCATCTCAATTATTCACTAGACATGAAAACTAATCTTGAAATGTTGTTCTTTTGTCAAATTCCGTCTTTCATCCCTGAAGGACTAAATATTGTCCGAAATAATGTGCCTTTTGAAAAAGAGTAAGTTGCAAACAGCAACTCTAAAAGAGTAATGGTAACTTTCTGAAAGGTCTTTGCAAGCTAAACAGATAATACTTAAAATATTTTGTATACTAATATTTTTTGACAGAAAGCTTCTCATGAGATATTCTTTTAAGGCAACAAAAATTGCATAAAGTCAGAAATTACACAGATTAATAACTAGCCTCAAAACTTATTCTCCAGTGCCTAAAAGACATGAGAATTTTCTTCTACACTAGAGTTTAAAAGTTTCTTTGAAAATTTAACATGCTGAAGCAAATTGTGTTTATATACCACACAGGGTTTAGTCGTCAGATTTGGAGATGTCTGTTCTGGATTAAGAAAGGACAACGAAGCCTTCAAAAAGGCTCAAAATAATTTATTAATGATTCAATGAAGTATAGTTAAGTGAAAAAAACCCAAACATTTCAAAGTTGCTATAGGTGTTGATTTTGTCCACAAAAAAAAAGCAATATGGTCATGCCCTAGCACTATATTATAGCCCTTTTCAAAACTTTCAGGTAGAATCAACTTGTACAATTCAGGGCTTACAGCTCTATCACGCATCATCAATTCCTTCCAACTTCCAGACTTTACACCATCCCCTTGTTCTCCAGGCAGTTCCTTCCCCTCTCCCACCCCTTCACACTACTAGTATTTACTCCTTCTTTACTCCCGGTACAAATTCATGTGTGTACTTCTAAAATGCATTTTGGCACTTCACTCATAGAGCCATTGCTCCCTCCGCTGTACCTAACACTACACATTAGATAACAGAGCCAGAGGGCAAACAGGGGCAGGTATGTGAAAATACACAGGAATTCAGTGAGCAGAAGCAGGGTCTCTGTGTGCATAGAAGGGCAAAGCCCCAAAGGGTACGTACACTTCCAGCTTGAAAGCCATCAGCATCTAATATCAAAAAGTGGAAACCATATTTATTTATATATATATACACATGTACAATTTAAACATGAAAATCTGACAAAGGAATAAGCAACATATATGGGGGGTATGCAGGAAGGCTTCTTTTGACTAAACCAAAAGCTGAATGGAATTAGTAACACCACGTTAAAACTCAGTGTGGACAGACACGCAGCATTAAAGGCTTACTAATTCAGTTTAGCCAAAGAGGGATCAAGATTACTTTGAATACCGATGAGAGCACTTCACAATGTATAATATAGCTTAAACACATATGGATTGCATTCACATCTGTAGTTATTTGAAATTCATGCAAGTCCTCTACAAACCTCTCTAACTCCCTCTTAGAAAACTATGGTTTTATTTACCTTACTGCCATTTGAAACAGTTAGTTGAAATTCATTTTTCTCTTGCACACCTTATGGTCCACCCTGGTTGCAACATGACATCCAAATACATATTCACAGACAGATGTCACCATAAAATACATACAGTCAGAGTATCCAGGGGAAAATTAACGCAAAGAACTAAAAATTGGGTTTTCAAATACCAAAAATACCCATTCACCAAGAACCCACAATGAAACTTAGCATTTAACTAATCTGCAGCTCTGATGAACACTATTAGTCTGAATCTGCTGCTTTTACAGATAGAAGATGTTTGCAAATTACTTGAAGACTGACACATTTTTAAACAAAAGGGAAAAGGATAATTGTGGAAAGACTTAATTTGGAAGGATTTGTGTGTCAGAAGTACTCAAGCCTTGTATTTCATAATAAAGTTCAAATGAAGTTCAAATCTCTGAAAAATTTAGGAAACAATTGAACAGAACATGTATTTTTTACAACTATTCACACATACATGTAATGCTACATTGGGTTTGCGTGGCAAGGTTTTGGTAGTAGTGAGGGGAGTGGTACAGGTGTGGCTTCTGTGAGAAGATGCCAGAAGCTTCCCCCATGTCCGACAGAGCCAATGCCAGCCAGCTACACGACAGACCCACCAGTGGCCGAGGCCGAGCCCACCAGTGAGAGTGGTAGTGCCTCTGGGATAACATATTTAAGAAGGGGGAAAAAAACCTGCTGTGCAACAGCAGCCAGAGAGAGGAGTGAGAATATGTGAGGGAAACAACTCTGCAGACACCAAGGTCAGCATAGAAGGAGGGACAGGAGGTGCTCCAGGTGCCGGAGCAGAGATCCACCTGCAGCCTGGTGAGGACCCCATGCCAGACCAGGTGGCTGTGCCTGAACAAAGTTGTGACCCCATAGGAAGCCATGCTGGAGCAGGACATGGACAGAGGAGCCCAGGCTGGAGCAGGTTTGCTGGCAGGACTTGTGAGCCCGTGGGTGACCTGCGCTGGAGCAGTCTGTGCCTGAACGACTGCACCCTGCAAGGGACCCATGCTGGAGTAGTTCATGAAAAGCTGCAGCACGTGGGAAGGACTCACGCTGGAGCAGTTCATGGAGCAGTCATCTCCCACAGGAGGGACCCCATGCTGGAGCAGGGGAAGAGTGTGAGGAGTCCTCCCCTTGAGGAGGAAGGAGCAGCAGAAACAACCTGTGATGAACTGACTGTAACCCCCATTCCCTGTCCCCCTGTGCTGCTGGGCAGGGAAGAGGTAGAGAAAATTGGGAGCGAAGTTGAGCCCGGGGAGAAGAGAAAGGATGGGGGGTCTGGTTTTATTGCTCATTACCCTACTCTGATTTGATTGGTAATAAGTAAACTAATTTCCTCCAGCCAAGTCTGTTTTGCCCACGATGGTAATTGGTGAGTGATCCCTCCCTGTCCTTGTCTCAACCCATAAGCCTTTCATTTTATTTTCTCTCCCCTGTCCAGCTGAGGAGGAGGAGAGACAGAGCAGCTTTGGTGGGCACCTGGCATCCAGACAGGGTCAACCCACCACAAATGCTTTCTGTATTAGAATAAAAATGGTTATAATTAGTTACAGAAAACAATATAAATGATGCAAGCAACCACTAAGCACTATTTTCCACCTGGAGATTTGCCAACAAGCCTCCACTTACAGTAGCTGGCTGACGGCAACCATAAATCCTTATTACCTGCAAAGCCATATTTGGCATCTGAAAGGATGAAAATTACTTTTCTCTAAGGAATTACAATTACATGATTATTCTTTGACAGCTGCTACTCCCTGTACACTAAACACAAAAATCTAAATTTACCCAGTCTTTACTATCACGGTTAAAAGGAGAGACTGCTGTATTTATTCTACAGTTGATTCATAAATCCTTTATTATGATCTCATACTACTTTCATAAATTTTACCTCCAGAATATAGTTCCATCCCTTTTCATTGAAGACATCATCTTGAAAATGCTCCCTATATACTTCTTTGGCTTCCTTGATTTTCTCTTTGGTCACCACTTTACCTGTGGTTTCAGAAACAGATGAAAGCTTAGAAACTTATATTCATCAATTTATAACATAAATAACAAAAAGGTTCAGACACAGAAAAGTCATATTGCCTCCAACAAAGACAGGGAGAACATATCAAATGCAGTATACTAGCTATGTTAAAACCAAATTTTATTTTCATGTATTATATATTTTAGGATGCTCAAGAAACCAACAAGATAAAATACACTTGTGGCTTGCAGGTGACTCAGGAACAATTTGAGATTATTATTCTTTTATGATCGTCAAAAACCTGTCAAGAGTTTTAGTAGCAGTGCTTTTCCCAGACGAATGTGATGACTGTGCAAGCTGGCACATGAAACAAGATATAACCAGACCAGCACAAGGGTTAAGCTATGCTGCTCCAGGGAGAATCCCCATGGAAAGGCCTTATGACCAGTCTTTGATTGACCAGCTTGCGATAGGAACTGACACACTAACTACATTATTTCCATAAGCATCGCTACTGTTGTAGGAACAATCACCTACTGGAAATGTTAGAGAGCAATCCTCAGAGAGCTAAAGAAAAAAGAAACAAGATTATCAAGTATTCTGCTTATAGCTGAATTCCAATATTTGGCAGAATTGGCAGAAATATTTATGGATTCTGGATCAAGACAAACATATGCAAGCCGTATGACTGAAGTTTTCCTTCTAAAGCCTGGCAGAAGGCAGCTTGTGTTTAGGTCAGAACAGGTAATATTTGCATATAATGCAACAAAACAAAACAAAATCTTAAACGGCACCAAGAAACGTCCAGATGTTACTTTTAAGTTTGCCAATATTGAATTGAAAACACTTTCAGATGTAGCCTCCCTATTCAGTGATCTCAGCTGACTGGCAACTGAAATTTAAATTAAAACCATTATTGGTTTACACAGTAAATAAATCAGAAAATACAGGCTAAAGTTATGTTCAAAATGAAAAATGTACTTTCCCTTGAATCTCCTATCTTCTTCTGATTCCAGGCACCGCTGTGCTCTATTCCCATTCATTTTAATTTAGCCCACTGAAGTTGGGATATGAACACCTCTCCATTTTTAATAAACCACTGGCATAAATAAACACAGTAGAGAGGTGTCTGAATTAAGAAGTCAACACCATTTTATAAGGGTGGACATCTCATTTTCAGAATCACATAAGATCTTATGCACGTCACTACCTACATTGTGCCAAGATAACCTGGTTGTTTCAACTATAAGACTCCAGCAAGGCTTGAGAAAAATTAAGATATTTATTTACAGGCAAAGTTTTACTGGAATTTGAGACAGTTACCTTTTAAGTATTTATTCAGAATGTACTGCAAACCATAAAAAACAGTTTCTTCATATTTCACTTTCCTTAATTTGGAATTTTCAGTCTTCTTTTCACGACATTCAAAGTAGGAATATACTTTGCTTGTATTAGGTGGATATTGCTTGTAGTGTGTAACCTACATTAAGAAAAACTTCAGTAAGAGCTCAAATCATCACTACAAAAGCACAAGAGAAATAATAGTTGTATGTTAAAGCTGAGAGTGACCCCAGCTCTTCTGGACTACTATAATTCATCCATTCACATTCTACACAGTAATTATTTAGGGGATTTTGCCTTTTCTAGCCGTCTTCAGTTCTCAGTTCAAAAGACTGTCTTTCCTATCTTAGTCCTTGCTTCTGTGTCAAGCCTTTCCCCCAGAGTAACCTTCATGGTCAGCTCTTCCACTCCCCTGATGACTTTGCTTTTATTAACCTGGAAAGACACTGAGCTAGGATTTTAGGAGCAGCACAGAGTACCAACATGCTGGGTCAGTCTTCACCCTCCTGCACTTTGGCCAAGCCCAACAGCTACAGGAAGCACAAAGTTGCCTGCCACTACCAAACTGGAGGTACCTGCTTGTACTTGATTGAAATTTTGAAGGCTATAATCACGTCATTCAAATAAAAGCCATCCAGACTCAGGAAGGCATTGACAGTAGCCTTTACCGAAGCGTGTCCTTCACCAGGAGCAGAGGGGGTTTCCTCAAACCCAAATTATGTCAAAGCCAGCTTACGAACCCATTACTGTCAGTAACGCTGATAAAATCTACCTGAGGTTTGTACCTCCCCACGAAGTCTGCTAGATGGACTTTTTTTAGCTATTGATAGTAAAGCTACCCATAAACTTACTTTGAGTAACGTGTCATTTGAAACAAGTACACTCTAAACAATTTAAACCTGCAAAATTTTATCTCCTAATGTGTAAAAAGCAAGTTCCATGCAAAATCTGTCATTCCATATTAAACAAAAAGAATATATCCTGACACAAATTTCATACTATCCGTGCTGAAATTACAGGATACATAAATCAGCTTAAGGCATTCCCAAAGGTGAAGTTTTCTTAAATTATGATGAGAAGAAAAGTCTGTGAACAAATCTATACATTCCATAAGGGAAGACTGTTCCTATGGCTGAGTAAAGCACCATCACTCATCAGAACAAAACTCAAAAAGGTGTGAGTGTCGTGTCTGATTTTTGCTCAAAAACCCCAGAATTATAGGTTAAAGCATGAGTTCATTATAAGTTTCTCACTGTTACTTCCTACTCCACCTTAAAAAGTCTTTGTTTCTAGTATCACAAGGAATCGGAAAGGGATAGTTTTACCACTTCTTCCTTATTGTTCTGATGTTTTAAATGTACCTCAGACACTTCCAACATAAAATATTTGAAGGCTACTTATATTGCTAAGACTGTATATCAAAGGATTTTAAAAATACAGTTTTCTTTTTTCTCTCAAATGCTGTTTATATTTAGTATTTCACTCAGTTGGGACAAAGAACTAGACCACTCAACTGAATTTCTCGGTTCTCCCATACCAGTACAACACTTTTATGGTTGTGTTTCCAATGCTGCAAGGAAACATTCAAACAACAAAAAGGACAATTTTCAGATCTTTCCATTATCTATACTTGTATGAAGTTTTCAAGGCCAATCAAGTAAAACCCAAGCCTGTCATTGCAAGTTTTCTGCCTTTACTTCAAACAAAGCACTGCAACGCAGACATTTAACAGAGCACAAACTTATTCTGTTCCAATTCCACAGCCACTCAAAAGTAGAATGCTTAAGAGCAGCAATGTTAGACCCAAAGACAAAACCTGGCTTTTAGATTTAGCTCTAGCTATTAAGAAATGTCTCACTCCACAAATTAGAACATGTCCTTTTCTGGTTCTACGCAGAACTTCCAAAAAAAGTAAATCACACTGACAGCTCACAGAAGACTCTCTTCAGGATATCATCATGTTTAAAGGAAAAAAATCCTAAACAAACAAAACACAACACACACACCCCCCTTTCTCCACCCCCACACCCCCCGCCCCTTACTGTGGAGCAGTCAAAAATACACTGTTCAACATGTCCTTCTAACTAATGGGAACATGAACACGCACAACCCTCTTACAAACAGACTCCAAAAAAAAGAGCATGTAACAAATCATTAGAAGGTCAATTCACTGTAAGGCACAGAGAGCAGAAACTCCTTGCTTCGTTCGCACTGTTGCCACTTCAGTTACAGCAACTGTATGAAAAATTTTGATCTTTTTTACAACTAGGACTGGACTTGAAGTTGGTGCTTTTTTATGATTTGACTGAATCACCTGGGAACTCTGTCTGACTTTATTTCCATTCTTCATCCTATTGGCATGCTACAGCGTCACGATTTCAGAGTAAGCACTCAACACGGAGCCCACCAGCTTCAAATGTATGTAGCAGGAACAATTCCCCAAACCAGTATCTGAATTCCTTGTGACAAGTTCTAGAACAAACCAATGTACCGTTGCTGTTCTTGCCACCACAGGTCAAGCAAACAAAGAAAACTACATCTGCATGAGGCTGGCTAGTCAGGTTTCTTAAGAAAAGTTTAGTTATGCAACTTACCAACTACGGGCAGGTTGCTGAAGCCAACACCTATATCATAAGGAATATTTGTGTGATCTTTGGCTACCGTCTTTAAAAAAATATTTGACTTTTGTAGTTCAAAGACATCTCCTCCAGCTAAATGCTCCTCTCTTAAGGTGTACAGAGCGCACACTGAGTTGGTGCGACCCTTTCCTATTGCATTTAAATATAGGGGTTTTTAGGGACCTCCCATTCTAGCTCTGCTTTGAAGCATGATCACAAAACAGGGTGCTCTGGCTGCAAATCAGAACCTGAGGGCTGAAATCAGGCTGGAATGCTAGCAGTCAGATTTATCCTTTATCTAGCATACCTGGGGAAACAGCTCCTCCAGACTACCTTGCTGACACTTTCAACCCAAAAAAAACCCCACTCAAGTTCCTCCAACATTAAATCACAGGTTTAGCTAATTTTTCTGATGTTATATTAGCTCTTAGCCTGAAAATATATACCAGATAGTGACCAGAAAACAGTTATTCCTAGGTATTCAAACGTAAACAAAAATTTTGTATATGATAGAAATGTCAATTTATCAATTAAATTGCTTCAAGTGCTTGAAAGAGATAATGAGCTACTTTTACATCAGTTATATGTGTAAGATTCAGTTATATTCTTCACCCATTAGAATCTATTTTAACAGTGAAAAATACACAACCCTGGCAATTAAGATATTTACATCTAAGCAATATTTACATCTGTAGTTTTAAATAACTTGTGCTTCCTTTGACATTCCACAATACTGTTAGTTTTATTTGTAAAGCTGAAACACCCTTTGGCTGTCCGCAAGGCTTCTCACAGACTGCTCAGTATTCAAAGATACAATCACAACCTTAAAGTACCACACTTCCCAACTGGTGCTTACTCCAGGCATGCTGTATAGGTACGTAAGGAGTTAAGCACAAGACCTATGGCCCCAGTTCACTTATCTGGCCATCTGGTTTGCTTCCAGGCTCTTAGGCAGGGCACCAGACCTAGCAGGAACATCTGCCCACAAAACATCAGGGCAGCTCTGACCATTAGCTGGACTACTAGGACACGGAGAAATAACACCCACCCACTATAGCAAAGTTTGGTATGTAGTGAAATGCCTGGTGGTTAAAAAAAACATAAATCTGAAAAACAGTAAAGCTGCAGGGAACAGGAATAGTTCACAAAGACACAAAGAATGCCACTGAAAAACCAACCAACCAACCAACTAACCAACAAAACCCAACAAGGACAAGGCACTTGGACAATGAAAACTATGCTTCAAAAAATGCCTGAACTTTCCTTATTGTCAGATTAAGTTCTGCATCTTTTGGTATTCCAAAGAAGAGTGGAAAGAACAATCAGTGGCAATGTACCATATTTGAAATACATTTTATGTGACTTACAGATCAAGACAGTATTGATAAATCTATGCTTTCAGTTAGGGGATGACAGAAGCAAAACTTGTACAGACAGGCTCTTCACAAGGAGTGACTATAAAGCCAATAGGAAACCCCTTCCCTACAGAAAAAAAACCACACCAACAAACAACAAGAACAAAAACCCCACCACAAAAACCAAACAAAAGCCCCTACTGGGATTACAAGACCCTCACAAGAAAACAAAACCCCAAAATATCTTCAAAGGCCTTTTGATATTTAGTTCAAAGGCTGTGGTTTAGGTTTTGCATTTAAAAAGTATGACAAAAAGCCTTGAACAGCCATCTACAACAAGGTTATGTACTATGACTGAAATAGAGCACTTTTATTTCAGTTGTGATAGCTCCTTATTAAATTTAATCCAAATAAAGGTATATTCTGAGTAAAGAATACCTCCACAAGGACTACATGTACTTAATCAAGTCAGTCATTTGAGAAGAACTGTAAGTGCAAATTGCAGTTACATCAGCCACCCAAAAAACCACCCCAAACATTAAGAGTTAAATTTTACAAAAAAGGAATTAACAGGTATTCATCACAAAACAGGGCGGACTGAGGTAAAGGCTGCATTTTTTGTAGGCCAGATAAGAAAACCTTTGGCATAAAAGCCACATAATCTTATAATCTACAAGCTTTGTTGGACAAGAGATTGCAATGGAATGACTTTAAACGGTTATTTAAGTCTATATAACTCAACTTTTTGAAAACATGAGAAAATCAGGTCTGACATGAGTAGAGAAGTCAGGAATGGCCAAATTCTCCATTAGTGCTTTATTCCTGGTGCTCAGCTAGGTCAGATGGGTGCTAACATGAGCCATCACAAAGATGCTTCTAAACCCTGCCTACAGTGAAGAAGAAAAAACCCCAAATACCTGGCCAGCAGGACCTCACCTGTACCTTAACTCTACAAGTGATGAGACCAGTTTAACCAAGATGGTATTGGAACTTTCTGGCGTTATTTTGAAAAATCTTGAGTGCAAAATGGGTACAGAACCACCCAGCTACTGAACCCATGGCACTGTAGAGCCAGCAACATGAAGAATCAGACAGGTAGAAGATAAGCCAGAAGCAGCATGGCCCGGGAAGCTTGGAGCTGGGTGACTCAGCTGGGGCACTTCAGGTCTGCAGCAACTAATGAGGACCCAAGGTATGGGTTGGTCACAGCACCGCAAGCCTTGTTCCTACATCGAAGTGAGTTGTATCCTTTCCAGAGTAGCTGAACATGGACTGTAGCCTAGTTTGTGTGACAAGTGAAAATGAGGGGTATGGTTGTGGGGTGCAGTGTCAGAACTGCTTGTTGATGCTGGAAGAGATGTATTTGGGGGATCCTCACCCCAATATACAACTTTGGGAGTTAAATGATTTTACTGCAGTGGTGCTTCTGGCATTTACACTGGGGAGACTTCTGCAAAGCACCTCTAAAATCCCCATTAGTTATGGTGGAACCTTTATGAGGTTTAACCAGTGGAGTAGCTAAAAGTAAAGGTTGCCAATAACCTATATGGAAAACAAGATTGTTAATGACAGTGAGGAGATGAAGCAGTGCTTTGGAACAAAGGGAGTGCTTTATCATATATACCTCACCTGGACGAGACATAACCTACAGCAGCTACAAGGTATTGCTGACACCCTTCAGGGAAAAAAACCACAACCGTGACTAGCAGTTACATTCAACAAGGATGCTTTAGTAGCTTTCAAAGCAATCACTAAAGGAATGCACACCACAAACAAAAGTGCAAATGAAAACCAAAACAAAAAGTCAGTGTGGTTAAATGACAAGCTTTATTTGAACACAAAAGGAAACCTCAGAAGAATCAATCTATAATACGTCAACAAAAAGGGCATCCAACAGTAGCAGGTAAAGTGAAAGACACCCACAACTACCAAAAAAAACCAACCCCAAAACCTAATAATCAAGTACAATCTTACTCTTTCGGTTATAAATAAGCTTCAAATTGCCATAGGAAAGTAGCCTTAGAGAGACGCCAGACCCTTATGAAAAAATGCATAAGTGAAGCAAACACAGAATAACATTTAAGACCTGAAGTGAGAATATTGGGAGATACCTGCTCTTATGAGATGACAGGGATAAACTAATGCAGGTTATGACTGAAAGCTGATCTTGTACCACTTTCAGTGTCTCTGTATTCTAGTTCATCCATCATCTCTTACATGTGTATTGAAAAATAAAGAGGACCAGAGGTGAGCAAAAAAATTTTAAGAGATCAGTCAGTACTAAGAAAACGAAGGAGAGCACATGCAAGCAACTGAATTCCTACAGAAGCTGCACATTATCAGCAGAGACGCAGTAAGTATATATATGTATACTAATTTAAAAAACAAGGTCAAGTGTAAGTACCAGAACTACATTGCTCAGCAAAAATAAAACAAAAAGGTAACATTTTACACCCAATTTCTTTACCACCAAAAATTTCTGTGTGCTTTGCATCCAAGTTTATCACAACAAAAATGACAAAATGCCTTATGTTTACTGTTTACACATTTGTGAATTGTCAGCCGTACTACTTCACATACTGCTAAAAGTTTCCTGTTCCTTAATGAAAAAAAGAAAAACATTTACCTTTTCAACAATGAAAGCTGCAAGGACACCGGAAGGGGTTATTTTCCATTAATTTAAAAATCGGCTGAATTCTGGAGAGCTGCAGTGTTCCTTTAGAGCAATGATGACTTGGGGTTTGTGACTGTGTGACTGTGAATCAAAACTCGGAAGATAACAAACCCAGATAGGGCAAAGATTGCTTCTTATGAGGAGTGCTGAGCCAGAAGTTTACAATGCTGTTCCACTGACAGAATTACAGGAGGTAAGAGAACACATGCACACCCCCTCTACAAGATTTTAATTAAAAAAAAATATATATATGTATACATATAGGGGCTGCTGAAAAGAATATTTTGCCATCATTAAGTACTAGTCAAAACCAATAAGCTAAAGAGTACTCATATTTCTTCCTTGAATACCTCTAGCCTTCTAAATAAAGAATATGCAGCCTGTCAGAGCCTGGAATAAACACACACTCACGTGAAGTGCTTCAGAAGTAAGTGCTCTCCTACATCCACGCAGAGTTAAAAAAGTCATTCAAACTGACAAATACTTAAAATTCAACCCCTAAGGCATACAGAGTTAAAAAGTATCTTTTAGGTTTCCTTGAAGCATCCAGAAGAACTGAATTCTTAAACAGATCTCATTTACAGTCTAGATAGCAAGTCAGTTCCTCCGATGGGGTAATTGCATGGCAGCTTATTATAGCTATCAGCTTAATTACGAAACATTCCAAGCAACAGTAATACATTTCATTGGCAAAAGCAAAATAAGCTACTATTACTTCAGTGAACAAGGTTCAGTCCTCATTTTGATAACCTTTCCCCACTTGCAGCTCATGGTCCACCCAACCCAGGCTGGTATCTGCCAGTCACTGGTGTCTGCTGACTGAACAACACAGCTCTGCTAAGCTGATCCTAACAATGCAGGTTCAGACCACATAAGCCCTGGAAGATTTGTTGCCTGTGCAGAAATAAACAAAAATGGGATAAACAGAGCATTGGGAATCAAAGAGAAAGAAAATGGAGAAGTGGTGTGTCAATAACATCAGGCGAATGAGGAACTGAAGGGCATGGACCCTTCCACCTGGGCAGCAGAACGAGTGAGAAGAACCCATAGGCACGAGAGTAAGTCATGCCCCTCACCTGGCCCTTTCTAGCAACAAGATTTTGACTTTAAATGCTTCTCTTTTTTAGCAATACTGGGTCACCAGCAGAAAAAATTACTATTAGAAGCATCATTGCTATACTGGACATTCACACAAAGAGGTTCCCCAGATAACACCACACTGATGAGAATCTCTTGAAAGTCTTATGACCCAAAGAATTAAAAAGACTGTTCTTATTTATCGGCCAGATGCACACACACCATGCCATATGCCCACACCCAGACTCGGAGGGGATGGCATGTAATACCCAGCACACAGGAGGAATTATACTGTTGGGGGATTTGGAGAAGCTTAAGAATATGCAGCAAAGTATACAGGAACAAAAAATTCTTAACTGATGTAAACATATTTATCTTGTTATGGGGGTTAGAGATAAATGAAAAAATTTGAAGCCCCACCTCAAAATCCTGGAGCACTTGGACACTTCAGTAAGCTCCAGGTCACATTGGAAGCTCAGTTCTGGGTCCAGTGTGTAGTAAGTCTCTGAAATTCACTACTGGGAACTATTCCTATCTAGAAATATTGAATATGTTGGAAATTAGCATGATACTCAGTTGTTTTTCAAAAACAGCTTTTAAGATTTTTTTAAACTGAATATTTTATAATCTTCTATGATTTAAGAGAAAGTGTTCTGTGATGCACACACAGACAGGAAAATAGTTTGGATGGAGGGGAGGCTGAATTAACTGTCAACAGACAAATCTTTGCCTACCAAATTACTTTGTTTCTGAATTTTTACAGACACTAAACCAGTAACCAACTTGCTCTTCACCCCAAATTTCCAACTGCAGCAAGAGAGAACTGGGACACCAGAGCCAACACTCAAACTAACGAGCTGTGACAGATATGACCCTGGGATACCAGAACTTTTTACTCATGGACAGCTGCCTAAGCTAGGGTTGTACTGTTTAGGATGGTCTGCACATTTTTTTTTGCCCAAGCTGTTTATTTCCACATGACTTTTGTCACCAACTTTAGTTTGTATGGATTAGCATGTACTGCAATAGGATCACCAAGTAGGCTTCTGAACTGATCCATGTTTTTTTCTGAGTCTGGATGCCATATGCAGACAGTATAGCAACAAAGAGATGCTACAACTGTGGATACAGCAGAAATATCTGAAAAAAAGCAAAACAAAAAGAACTCCACAGAAGATCAATTCTCATTTTTGCTTTAATTGCTAGTAAGAGTGTTTGGTAACTCCTGTAAAAAGCTTGCTGTTGCAAACTACCAGATATTTTAGTGCAATTGTTACTGAAAGTGTTCTCACTAAGTGTGTTTCATTGATTAGAAAATGACAGTATCATCCAGGAAGAAGGTAAGTGATGTTTTTCTTGCTACCTAACAAGATAAAAGAAGCTACTTGTTTAAGCACTGTTCAAAGACACTGGAGTTCCTAAGATTCACAAAATAGCATACAGGAAGAGTGGCAATTTGAATAGTTCTAACAAAGCAAAGTAGACAATTGCAACTGTTTTTAATATAGTACAAAATGCTCCTAGCTGTCACAGAAAACATCCAAATTCAAACTAGAAAAAAACCTCAGGCCTTTACTTGACCTCTTTAAGATTTCTAGCACTCCTGGAATGTTACCAAACCATCTTTCCTATGAAACAGGAAACAAAACAGAAGCAAACTGGTCATCTGTCATCCCAGCACTCCTCACTGCCACTAATCCTAGAGGAGATTCAGTGAATTTAGGAAAAGCAGTGTGCAAATTAGATTTAAAATAGATACTGTTTAAACCCTGGCCTACAGTATTTAACACGATTAGTCTCAGACACAGGAGAAAAGTGGATCTTCCATATTTGAATAAGTTTGATAATGAACACTTAAACATAATAAAGAGTACTATACTCAAAGAGTACTGGAGCTAGATTAAGCCCTCAATGAAAGCAGTTTCATGAGCCCTCAACAGCAGTGTTAGGATGCTGACTGAGCTGCTCTAAGATCTATCAGCATCTTCCAGTCTTCCAACACACCTTCCTGCAAGCAGCAAGAGTGTTAAGAATTTCTTTACAAAAAGAGCACCTTTATGTAACTAGTAATAAATAATAATAACAATGATAATAATAATAATAATAATACTAGTACAGAGGAGCTGGGGAAAGCACAGCAGCACAAACCTGCCATCGGAGCACATACTGAAGGTTGTACTTTGGTAGTTAGCCAGTAGCAAGACCCAGCCATAATATCGTATTTCCCTTTTCCAACTCTTCTATCCAGAAGCACTGTCCCAGCAAAACCCATCCAAGCGGTCAAATCTTTACAGTACTAGAACATAACAAATGCTTTACAATGATAACCAGGACTGCTAACTGAAGTTTTGTTTAAGGCACTAACAACCTCTCTGACATTGCAATGCAGCTCCAGAAGAAAAAAGTTAGTTCCTCAGTTTCAGAGACACAGGGCACATCCCCCTGACCAGACTCAGGGAGTCACACGCTGGCTCTGCCCAGTGTCTAGAAACTGTATGCTTACATTAATGCAACGCTGCGCAGAAGCAGGACCTGGACCTGGGCATACTCACGATGTGAGGCACGTCAAGAGCGTTTGGGTCAGAAATCACCGGATTGGAGTGTAGACAGTGCACCTGCACTTTGCCACTGGTACCAAGCAACACATTTTCAAGTAATATCGTGGAATGAAAAGAGGATTGTGAAGTGTGATTCCCTACTCAGAACCACCTTTCCTACAGAATTTGACAGCTCAACGACCAGAAGCTAAGGGGAGGACTAGAAAATCCGCATTTGGAGTCAGGCGGCTCCCCGGAGCACTCTGCATCACAACCAGACACAGAACCGCAGGCAGCCAGCAACCGGCACGGCTTCGCCGCCCGAGCTGAGCAAAGCGGGAGAAACGAGACACGGGGAAACCCAGTGACCGCTCCGCCCGCTGGCCGCCCTCCTGCCGCGGCAACACGTGCGCCCGCTCCCGTCCCCGGCGAGGGAGGGCGGGCGGGGGGGCAGCCCGGGGATGCTCGGCGGCGGCAGGCGGCCCCCGCCCCC
>VZTO01014369.1:23769-34362 GCA_013400615.1 Syrrhaptes paradoxus
CCCCGCGGCGCGCCCGCAGGACGGCGGCGCCCACCCCGCCCGCTTTCACTTTCTTTTCTCGCCCAGCCGCCACCCCCCCCGGGCATCGCGGCCCCGGGCACCCCACGGGGGAGCGGGCTCGGCCGCCCCCTCCGCGGCTCGGGGCTGGGCGGGGGAGGGGGACAGCCCCCGGCCAGGCCTTCGCCGACCCCGCTCACGCCGCCAACGATCCCCCCCGTGCCGCCCCGAGGCCGGGTACCCTCCCTCACGCCTCGGGGGGGCCTCCCAGCCCCGGCCAGGCGGTCAGGGGAAGGGAGCCGGTGGCGGCGGGGTCGGCCTGGTTCGGTGCCCCGCACACGGAACGAGCGGCCCAGCACCAGGCCCCGCGGGTCCGGCGCGGCGGCGTCAGGGCGCCCGCAGAGGTGACCCCCCTCCGCCCTCCCGCCGTGCCCGCGCCCACCTTGTAGGAGTCGGTGGCGAGGAGGATGTTGAACTCGGCCCCCGCCGCAGCGCACTCCATGTCGCCGAGCCCGCGGAGGCGTCGCCGCCAGCACGGACAGGACTGGGCTGCGCCGCCGCCGCCAGGCGCTCGGTGAGGGGGGGGGGAGAGCGGAGAGAAGGGGGCCGGGGTATGGGGCGGGGACAAGGGGATTACGGCCGGGGGGCAGGGACCTCGCGCTCCTTCCTACACCGCTGATTAGCTGCACGTCTCCGCCGCCGAAGGAGGGGCCGTGAGGTCACTGAGCGGGTGGGGCGGGGCCAGGACGGCAGGAAAGCTCTGATTGGACCCGCGGCCTGGTCGGTGCAGGGGAAGGGAGGAGGTGGCTGTGACGTCACGGGAGGCGGGGAAGAGCCCGGTGCTGCACGTTCTCTTTCACTGGATTCCGGGCGGAGGGCAGGAGGGGCGGGGCTTGCCCTGTGACATCGCTGCGCGGCCGGTGCCCGCTTTCTCGCTATTGGCCAGCAGCGCGGCGGCGGGGCGGGCGGGATGCTCGGCAGAGCGGGTGACGCCTCCGGCGGCGGGCGGGGAGGGGGTGCCTGACGGGGGGGAGGGAGGTGGCGTGCGCATGCGCGGAGGGTCCTGGTTTCGATTCTCCGCGGCCACCGCCTCCGGGCGGCGGTTACGGGAAGAGGCGGGTGGCGGTCGTGGTCCCTGTGGGGGTTGGCCTTGACCAGGCGTGCCTCGCGGTGCCGTGCCGGGGGTGCGGTGGCCGTGAGGGAGTGCCGCCTCTCCGCCGCCTCCCCGCTCCTTGCGGCTGTGCGGCGCTGGGTCAGCCGGCGGTGGCGGGAACAGCTGCCGAAGTGAGGGCAGGGCAGGGCAGGGCTGGCTGCCAGGGGCGGCTGTGCGGCGGGGTGCGGCCTGGCCTGGGCGCCCCGCGGGGCGGAGGGGCCTCGGGGGAGGCGGGAGGACGAGCTGGTTCAGAGGACAGGGCCCTCGGGAGGGAGGCACGTGCCGCTGGCGGCCTGCCAGCCGCCGCAGTCCTGCCGGGAGGGGACAAGGGACGCGGCTGTTGGTGGCGCCACGTCTGAGCTTGGGTCAGGGCCCCTGGGGGTGCGCGGTGAGGAGGAGAAGGGAGATGGGCCGGTGTGCCGGGCAGGCTGGGGAAAGAGATGGAGCAGCAAGGTGGAGAAACTGGGGAAAGTGGCTGCCGTGTGGGGAGGGGTCCCCGCCCAGCTGAGTGCGGCTCCGGCCGGGGCTCCTGTTCCCAGGGTGCTGGGATGGCCCCGTGGGGAAGGGCTGCCCGGCCCTCCAGGGCCCCAGCACCTCTGCCTGCACCGCTGGCTTTTGGTACCAGCTGCTCCTGGGAAGGAATGTGGTACTTCTTGATAAAAATACTTCCTAGACCTCTTTTAAGTAGGTGTTGATCAGAAATAAAGATATGTATGGCTTCCAACAGCTTTCTTTTGTAGTCACTATAGCTGTAATTGGTCGAATTTCTGTAAATGCTGGAGGGGTTTGAGTCATATTTAGCTGTTGTTTGACGTGTTCTGTGACAGTAGGAAACACTGCTTTGGAAGCAAGTAGTAAATACGGTTTCTGGCACAATCATGGCTCATCTGTGATGGGAAGATGGTCTTCTTGCTCTCTACTAATCAGATGTATGGAAAAATAACATTTAAATATTGACAAAATGCTACTGATTGGTACTGCATTAAAAAAGCTGCTTAATTAGCCTTTTTTTTTTTGTGAAGCCCTTGGTGAATTAACACTGTAGGCTGACATTTGATGATATACAAATTCAACCCCAAAATTGTGTGACTAATAACTGTTTATTAAGATGATTCAGAAAAGGTGGGTTTCACCAGTCAGATTTTCATAGAAATATAAATAGCCAAGAAAATTGCAAAGAACATGATCAGGAATGGGCTCCAGATGTTTTGGACCCAGTTCTACATTGGTCCTTGTTGATCCATAGTTACATTGTGAGCCAAATTCTTTCAGTTACCCTTGTGTGCCCCGGGCTGACTTCTGCGTGCTTTTGCTTTATGCCATTTCACGTGAGATAGACACCAGTTCTTTTGTTTAGCTGTGGCTACCTACTGTTAAGCTATTTGCTTACTGTTTTAAAAAAGAGGTAAACACTGACAGCTACTAACAACAATCAACCCATATGAAACAACTTTCATTAGTTTTCTCAGAAGGGAAAGGGTTCCCATGGAGCAGGAAAGAGACAGTGAAGCAGTTGGAAACATTAAGAGAAGATGTGTATCAGGAGTTTCCTGTAGGCTTTCTTCTGCCAGCTTGTCTGTGGACTCTTTGCAACAAAATCTGGGAGTAGCATTGGTAATTGCTATTATCACTGTTACTCACAATGAATTTGCAATTAACTGATCTCCTTGACTTGGATTTTCTGCTTGCTCTCGCTCAGTCCCATGGACACGAAGTTATATTCTTGGCATTGCTTCCCCATCACACACACACAAAAAAAGAAATTTCCTTTTTTTCTCAGGGCTCTCTGTAACTCTTATTATTATCTCTGTCTTGTTTGTTGCTGCATAGCCAATCCAGTCTGCTCTCTTCCATTGGCAAAACCTATCTTAAAGTGCTATTTATATGCTTGTCTAGAAAGCTGCTCTACCTTTTTCCATGTTCTCCTTAAATATAAAATGATTTTTTTGAAGTTGTCTGGACTTGACTGCTCCTTAATTCCTTCTGAGATTCCTTTCTTGGAGTGTCCCATCAATGCAACAACATGACTATGAGATAATTTGAAATTATATACAGTTTTCCCTTGTTTTGTCCCAAAACTTTCTTCTGTGATGTCAGTTACGTCACAATTTTTCCCCTTACCGTGTCCTTTTTCTGTGTATTTTTCATGGTGAAATTTCCCTACCACAAAGGATGAATCTTCATTTTTGTTTGGAAAGTTGATTTTAGAATAAGGCAGATTAATAAAAAGAAAAAAATACATTAATTTTATCAGATCAGTCTTTTATCTTAACTGTTGCAAGAAATGAGAAAAGTCAGAGAAATAGTACAAGGCTTTTTTTTTTTTTTAAGTGACTTTTTTTGCTACAGATTTCTGCTGATACATCTTCAACCCTTCAGTAGAATAATTAATGATGGGTTGCTCGGACAGAATTTTTAATTGTCAGTATCGTTGTCGTCCTCCTCCTCCTGCTGGCTCTTTCTTGTATCTTTTGACGTGCCAGAACTTGAATAATGGTTTAATTTAGCTCGCATGAACATATCTAAAGCTGTATCTAATGAAATATTGTAAAGTTAGGACACTTCAGAGTATTAATAGAAAATGATATTATGCAAAACAGAACAATATTAAATCACAGTTTGCTGGTGAAGAGAGCATATTTTAAGTTTGGAAAAAAAATAAATGCAACTCATGGTGTAGTAGATGGTGTGTAGTTACAATGACAGAAGAGAAATAATCCTAAGAACCTCAAACACCTGATTCCTGTGCTGTATTTGTTGTCTGTTATCTGTGAAACTGACTTTGGACTGTTTATCTGGCTTATTGGAATCAGGATTTGTAATGTATGTGGGGTTTAACTTCTTTCTTCAAATGAAACCACACCAAAAAATAATGTTCTTTAATTTAAATGCGAGTTCAGCTAAATTGTTTCCGATACCATTTAGCCTACTGATGGAGTTGGGGCTCTTCGATAATTATCTTCTAACGTTTTCCTTTGGTATGTGAGAGGTTTTTAGAGGTACTCATTTTAGATATTTTTAATAAACAAAGCTCTAATTGTAGCTTTAATAGATTTGTATTTGTCCAGGGACATGTTTTGTTCTCTGGGGATGTCTGATAATAAATTACATTCTGCAGAGCTGAAGTGTCCAGTGAGCATTTTATGTATATAAAGTCTATAATGTAGTTTGCTGCTGTACTTTGAAGAAAGCTGTCCTGCAAGTATGTCTTCAGGTTGGTGTCTTAGGTGGTATACAAGGACAGCCAAATTAAGATGGATATTACGTTATATCCCTTCTTCAAACACTGTTGCAAAACTTGATATTTATTTCATCTAGCCGTGAGAGTCCCATCACAGTTGCGTAGCAGATCTGTGTGGCTGAAATTTCAGCACACACCATGGTTATGCAGAGTGTGAATTTTTCCCCCTAAGAGTTTCTGGTTCTTTTGGTCATTAATTCTGAGCCCAAACAAATCCCCTGTGCCCCCTTTTTATCTCTGTGGTAATTCTGAGGCATATTGACAGATTAAATGTCAACGTTATCTCTTAATGCAGTTAATTTTCTGTTCAAATGTGCTGGTGAAAGAACAGAATTTTAGCTGTAGTCCTTTGTGCTTTACGTTTGGTGCAACTAGTGCTTATGGTGGTGTTTAAGCTTATAATGATTGGCAACGAGTCCCTTGGTGCCTGACAGCCAGACTGGTGTTGCTGGAGTTCATCAGGTATTTGTCACTCTCCACCTCTGTGCATACAATTCTTCACTGTGCAGTTATGAGGAAAACAGAGTGGAGCCTGTAGACTTTTTTTCAAGGCTAAGTCTCCAAAATCTCCTTTCATCCTTCCTAAAGCTTCTCATCCTACACCATTCTGCAGCATCTCGGTGTTTTTTCTGTGTTCTTGTAGCATTCTTTCACCTTGGATACCTGGCTGGGACTCAGAGTTAATCAGTGCTTCATTGGTTAAGATAATTTAAGTAGATTTTAGTGAGCTCAGGAATGTAATTTTCATTGCTAAACAGTATCCATCAATAGTCTCGTTAAATAGTATCCCAATTACAAGGAATCATGGAGAGGTAGATTATTTTGCATAGAAGTGAATTTTAAAATGGCACATAATTTTAAATCATATTCAATGAATGAAGCAAGCCTAGTATTTCTCCCCTGTAGTTTATCCAGAGGCTTGTGTAGAAGTCTGATTAAATCATAACTCAAAATACTCTTTAAAAATGATGTGCTATGCAGACTGTATAAATAACTGACTATAATATGTATGAAAAAATAAGAGGAATTGCTTTATTTATGCAGTATATAGGACAAGGTTAATCCAGTACAAGATTCTGTTTACAGAAGTTGGCAGATTCTTCTGGTGAGTAGTCACACTGGCTTATGTATAATTTGATGTTTAGAGCTTTTGTCTGTGTGTGTATATAGATATATATATATATGATAGTCTGCCTACTGAACTTCCTCTTCAGTCCGTGGCATAACATCTCTTTTTTGAACTCCAGCTGCCAAGAGGTGTTTATATGACTGCAAGACCTGGGTCAGAAGAGTTGCACCTCAGCACAGCTAACTTCCAAATACTTGTCAGGTTTTGTGCTTCTGAGTGTGAGTCAGAGCAAGTCAGTTTTTCTTTATACCTTCTTAAGAACTGTATTTTCACCATTCCGTCTTTGGAAGTCAATGCATGTGTTTCTGCTGAAGATTGGATCGCTAGCTTTCCAGACACGCTGTGAGACTTCTTACCTTGGTTTTTGGAAGAGGTGAATTTCAGATTGTGATTATGGCTTTGAGTCACAGAATCCCATTTTTATTTCTTGGCATGCATTGCATAACCAGTACTAAGGTTTTTGCATGTTCTCCAGGGTGTTGCAAAAGTTCAATTACTTCATCGTTCAGAGTAATGTGAAGCTGAGATAACTTGAAAATGCTGTCACACAGATGGATGAAAGCCACAGGACACCCTGACGTTCCCTGTGTTACAGAGATGTGTGGCTGGTTCTGCGTAGTCACTGGGGATCTATCACAGTTTACCAGATTTGGCTGAGTCCTGAGGCTCCCTCTGCACAGACCCCCTCAGGTGGATCTGCTCTGTGGTTTTTCAGTGCTTAAGATTCCTCGTGAGCTGGATGGCAAGTAAATGTTGTGCGTGGATATTTGAGTGCATCTGTCTAGCACAAGCTTGGATCAAGAAAGACCTTCCTGAGCAGGAGATTGCTGGATCTAACATGGCTCCATGAAGTTAAAGGCGCTGGTGCTGCACTTCTGAGTCTTCCTGGTTTTGTCCTGTGGTCCAGAGATTATTCTTCATGTTCCAGATTATGTAAAAATGGCTGAACGGCTTCCAGATCTGAACCAACGCTGAACGTTGTTTAACCTTGTTTGTGTGATGCTGCACTTGACCCAATAAACTGTGTATTAATAACCTCTGAGATATACAGTGTGCCCATGGCACAACTAAGGTACAACTGAAATAACCCTCTACAGGCAGTTAAGTGATGGCTGTGGAGTGTGGCATGCAGTGCAAGAAGGGAATTGACATGAATATTAGGCTGGATCACCTGTGCTTTGCCCACACATCAAGGTTCCCAAAAGTCCAAGCAGCTGGGTTTCCCTTTTTACATCAAGTAAGCACAAAGTATTTTCTTTGTCTCCCAAAGCAAATTTTCTTCACTTTATTACAGTGCCCTGAGGCTTGGCTTGGACGAACAGAGTTCATGATAATGAATGCATCTGGCTTTTACAGGAAGAAGGGTGAAATATTTCCAATAAATATATTTCAGGATTCAGAAGTACTTCTAAATAGTTTATTCAGCAGTGCTTGGCCAATGAAGAATTTGTAATGTTATGCATAGTGTGAAGATTTTACTGCTGTTTGTCAAGAATAATATTTGTAATTAAATCACTTTTTACTGTGCCAGAGTGAAACAATAAATAGTGAGTCCTCTAGAGCTGACACCTTTTCTAGTTCTGTGTTTATCACCTGACATGGTGAGGAGTGATTCAAACCAGAGGCTCTGCACTGCCGCAGTAACAACAGCAACCGCAGGGTCTGCAGGGCATGGTTGAGCTTTGTGTGGCGAAGGGATAAGAGACCTGAAGCTGAACTGATTGATTTTTGTTGTGTTTCACAAAACATAGTAGATGTTCAAATATGAGAGAGAGATGTACAGTCATGGGTGTAGGTTAAAATACAAGGTTGACAACACCTGCTACACCACTGAGCTAGCATAACATGTGAAGTTTAACCATGCGGTCACAGCTGTGTCTGAGGACCAAATGACAGTTGTCCAGTTTGGAAAGACAGGAGATGTCTTTCTAATGATCCAGGTCTCCATTCTAGCAAGCAGAAGGTTCTATTTCTCTTAATTTGGTTTCTTCCTACTCAGGAATAGATAGTATGATTGCAAAAGCCCCTCAGATGTTGAATGCTGGTTCTGCTGTTTGATTTGATTTCCCCCTAGAAAGGCTGATCGCCCAGAATTTATGGTTTTCTCTGTGTGGACAACATGGAAGATTATACATATTTAGTGATTGCTCACTTCCTGTAATATTCATGCTGGTTTTGCAGGAGAATACCTGAAGCAAAACAAGATAAAGCAACACAGTTGTAGAAGGCAGTAGGGGGACAGACATTCAGTATTTTGCCTCAACCCTTTGGTTAGAGGAGTTGCAGCTTCACAGCTTATGACATCAACCGGTCTCCTCACATGAACTTCAGCCTTAAACTGTCTTTCCTTGGGGTTGTGTTAATGTGCTCAGATGCTCTCTAGTTAGGCTTGATCCTGTAACATGCAGCACTTTTCCAGCGAGAACTCCGAGCTGCCCCTGACTTCAGTATGCTCAGGATATATACTGTTTCTTTAAAGAGAGAAAAAAAGGAATAATTTATTTATGCACTGTGAAAGAATGGTATGGAGGGCAAGCTGTACCGAACAGACAGTTTTCTGGCAAAAAAATATCACAAGGTTATAACATTTATCACACCACAAGTTTAAAGAAATGTGATTTTTTTTTTTTTCCCTTGCATCCTTTCTAAAAGGGAACTGGGAGGTTTATCCGGCAAAGACCTTATCCTGCTGTTCTGGGGAGTGTGAATATTTAGATAATCAAGGGATCAGAACAGACCTCCAAGTGTCCATTTTCACAACAGTTCATCACAGATTGTAGTTTGACTAGGGGATAAATTAAGGCTGTTTCAGTCAGTCAGCAAGGGTATTTGTAACTGTGGCTGTGCTGTGACACTGCATAAGGATGCAGGGCTCTTCTGCCAAGTCATCCTGGCTGTAGGTAAGAAATCCCTGCATACAGATGCAGGGTTGTTTCTGCTCACTCTGCTGGTGTGTGCAAACTGCTGCTGGACTGTGCTGTGGCTTGTGTTCCTGCTGTGCAGAGGTGGAAATAGAATTGTCTAGGAGAACACCTTTGAAACCAGGGAAATCCTCATGGAAATATATATTTAGGTTTATATTTTGTTGCTTCTTAAGGTAACAATGAAAGGAGAAGAGTTGAATTTAGAATCTTAGCCTAAGGCCATAACCAGCCAAAACTATCTCAGGTGGTTAAGTTTAGGGTGTTCACAGTTTATTGACTTGAGCAGGATTAAAATTGGCGCATTTGGTGAATAATTGCAGAAGTGATGAAGTAACATGTGTGTGCACTTACTTGCAGAGCTGCAGATCTTTCTTTTTGATGTCTCAAATAGAAATGATTGCTTAAAAATTGTTTGTTTTTTTAACTGTGGTCTTACACAATATTTGCACTGTGTGTAGGGCACTGTGCTTCCCAAGATCTCTGTTGGCTGATGTACGTGAAGTACAGAGTCGTTGGAGCAGCACACAGAGCAGTGCCCCACCGTCCTTATGGTACAGATGAGACGTAGGTTACTTCTGCTCTCTTTCAGAGCCAATCCATCTTCAATCCTCTCCACAGTACTCAACCCTGAGCAGGCTGGCACGCAGCCCAGGCTCGCCCGTAGCCGGCTGGGCAGGGAGCTGTGCTGGGGCACGGGCTGGGAGCACCCCCCCGGCCCCCGCCTGCGGTGCTGCAGTGTAAATGCACGGGCAGCTTTCTGCTCTCAGTCTCCACATGGAAAAAAAGATTGCAGCTGAATTTCGCAAAGAGCTTAATCCCATTAGTGTGCGTGAAGGATGGCCTAGAAATGGTCTCTGGATGTAAGCAAAGGGATGTTGTCTGTGGATGCTGACGGGCTGAAGAGGGCTAGGCAGTCAGGCTGTGGGCATGCACAGAAGCAAACTGATAGAAACCAAGAAGGTCTTTGGGCTAAACAAATACGGACCTACTATGTTATTCAGACTTTTCTATGAATGGTATGTTTGGACATTTGGATTTAGGTCTTTTTTTTTTTTTTCTGTTAAATTCTACTTTTTACTAACCTTTGTCCCCATATTAATTTAGTGCTTTGTAATTAAATTAAAGGAAAACTGAAGATCAGAGCCTTCTGTGGCAGAAGAGGAGACAGGGATTAACTTTATGCATCAATTTCAATACAGATCAGACTGATGCATAAATTAAAAAAAACCACATTACCTCAAATTATGAGGCGCTGAGAGGTGCTGAGAAGTGGAAGGAAAAGCTGCCTGAGCCTAGTAGGAAGCAAGAGGGAAGGCATGCAGTGTAACAGCTTGTGCTGCATTGGGAAGCAGTGTGGGATCCCAGTTTGAGCTATTTGTTGTGGATTACACCTACCCAACAGATACCTGTAGAGTCTGGCCTTTGCCTTTTCACTTCAGTGACATTTGGAGAGTTTGTCAATCTGATAAATTGCAATCAGCTGAATTATGGGGTGGCCCCCTGCACGCAGTGTTTTCTTGCCAGCTTCTTTTCTCCTCCTGGTTTGCCAAGCTCCCTGAATTCAGTTCCTGTCTACAGTCTCATTTCTTCCTCAGTGCTCTTGAGAAATTAACCAAATAATTAAAACACACCCCTAAAATCCATGCTTGTTCAAAGCTAGTCCTCCCTCTGGGATCATTAGCAAAGTATCTTTTATATTTCTCTCTCTGTAAATTTGTTCCTGAAATCTCAAAGTTAGTGGAAACAAGACTGAGATTTTAAACAATAATTATAAAATTATCATCTCACAAATAATAATTGTAAGATGAAACAATAAGCAGCTCTCTGGCAGTATTACTTTTTAAACTTGGAAATGAGATAATCCTTAGGAAAAAAAAAATCAGGCATTTAGCTGACTGGGTAGCAAGTAATAGTCACTCCACCAGTGTTTTGGGTAATTCGTGGTCCAGTGAACCCAGTGGAGTGAAGTGAATAGTTGGCTTGTGACAATCCCTAGTGTCAAATGAAATGTGAACCTTTCCATAGGCTCTGTTAATTTCACTGTATTGCACTAGTCCCTTCCTTATGTTTTCATTTTCTCATTCATTTTGTCTCTCTATCCAAAGCACCTGTTTTACTGCTTCTGGCAGCAGCTTCTTTCTTCTTGCTG
>VZTO01014370.1:0-42679 GCA_013400615.1 Syrrhaptes paradoxus
TTTCTTCCTCATTTATTTTTGTATTTATTCAAGGACTCTGGAGAACTACAAAGACTACATTATGCCCAGTTAATTTACAGCCCTCATTTTTATTGGGTTACTGTGAATTCCAGTTTTTAAATCAGCATTGCTCTGTCACAAAGAGACATGTGTGTACATCTTGTATGCAAGGCTAATTTTGTATGAAAGTAAGTGTTAGGATGAGGTGCTAGAATACTAATAGCATATTTGTAAGTTACATAGCAGCAGAGCTGACAGGCAAACAGATTCCGGCATGCCATTTCAGATTATTTTGTCACAAAATTAGCTTTGTGAAAATCTTGTTTAGTGCTCTGGGATGTTTTTTTGTTTTTATTCTTTTTTTTTTCTGAAGTCTTCTAAATTGAAATTCATTATGTTGAAGTTTCAAGTTTTAATGAATCCAAATCACGTTTTCCTAGTTTTCTATTTACAAATGTTTCCTAAGTGTGAAGGACTTGGGAGGCCAGGGGAGGTCAAATTCACAATAAAAGATATTTGATGTGCTAATTTGTTAATCATTTGTACCTAACTTCTGCTTTGATTTTACCTGGCTTCAGTNGTTACTTTATATGCAATACATGATAAGCAATCATAAAGTTTTGGTCTGGTTACTAATTAATTTTTTATCTGTTATAAAATCCAACCCAGAGGCACCTTGCTTTGGGTAAAATACTTTTATGTCTGACAAAAGACAAACAGGCATTTCACAGACATATTAGCCTGGATGAGCACAAAAGCTGGCAAAAAGCCAATCACCTCAGCTATGTTATGCGGCTCTCTGGGGTCACTGAGGAGTTGTATCCACACACTTCCCTCTTTAAATTGCTGCGAGCACACAGGGAATTATTTGGAAAAGTTTTAAATGAAGACACAGCAGACAGCATAATTAAGTTCTCTTTCAGAGCAAGGAGCAGAGACCAGTGTGATGTCTCTGTCCTCTTGAAGCTAACAGGGAATCTCCTGGTCGATTCAAGAGAGCTCTGATGTCTCCCTTGGTCACCTACTCTTTCCATTGCATTCCTCATTTTCACTAGACCATTCTGCTTTCTCCAAAAGGTCATGGGATCCCCTTGATTTGCACCAGCCAAATGGTTGATTTTAATCAGGTCTGGGCAAAGGATTCAGGGTTGGTTGGTTTGTTTACTCTGTATCATTTTACTTAACACTGGTCAAGTAAAAAACTAAAAATTAAATAGCTGACATGTAGCCCTTATTCTTCCAAACCATCAGTTACTATAACTTTAGCAAAGTTGCCTGAAGCCATAGTTCAGGGGCAGGTGGGTTTTTGGCAGCAAAGCTGGCTTATGAAGTTTCATTCATCTCCCATCCATCTCTCTGCTGATTCCTCTCCCTCACCCCCTCAGTGCTAGGGAAGGAGTAGTTTATGGGGCCATACTGCACATCTCAGAAATGGTTAAAAGAACCCTCCCCAAAATAACCCTTCATGTCAGTGACTCCTCAGTCAGTTCACTGACAGAGGTACTGCTGAGCCAGTGGAAAAACGAACAAGCAGCTCAGGTGAGGGAAGCAAACCAGTCAACAACTTCTTTGAATGGCTTCTCCTCCCTTGTCTGTGCGCCATGGACCAGCCCTTGCAGGAGAGTTAAACTGTGCTTAACAGAAGAAAACAGTATGCATACATAAAAAATGAATAGCGGGCCCAGGGTATTACTGATGAGATAATAAAGAAAGAAAAAAGAATTTTATGACAGCTTCACAGAAGAAAATACTGCATAGGAACAAGGTCTGACCTCTTCAGGGCATAATATCAATATTTCATGAGTGTGATGAAAGGGAACATTTAGCAACATAGCGTTAAATTTCTGTCTGACAGTATATATCTATGGCAGGCAACAGAAATAATAGCTTGGGCTCTGAATCTGTGTAGTTTTTCACGGAATTCAGAAATTACCTTTGTGAAACTTACATAAAATTGAGAAAGAAAATGTAGTGTTTAAAGTTACTGAGTGGAGTTTTATTAAACAAAAATGATTCAGTAATGGCTTCAAAAATATTAATTTCAATAGCTTTCTGACAAGGAATGTGCACAATGGGCTAAGGAATATTATAAGTATCTCTAAGTTTAACCAGATGAAATGTGTCTGGGACTTGAGCATATCCCTCCAGGAAAAAAAAGATTGAGCAACATACTTTCAGGTTTAACAAAATACTGAAGAGAGGTGGTTAAAAATGAAGAAAAGTGTTACCATCAGAAAACACAATTTAACTGAAATTGAAATCTTTTGAGTGAATAAATCAGTTCTAATGAAATACTCAGGAGTAAATCTTTCCAGGGGGTTGTTGTGATAACTTAAAAATACTTTATTTTTACTTCCAACTCCTTTTGTTTAGACTTTTCAGTCATATTAATATATCCTCTTTACAATACACCACAATATATAATGTACTACATGAATAAAGAAGACTGCTTTTTCCTGGAAAATAAATGCCTCAGTAAACCTTAGTCAGTTTTATTTTTGAACTTCATCTTCTCAAAATTTCTGGTGAGATGTAAGGCATACACTGAAACATTAAAATTTCCCAGAGAATTGTATTTCATTACTCCCACCATCTTTGATTCTACATTCAGTCTTTCCTTAGTACTCTGAGTGACATGTTATCCAAGATGTTGTGTGCTGATTTTTACAGTAAATTACTGTTTTAAGAAGATACCTAACCACATTTAAGGGCCTTTCTTTGGGCAGGGGGAGTGGCAAGAGAATGATGACTCAGCCCACTGAGATCTTTATTTGCCTGGGAACATAATTAAACAAACACATCGCTCATGACAGTGTATGGATTAACAGCCTCTCAGCCTGAATGTATTATGTCTGAAGAGATGCTTTGCCTTAAAAAATTGAACACACAACCCTTACAATGTGGTCTGTAAAACCACCCTCAGGGCTAAAGGAGCTGGTCAGTTTTTATCTCACCACAAAAGGCCTTCTCTGCCAAGGTTACAAGATAGGTTAGTGGAGTGAATCTGTGATGGGAGCAGTGGGCCACCAAAGAGCACCTGAAAGCAGTAGCCTGTTTCGTATAGATTACTAAAAATTCACAGGCATTCAGCTCCAGGGATTTATAGTTGCTGCCAGCCAAGTGCACTCAGAGTGGTGACTTTCAAGCCCATGTGGTTTTCCAGGATAGTGCTCTGCCAAAGAGGAGTGCCACTCTTATCAGAAGTTTGGGATTCTTTCCTGTCTGCATGGTTTTTTTCATATATTTTGCTTAATTTGCATTTCTTAAAAGCCTGTTTTACAAATGTACTGCATCTGCAATGATGAGTAAAAATGCCTCATTAGTTCCTGAGACTGGCTTCTGGGATCCCATCTAGCAAAAATGCTAATGAAGAACAAATACTTCCTTTTTTCCTGAGGGCAAATTTAATCATGGAAGTGTAGCACTTCTGAATGCACTAATACCTGCAGTACAGTAAAGAGAAGCCAGTGGTATCCAATATTACCTTCTAATCAGTCATTCAGAGGTGTTTTCATTACAAGGAAATAATGGCTACATTGACCAAAATCATTGAACTATATTGTGATTAGAGCTGAGTGAAATATGTGTGTATATATTCATATATGTGTATTTATGTACATGTATATTTGTGTCTATATATGAAATAAGTGTATATGTACATTCATATTATGTATGTAATCATAATGCTTGCTCTCTTGCGCTCTCTACTATTTATATGGAGAGTATATAAGACAATACAATATCTTCTTATTCAGGTATCCCACTGTTAATTTTTCACAATTACTTGGCATGTAATCAGTTAATGCAACCTTCAAAACCTTGAACTGATTCCTGTCAGAATCAAAATCAACTCTGACTGCTATAATACAACTTCAGCTTTTACTGCTGAAGTCCAGGCAGAAGTTCTTTAAGCTTCAGTGCAGCTGGAATTTTCATGCTTGAAGGGGTCTTGTGGTTATCAAATTCTACTTTGATGGGAAAACAAAAATTGTAAGAAAATGTATATGGATGTGGCAGAGGAAGTAAAGAGGGAAAACAGAAGTCAGTGTAATAGAGCTAAGGACTTGTAAAACACTCGTCTTTAAAAAGATAACTTTGGCCACAACAAATAATATAGAAATGGGAAAGTAGTGAATGGAATAAATGCTGTGACTAAAGCTGCAGATCAACAAAGGGGATTAATTCTTAACCACAGAATAATTTGATTTGGGTCAGGAAACTATCAAGACCAGATATATGTATGGATAAAAATGTTAAAAAAAAAAGTTGTTGGGAATGCAGCTGAATTCACAGAAATTTACAGGTGGACTCAGTATCTCATTCCCACTGATTTCTTCAGTGGAGACAGTGGGCATCTTTGACACCTTATGTTCTATAGAACATGTTCTAATTCCCTTTGAAGTCAGTGGGAGAGTAGAGGGAAATAATCACCGTCTGGACAAGCATCAGCACTGATATGAAGGTTCAAAGTAGGAGAAGGTAACTGAAGGGAAAGAAAGGGTAGCAATCTTCCTAGCTCCAGAGACAAATAAACTCTCCCTTTGAAGCATGTCAATGTGGAATCACAGAATCAGAGACTGGTTGAAGTTGGCAGGCACCTCTGGAGATCATTATCCCACCTCCCTGCTCAAAGCAAGGTCAGCTAGAGCAGGTTGCCCAGGACTGTGTCCAGATGAGTTTTGAGCATCTCCAAGGATGGAGACACCATAACCTCTTTGGGCAACCCTGTCCAGTGTTTGACCACCCTCACATTGACTTTTTTTTTTTCTCTGTATTTGTGCCCATTGCCTCTTGTCCTCTCGTTGGGCAGCACTGAGAAGAATTTCACTCCATCTTCTTTGCTTTCCCCCACCAGGTAGGTATTTATGCACACTGGCGAGACTCTCCCGGCTGAACAGTCCCAGCTCTCTCAGCCTCTCCTCACGTCAGATGCTCCAATCCCTTAATCATTTTTGTGTAACATTACTTGTGACAGCCTGGATAGATGTGCTGAATGTGATAGATGCCACCTTTCCAGGANAGCATCCCCCCCCTCTTTGGCCAACCCTGACCAGTGTTTGACCACCCTCCCATTGCCTTTTTTTTTTTCTCTGTATTTGTGCCCATTGCCTCTTGTCCTCTCGTTGGGCAGCACTGAGAAGAATTTCACTCCATCTTCTTTGCTTTCCCCCACCAGGTAGGTATTTATGCACACTGGCGAGACTCTCCCGGCTGAACAGTCCCAGCTCTCTCAGCCTCTCCTCACGTCAGATGCTCCAATCCCTTAATCATTTTTGTGTAACATTACTTGTGACAGCCTGGATAGATGTGCTGAATGTGATAGATGCCACCTTTCCAGGATCTACCAATGTACCTCTGTAGTTTAAATGTGGCCATTTGTACTCGTGGATCTAGACTTTCCTCACTGCAGCACAAGTGTCCGTCTGGGTTGGACATTACTGTTACTGTGGAATTGAGCTCCCTGGAGAATACCCAGCTAAGGGAGCAAAATACAGAAGAGTACTCTGTGCTGGCCTTCCAAATACAATACTTGCCACACCAGTGTGAACAAAATTAATAAATAGTGTATTTAAACAAGTACCACTAATTGTCTGCATTTTCATCCTCTGGCAATGCTATCCACACTTCTTGGAGATGTCAGTTCTTGTAACATAAAAACTTGAAACTGTCATGTTAGTTAGCTACAAAGTAGGCTGACAAAGTTTTCTTCACAACTGGAACAGTTAAAGACAAAAATCTGGCATTAGCAGTTCCCATGTAATTTTAATGAGAGATAAAGACAGGCAATTGAACATTTTCAACAACTTAGCCATCATAATATACTTAGTTTCAGCTTTTCACCAGCTGCACTAGATGGCCATGTGCATGTGCTTAACTAGTTCCCTTGCGAAGTGAAATGTGATCAGCTAAACTTCAGCAGAGGTGGTTTAAGTTGATGCGTATTCCTTTGCAATGGTGACAGCTATGGCATATACAGGGTTTATTATACCAATGTGATAAGCTGCCAAACCCTATAGGTTTTATTTCCCTATAATGCTGACATACTGGTATTTTTACTAATAGAGTTTGACCAGGATGAGCATTGGTTCAGTATCATGAATATGCTTACTCCAGTAGTTTATTCCCCTCCTAGTGTATCTTTTAGTGATACGTATGTAAACACATATAAAATTGTGTTCACATACCTCAATGCCACTGTAACTGTGCCCAGACTGGGAAGGGCTCCTGCATTACTGTAGTTATATCAGTATAGCTACAGCACTGTAATTTTTACCCTGTCTGGTTCTCTTTGTAAAACAATGATGAGGAGCGTGAGAAAATGCCAGCAACCTAAACCACTGTCTAATAAGCCAAATTGAGACCAGTCTGTTCATGATTAATAACTGGTGACTGATAAAAGACAAGTGGATACAATCTATGCCTTTGGCAGATATATTAATTCATGTATGTTCTCCATATGGGAGGAGATGTGACTGTTTTTGAAAACTCCACTGCATCCAGCCCTTGAATGGCAAACCATCACAACAGTATTTCCACAAGAGGGGCCAAACCTATATATGAAGAAAAAATACTTTGTGAATGTGGTACATGGCTGGTACATGGGTAGCTGCAGTCACAGTGGGGACGTGGAGAGGACTGCAGTGTGCAGTTGCAGAGCATAGACTCTGCCCTCTGCGTGCAGCAGTGTGACGAGGAGAATGGACAGCCTTGTTTCTCATCAGCAGTTCTGTGCTGGGACAGGTGCATGGGAACTCCATCAGAAATTCAGTGGTAACTAAATGCGGCTTCTGTGTTGTTGCTCAGAAGACGCATCGTGTCAGAAAGAGAGTGAGGGGAGAGGAAGCTTTCCTAGTCTATGAAATTACATATCAGTAATTTAAAGAAAAAGAATAACATGCTTTCATTTTCCTCTGCATAGAAGGTATCAACATGTACTTAGAAAAGAGTGAAGTAGGAAAGGGCACAGGAGAAATAATAATCAGAAGGTAATGAACTTTTTCAGAGTAATTTCTCTTAAATATAACTTTCTTGCCTATTGTATCTGGTAATTACACACAGTATGAAAAGCCCTGGTAGTCTGCCACTGAGTATGAATTATCTCTTTCTGTGCCTAAATAACTACAAATGTTGAAGGTAATGCTCCCCATCTGTGACCCTTTGCAAAACACTGAATACACCTTTTCATCCAGGTCATTGATAAAGTTGTTAAACAGGACAGGCCCCAAAACCGATCCCTGAGGAACACCACTAGTGACCGGCCACCACCTGGACTTAACTCCATGTGGCAGCCAGTCACCAGTGGTGTTCCCCAGGGATCGGTTTTGGGGCCTGTCCTGTTTAATATCTTTATCAATGACCTGGATGAGGGGATTGAGTGCTCCCTCAGTAAGTTTGCTGATGATGCCAAATTGAGCGGGTGTGTTGATCTCCTTGAGGGTAGGGAGGCTTTGCAGAGGGATCTGGACAGGCTGGACCAATGGGCTGAGGCCAACTGTATGAGGTTCAGTAAAGCCAAGTACTGGGTCCTGCACTTCGGTCACAACAACCCCCTGCAATGCTACAGGCTCAGGGCAGAGTGGCTGGAAAGCAGCCTGGCAGAGAAGGACATAGGGGTGCTGGTCGACAGCCGGCTGAACATGAGCCAGCAGTGTGCCCAGGTGTCCAAGAAGACCAACAGCATCCTGGCCTGCATCAGACAGAAATAGTGTGTCCAGCAGGACTAGGGAAGTGATTGTGCCCCTGTACTCAGCACTGGTGAGGCCGCACCTTGAATCCTGTGTTCAGTTTTGGGCCCCTCACCACAAGAAGGACATTGAGGTGCTGGAGCAGGTCCAGAGAAGGGCAACAAAGCTGGTGAGGGGTCTGGAGCAGCACAGGTCTTATGAAGAGCAGCTGAGGGAGCTGGGGTTGTTTAGTCTAGAGAAGAGGAGGTTGAGAGGAGACCTTATCACTTTCTACAACTACCTAAAAGGAGGTTGTAGTGAGGTGGGTGCTGGCCTCTTCTCTGAAGTAACAAGTGATAGGACAAGAGGAAATGGCCTCAGGTTCCACCAGGGGAGGTTTAGGCTAGATATTAGAAAGAATTTCTTCACTGAAAGAGTGATCAGGCATTGGAACAGGCTGCCCAGGGAGGTGGTGGAGTCACCATCCCTGGAGGTGTTCAAGAGATGTGTAGATGTGGTGCTTAGGGACATGGTTTAGTGAGTTAGGTGGTGTGGACTGACAGTTGGACTTGATGATCCGTGATGTCTTTTCCAACCTTAATGATTCTATGATCTGCATTTCCAGTAGTTATTCACATTATGGGAGAGATTACCCTAAATATATTATCAAGACTAGACCATTAACTAAATGTCACTCAGATGTGTCAGTAAACAAAGGGTGGAATACAGAGGTGATGTGTTTAATAGACTTTGAGCTTTCAAGTCAATAAGTACTCTGATTCTTCCATCCATCAATATGGGCAAATGCTGTATTTCCAAGCAAAGCTTAGATCTGACAGCTCAATATTTGTATGTGATCAGAATTGTAATTATTTTAATTTGAATGTTAATTAATTTATTTGTTAACTGCCTCTTGGGCTTGTGCTCCATCTGGCCTGGTTTCATGTCTCTTGATACTATTTATTTGTGGTCTGATGATGAAGACAAGGTGTGTTTATATACTTTGAAATAATACCATTTAATAATGGGAGATGTTATTCTTCAGAACGCCTGAGGCAGACTGCCAGATATTTAGTTGTGAATCTATTAATTTCATCACCTGAATCTGCATCTCTATTATTCTTCGCATATACAGTGAAAATCTGAGTCAAGAAAGTTTTCCATGTATACTAGCACACATAGGTTTTTACAAAGCATCATGGGTCAGACTCAGGTTATTACATTAAACTGTTTCCACAGTCATTGAGAGAAAGCAAGGCATTTCTGCATTAGTTTAAACAGATAACATTCAGTACAAAGGTTATGGACTTTTGGGAGGAACAGTCTAAACTACTCACACATGACTGACTTTTAAATTAATAGCAAGCACTCAGGAGAGGTTCTGGAGTCATTATGGACAGCTCAAAAGAAACATCTGCTCAGACACAGCACTGGCAAAATAGCCAAACAAACGATCAGTCAAGCTAGCTCCCCACCTTTCTGAAGTTGTGGAATTGAAATGGGATTCAGCTCACTAACCTCAGCAATTTGAAAGTTAGACATCTAGTGTAAAGTATATACTGAAGCTGTTTCTGTGGCCAATGGAGGGAGACTAACCTCTGGAGGACAATCCAGCTAGCTAAAGTATGTCTGAAGTAATTGGAATTAAGTGCCCTTTTGAGGTGTCATCTTTTCCACTAGCTGTAGAAAGGCAAAGCAGTTGCTTTACACTAGAGACATAGCTTTTAAATAGATAAGGCTGTGGAGGATATTACCGCATCCATGTCTTACTCTCAGCCCTTTACATTGCATTTATTTTGTCAAAAAACTGTGGGTCTTGCCTGCTCAGTTTACCTTACCAAACAGGTCAGAGCTTGGTCTCCACATGGCTGTTAAGACACTGCATTTATCAGACTTTCCGTGCTGGGAATTGTAGATGTCTCCAGAAACTGTACAAGGAGTCAAGAGTTTGTTGTTTTCAACCCCATCAACTTGGACTCTCCTGGCTGAGAGGCTCATGGCCACAGTATGCCAGCACTGCTTTCCTCTGTCAGTTGGCATTCCTGTGTCCTCCACATTTTCATAGTTTAGTCAGTAGAAAACCTGAGGGTTAACTTGTTTTTAAGCTGTTGAGTTTATTATTTGGGATAGTCATGTTCCTAACTCCTCATCTGATCTGATGGATTAACGTAGTAGTAATTCACAGGTACATTATGCAATTTAATAAACAGAGGAGAAGAGTGCTGTTGGTGTAAGACTATTTTAACAGAAAAACTTCCTGTCACTAAATCTACTAATAATGTGGATTATGGGTTGATTCTCGTATATTTCATTCCTCAGTGAAAGTTCAATTCAGGATCAATGGGAGCTCCTTCCCCCAAAGGTGATGGCTTCTCACTGGTGTCATAACAATGAACATGGAGTTTAGCATTAAACTGTTTTCATTTTGAATATATGCTATTTAGAAGTTTTGTAAAACTTTGGAAAAAAACTTACACTAGAAGTGAACTTGGTTTCTGGCTTGCCCATTCTCACTGCAGACAAAAAGTCTTACAAGATTCACAGCAAAAGAGATCAGTAAGTATTTTTTTTTAAATCTTACCTATCTTTAGCTGTTAACAAATGTGCTTTGAAGCTCCTTACTTTTAACATGATATGTGAATACACTACATGAACATAGCAAGTGGCATACCTTGTACATTTTTAAACCTAATACAAATAAACCCAGTGCCCTGTGAATATTGGCAAAGCTAGAATTTCCATACCAAAGTATCTGGCTATTTGTTCTAGTTAAGCTGTAAAAGCTATTACACAGTACAGCGGTTAGCATTGTTCTTCCAGCTGCTAATGGCTGGTTTGTCTTCAAAATGTTCTGCATGCAGCCTGTTAGGATTGATAAATATACAACTCAGCAAATTCCGTTAAGGTATTTTCAACAAATTGGAGGGCAAATGCAAATAGGAATGTGAATTTCAAGTTATTGTACCTCCCAGTGTCCTCTGCAAAGGAACACCAGATTGGCTATTTGCATACATTTTCATTAATTTGCAGAAGGCCTTATAAGTACCCACATGCTTGCTTTAAAGTTACAGTGCAACACAAAAAAAAACCCAAAACCTCAAACCCAACAAAAAGTCAAAACCTCAAGGAAGAGAGATAAATTCTACGTAGTTATGGGACTGGGGTCAATTAATGGTAAATGCCATATAACTAGGTATGAATCCATTACAAGGACAGAAAATTATCATGAAATGTGTACAGTTTCACTCCCATGATCTTGGGATACGTACTGCATACTGGCAGTTCTCAGCTAGACAGGACAAAGAAACAGAAATGTCTGGTTAGATGAATATAAACTGAGAAAAGATACAGGACAAAACACTACAAGTTTCTTAGATAAAAAATAGCTTGTTTTTTTTTCTCTGCAAAGGAATTTTCTTGCTATCTTCAGAGAGCAACTTAATCAGCTCTGAAGTAGCTCCAAAATAGTCTCATAGCAAAATTAAAATAGGAATAAGTTTAAATTAGAAATATGTCTCACAAGGGAATCTGTACTTGAATAATCTAGAAATAAAGTGAACAAGAGGAACATCTAAATAGCTCTGCTGCCAGCCTGCTTTTCCATACCTTATTGTAGAATGTCAGTACAACATTGCATACTTTCATCCTACACAGAAGACCATGGAAATTCAGATTCATCACTTGGTATGTCATTGTGAATTATTCTTTTTAAGGTCAGGATTAGTAGATATGAACATAAAGACTGACTGCTTATGCAAATCCTAGATCACTTTTATTCATACCCAAATCTGACTCATCAAGAGCCACCATGCCTTTGTTACAAATTTTAAGCAAACTCATCCTTCCTTTATAAGAAAGACTACAAGCTGTACATGAACAACAATTCTTCTTTAAATGCAAAAGAAGTTTAACATTGGAAAATCCAAGTGAGTGTTATGGCTAGCACACAGGTCTTTTCACTCATGGCTGTAATTCTGAATGAGGTTTGAAAGAAGAGCACTCTGCCTCGTCAGCACTGTAGGCAGCACAAGGGAATCCTCTCTTTTTCCTGCCTGGTATATATTCAGTGTTTGACTCAAGGAGATTGATATTTCTGGTCCTTACTCCAGAGGTGAAGATGTCTTTCATAGCACTTCTCTTGCATTACACTGTTTTTATAGTCAGAAGTGATTAAACCTTTGGTCTTCTGAAAATTAGTGGTTAATTTTCTGGAACACTAGAAAATAATATGGAAATATATTAAACAGTGTATGTAGTGGTCTTGAAATATTTCTTTTACTCAACAGAAAAAGCAGTTTCATCCAAGGACTCATCTGAAATGTCTGTATTTGTTGGTCAACATCTGTATGGATGTTTTCACACTTAGCAATGTCATGAGACAAAGGTAACATCACATAGTAGGAAATGACACATTGTATGTGATGAATAACTATGGCAAAGTGTCAGTGATATAGCCAAAAGCATGTCATAAATGCAGATTTGGCCACAAATTTGGCAAATTGGTTTTCTCACTTGCACAACTGTGAATCAAGTTGCTGAAGATCTGCAGACTAACAAGACAGTATTTGTGATGAATGATTCAGCTGCCCTACTAACCAGTAGTCTGGTTAATGTACCAGTTGAAACAAGAAGAAATGTTTTGCATTTGTTGACATGTGTTATGTGCAAGTTTAAAGCAAGGAGGGGACATCATGGTTGGGACTTAGCTAGGTTGCAATAGTATAATACCCTGAGAAAAGTTGAAGACCATATCTGTTGAATTTATTAATTCTCGTCAGAGTATCATTCCTCTCATAAACTGTACATGGGCGAGAAAAGAGTCAGGTGGCATTGTGCAGCTGCTGGTGTCTCTAATCTGCACTCTGTTGCAAGCTCTTAATTAGCCTAATTTTTATAATTAGTTTTCATCTCTGGTTTGGGGTCTTCAGAATATTAGGAGCTGTTTCAACAGGCATCCATAAAAGGGGTAAGCAGTGTTATAGCTGGAACATCTGACTGAATTAATTTTCTCTCAGAACACCTGAAATCAATATTATCAGACAGAAACATGTTGTGTCCTGTATTTTTTCCATTATCTCTAAATTGTGTTTTATGAACCTTGGGTGGTATAGTGATGATTGTGACAGGAAAAAGAATTTGCTGGGTTGATGTGACACTGTACAGCAGAGTGACACACACAATTCTTTTGTGTGGAGCTGGGAGGTATTATTTATTCATTCATTTATTTAATTTATTGAATGTATGTGCACTGTAGTGATACTGCATTAAACTGTAGCCCCTAGTGAATAGTATTCCAACAACTGTTTCTGACCAGTGGAAATAAATTGGAACAAAAACTCATGTACTAGAAACAGAAAGAAGATATCGCAGCAAGGCTGGACTCTTCAGCCACAGAGAAAGAGAACAGAACAATTTACAAGTCATTGGATTAATGCACCAACACATTGATAATTTGATATAGATGGTGCAATGCTGGGCACTAATTACAACTGCCTTTGTGTGATCTGTGATCGAGTCAGCAGGTATCATCGCCCCAGTTTATGGCATTGGTCCAAATGAAGAGGTGGTTGGTGTTGTACGTATGAAAGGTCAGAAGCACTTGTGGTTTTCAAGAATGCCAAGGGGATTCAAATGGTTGAATTATTCCATGGCATTCACTCTAAAAAAAAAAAAAAATTGGAAAAAGCCAAAATGTGATATTTAATTTCCCATATTTTAATAGCTCAAGAATCAATTTCCTCAAAAAAGTAGAGGAAACTGGAAAGTGGGGGATTTCTTTCACAAATATTTTTTTTTAAATTCTGTAATTTCAAGTCTGTAAATGTGAGAAATTTCCAGGCTTTTGAAATGCAAAGACTTTCCTTGGTAATATGTTTTCTGGACATCATGTAGCACAATAATTCACAGAAGAAAAACAAAACAAGAAACTTTATTTGAAATCAATTAACAGCAAGATCTGAAAACATTCAATATCCTTTCAAATTGCATCCCCAAATCTACATTGGACTAATTAGTTCTACAGAAATACAACAATGGATTTAGCATACTTGTCTGTCTCACCCAGCATCCATTCCCCATTATGCACTTTGGATTCATTAGTTGTAGAAATTATAAATTAATGCTCTAGAAAAGCACAGGATTTGTAATGGTTTGGAAGGTATTTGATGAGCACACACATTAAAAAAAAATTGTCGATGTTTACATTGAGCCTCCCTACCTTTTAAAGAGCTGTAACAGCATTACTTGTTTGAAATGAAAGCTATTTGTTTTGTAAAGCTACAAGGAGATTTTTTTAGTCCATAATGATGGATACATCAAGCCTGCTTTTAATTATGTTTTGAATGTTGAAATATATTTACAAGTAAAAATCACAATAAGTCTTCATTAAAATGCATTTTCCAGTGCAATGTCAAATATGCTCACCTGTAAGTTGACCACAAACTATATCAGGGGTAGCATGTGTATGTTCCGGAGCTAGCAATCATTTTAAATGCACGTCAGTGGATTTACTTCTAAATAGTGTGAAGTTACTCCACCATGTGTGAATTACTTCTAAGGCTGTCCTATTCATGGTTTCCTGGGAGAGATGCCCATCCCAAGAGGATCCCCATCCATATTAGCACTACACAGACTCAATGCTGCCTGCTGTCTTCAGGCCACCATGTGGGAAGACCACATGAGTGCTCTCCATGGTGCAAGGCCACTGTCATCTCTCAGTGATGCAGTCTCTCAATGGGGACCTGGTCCAGCCTAATGCCTGCCAGTCCTAAGAGCCCTGAGATGAATGGAGGCTTCTGCTGTTCATATCAGTCCCACTGTATCTTGATACTACCCTAAGTTTGCCTGTTGGCCTCCATGTCAACAGCAGGCTGCCCTTTTCCAGGTACAAGGTTCAGGAATCTGTTCACATGACTTTGTTGTGGAAGTTAGTAGGGGGTACAGAGCAGTACGTCTTTTCCTAGGCCCAGCCTGTTTCAGAAATCAGTGTCACCCTTTGGGTATTTGGTATGCCAGATCTATATGGGAATAAATGAGCAGTTCAGTACTATCAAGTACCTTCTGCTGTTGTTACTGAAATTTTGCAAAACACCCCCCCAACATGCTACTGTCCATGACATCCCAGTTTTCATCACTAGATAAGTGAGGTGTCCAGCTGTGCTGAGATTATTAATGGAGTTGCTCATAGTTCCTGTGATTATTGCAGCTGTAAAGGTGCTGTTACACTTCAGGCACACGAACCTCAGCTGCAGTGAATATATGCATAACACCCACACCTTACAGGGATGTACCTCATTCTCTTGTGGCATGTAAAACATGCCTCCCTCTTCTTCCACTGGTGATATATGCTGACATCTGTGGCACCATCAGCACTGCCATTAGCCTCTTCTGCCACAGGAACTTGTGGGGATGGCCTGACAGGCACAGAGCCTAAAAGCAGTTCAGCTGTACCCATATGTCCTGCCAGCTGTCTGGGAAGGGCACTGCACATCAGAGCAGGTCCTCACTCTCACACCCCAAGCAACATCCTTATGATCTTTCATGTCAAACCTGTTTACCACTCACCAGAGACACCATGCTCAGTGTTGACTTCCCAGGCTTAGCTCAAGTTCTTTGTAATAGAAGCATTTTCACAAGGTCCCCAGCAGCCATCTGCAGTTCAGATATGCAAACCGAGCTGCCTGTGACTTTCCAAGCCTCCCTCTTCTACCATACATCTGAACCTGGCTCTGACTATCCTACCAGCCACAGCCACATATTGTTGCCAGAAAAATTCTGAGTTAAACTTTGCTTTCTGCAAATATTTACAACGGTCTTAAATGTCTTCTGAGCCCCAAGTAGCTCCCCTACGGAGAGCTGACACTATAGAGAAATTACCCATTAAATAAAATATAATTATCTTCTCTTGCAGTTCTCAGAACATGGATTTTCTGGGGAACCAGCCAAAGGACAGAAGAGTGGGCAACGTGCTGTAGTCTCCCAAGCCCAGAGCATGGGGCTATCCCTAAACAGATTCCCAGAGCACTATAAAAGCATTCTGTGTATCCTCTCTCCCTCCCTTAGCAGGTGAAGCACTGAACATGGCTCCAGATATTGTTTCAATTCCTTCAAAGCAGTGCAACTGGTGACTGTGTATTCTACAGCCTTCATTCCCTGTCAAGTTTGCAAACTGAAATTTAGAGGAGGCTTTTGTCAGAAAGAGGCTCATCTTGAATTTCCCATTCAGTTTCTGAACAACCTAATGAAGAAAAAGTCATCAAAATGCCATAGGGTAATATTGGAGAGTAAAACTGTGACGAAACAACATGAGTGACTCAAAGACTGCAGTAGGAGTTTTCTTTTTTTTCTGGGCTGTTGTATCCAGACTCTGAATACTGCAGAATAACAATGCAAAGGAGCCATGAAGTAAACTGGGTATTGCGGGCTTTGTGATTCACCGCTTGCAAAAGTCTTGTTGTTAAAACCAGTGTTGCCACGCTGGTGCAGAAATGATATACTGCAGAAATAAATCAGGCCCTAGGAAACCAGGTCAAAACTCTAGATTCCAGAAACAAAAGGATAGTTCACTATGAGTGGCTAACATGCTCAAAGAAAATAAATCCTTTATGGATTCTTGACCTACATTCAAGTAAAATGCTACTTTTCAACTTCTCTTAAATCTTTTTTTCCAGCTTTATTCTAGAAACAGTATTGCAGTTTGTAAGAAGCATGTCTGCTGGAGCACATCTGCTGCTTTAGTTTTAAAAGGCTATGATTGCAGAATGCTAGACACTTGACAGAAATTTCTGTCTTAAATGGTAAAAAACATTGTTAATCTAGAGAACACCCGTATTTCTTTCAGTCCTGGAAGAGCTGCTAAAAACAGATAAATTATTTGCAATTAAGATCAAGTAGCTGTCTTGCCACTTTAATTACAGTACATTTTTTTTCTTTTCCTTTTTGGATCAATTGCATGTTGTTCCTTTTTTCCCTCCTGTCATCTTTACTGGGACTTTCTCATTGGATCCAGCTTGTTTTCTTTGCAAGCTGTATGTACATTCCTTTCCATGTTTCCCACTTTAATGTCTGTTAGTCCAGGATTCTGGAAACAAAATGGTACACATTTATCTGTATATTAAAAAAATCCAACTAGAAGAAAATACTTTTCCATGTTTTGGGCTAGGTCTGAATGAATTGTTTTCTCTGATGTTAAAATTTCTGACTCATTCACTCTTTTTCTGGACTTGCTTGGTATGACTCTTCAGAGTCACTTTGAATTTATCACCACTCCTGGATATTCCATATTTAACATTAATTCTTCCATCCTTAGCTGGACAGGAAATTACTTATTCAGAATCACGGAGCAAAGTAATTATTCAGCTGTGAATAAAATGCAAGAATTCAAGGTTAATAACTCTTGTTCTGCAAATCTTGTGATAACAAGTAGGTCTTTAAAAGTCTCTGATCTTCAAGTCTTGTAAATGTGTGACAGCACAGGTCCGTGAGAGTCTCAGCCTTCACTCAGTGTGGACTCCCCTCGGGAAGCACAAATTAACGAACCAGACACCAAAATGTACTTTCTATTGCATTTATCAATGCTGTTTGAAATCAATTTTATTATTTTGGGGGACCTGACATGCAGAGTTTAGGCACTACGTGTGTGAAGATTCTGGTGGTGTTGACTTCAGTTCCTTATAGTGTTGAGATCTTCAGTGTTTGGGAGACAGTAGTTTTACCAGTTTTTCCACTCCTAATTAGGATCTGCATCCATTACAGGAACTGTGGGAAAAATCAAGACAAATTCTCACTCTTAAACCTCTTCTGTTTGAACTTAGGGACAGCATTTTACTGAAGATTTCTTCATATGAGCAAGGCTTTTTTAATGTTTGATGATGATTTTTGAAGCCACAGAAAAATTCAGCACCATCTTGTTCAAGCACCATAGCAATAACTAAAGTAATTAGCACATTTGAGGACAGTGAAAACCGCAAAATAAGCAGGCATAAGTCACTAAAGCAATAGATTGATTTTTCAGTATGTGTTCCAGTGCTTTTATCAATACCATGCGTTGGTGCTTTCAGACTGTATTGTTCTCCAGTCTGTTCTTTGCTAGCTAAATGTCAATAGAAAGTATAATATCTGAACCTATTAGTGCTTTTAATCAGCTATAAATAACATGCTACTATTACCGGATGCTATTTGACTGTCAAAGGAGTACAGGCATGCATGGAGAAATGGAAAAGGTCAATGACAGAATGACACAGATTATATTAAGCAACTAATTTACCTCTTTCTGTTTGGTTTTTTTTTCCCGTCCTTTTGGAGGCACCTTCCCTTCACATACTCCCTTCTTTCCTTCCCAGAAGGGTGAGAGAAATAGACAGATTACATATAGATAGATTATTTCCTCAACTTGTTCTCAAACCTGTAACATGTTTCTTTGGGTATTCTGACTCTGATCAACCAACAGTTAATAAATAGCTTTATTTATTTACTTTGATTATGTGAGTAATGTCCCCTAGTGTCAATATGTGGCTGAGTTTAACCAAATCTAAATAAGAACTGAGACTCTTAAAATAAAATTCTGCAATACATGAAGCACCTAACTCAAACATCTGTTTGTGTTAAAGCTCAGGATGGTGGGGTTCTTTTCTATGTTAAGACTAGAAATATTGTCAAGGGGAAAAGCTGTATTGACAGTCTTCTGTAGAGTATAAACATTTTCATACTTTGTTTTGCTTAAATGCTCCATCAGTAAAAACATAGATAAGGGTCTTCCATGGGTATAAATATGCACGGTTTCTTTGATGCCTGTGGAGTGATGAAAAATTATCCCAGGTGAGGACATGTAGCTTGTTAGCCAGAACTCTGCTCCATCTGGGTGTGAAGAAAGCTGATCCAAAATTGGGATAGTTTATGCTGGGATTTTTCATCAAGTGAAATCCGTGACTTACAACAAACACAAGATGAACAGAACAGTGTGTTAAAAGTCTTAAATAAAACTGAAATAAATGAAACCCTGTTTTCACAACACAGAACTTTTAAATTAGTCTTCACTGGGGAGGATTCTTCCTATGAAACTGATTTTCTTGTTATAACTCTCCAAAAGCATGAAGAGGGTTTTTATACCATGAAGTAAGCTTTAAGACAGGTAATACTGTTGTATAAATTATTGCCAAGTCTATGAATTACAGAAGCATTTAATCCCTTTCCAAAAAAAACCCACAAAAAACCAAAAAAACCCAAATACCTACAGGCTTAATGAATGAAGACCTACATGGTAAATCTTATTTAAGATAGGACTGAAATACTAGAAACGCATTATTTACTGACTTTTTGAGCCAAAACATTATTCTCAAGAGAATGTTTTGCCCTTTCAGTAGAGTTAAATAAGTAATGGAAATAATATTTAGGACAACCTTTTGCATAGCAGAGCAAGAAGATTACTTTTGCTTGGTAACTGTTTAACTAAGCCCAGCTGCTTCTGCCACTTGGGATCTGGGTTGCGGGAGGGTAGCGGTAGCTTCTCTTTGAAGTAAGGCCAACAGGCCTCATCAGGGACATCTGTGGTACTCAACAAACCCTGAGAATACTTTGGGCAGGCTTAAACTTTACCCTTATTATAAAGGGCCTGAAATGGGAGCTATTTGGGAGTTCCTGAATTAGTTTTCATAAATCATAATTAATCCACAAAGGTTAGACAAGTGGTGCTGCTTGCAATGACCAGTTTTTCTCCATTTGTTCCTTTCTGACATCTTTTGGCATATAGTTAGACTCAAAGACCTCTGGTGTTTGGATCACCTTTCTGTTATTGACTTGCAAGATAGCTCCATCAGTGAAATCCTGGCCCCAGGTGAGGTCCTCCTGTGAAGATGTCTTGCTGTTTGTTCTGCTAGGACCAAAATTGCAAATCTTTCTGAGAAGACGGATGCTGTAACAGGCTCTGTGGCTGAATGTTAAGCAGGAAACCAAAGGATGAACACAGGGTGCAAGAGAAAAGCTGAAGGCAATATCCAGGTAGGTATGACAGAGAATGTAATCTAGTCTGTGGGTGGAGGACAGGGAGCTGATGAAGGGCTGTAATACTTTAGTAACTTGCTTAAGCTGACAAGGTAATATTGTTATTGTCTTTACTGAGGAAAAAATATTGGTGAGCTTTGCATATAACAGCGGGGTTTGGCTCTTTAACTGCAACTTTCCAGTGTTTGTGTGGGGTGCATGTCCTTTGGCTATGCTGTCCTCGCATGGGTCTGGTGTCAGCTGTGAGTGGAAGAGAGCTACTGCCAGCAGGATGTCTCAGTGAAACCACACAATTCTTTGAAGGAAGATGCTAGGTGTCCACCTGGGGAAGGTGTGCTGGTGACCCTCAGTGGAGCTATTTTTTGTGAAGCTTGAATACAGTCAAGAGAAAGGAATGGTTTCAGACATGCTTCCCAGGTCTGTGCATGAACAGTTATTCTTATTTCCTAGCTCTAGACAGCTCCCTATGTGGGTTTGATTGGATTGCCATTCTGAGTCACCTAATTGTCCATCTATAATGATTGCAGACATCTAATTCTGTATTCTCAGCTAGGAGCTGGTTGTTAAATGTGAGGTAGAAAAGTGCTTAACTGAGAGACACCTCCATCTGTACAGGAAGAACAGTCCTAGCCTTCAATCCCTGTGGGGCAGGCCAATAGTTCAGCCATGCAATTCATTTCACAACTGTGTAAAGATCACCCCTGAGGGCCTTATTGTAGAAATTAACCTTAAACTAGGTTGACCAAATTTGACCATTTAAGCAGCAGTACTTTTTTTATTGTGTTTGGATTTTGTATCAATCACACATTTCTATGGCTAACTTAAGTTATAAAAGCTTTTAAAAAATCATATACTAACTATGATCTGTATGTTTACCGTAGATTTTGCAAACCTGAAGGATGAAGACATTGAAAATATTGTAACTGTTGTCTTACTGAGGAATCATCTGCATTTACAGCACTTCTGCTGGGGTTTCTACCAAGAACTTTCCAAGATTTGGCCCCAGTATAGAATCATAGAATGGTTTGGGTTGGAAAGGACCTTAAAGATCATCAAGTTCCAACCCCCCTGCCATGGGCAGGGACACCCTCCACTAGACCAGGTTGCTCAAAGCCTCATCCAGCCTGGCCTTGAACACCTCCAGGGATGGGGCAGTAGTATCAGTGAACTCTGGCCTGGCACCACCACACTCTCTGTGGTGATGAGATTGAACTTTTGCTTTATTTATATTGCCTCTGGTACTGGAATGATGTTTTCCATTGTTCATTTCTCCATACAGGGAGAAATGAACCTCCCAGCCTATTTGCATCTACTAGCAATACAGGCCCATTTTAATGAGAAAATGAATATTTGGACTTTACACTTTAGCCAGCAATGTATCATTTCTGGCAGCTGTGCTTTTTATTCACTCTGACTGAAATAGCTTCAATTACAGCAGCCAGGATCCTCCCCTTCTGTTCAGCTTTTCCATAGAAGGCAACATGAAATAGATGTCTCTAAAGATAGGCTAGTACTATTTTGAGTGCTTTCTTTTTCGTGGGATTATGCCAAAAAACAAAAGAAAAAAACCTCATTCCTACCCGTATCCTTTATGACCCAAAGCACTCTTTCAACATTACCGACTATTTCTTCCTACCTGTTTCTTCAAATTCAATATTCTTTCTCTTTTCTTTTTATTTATTCCTCTTAGCTTCTTTTATCAATTAAAAAAAAATGCTAGTTCTATGTTAGATTAGGGTTTAAAAAAAAAAAGAGTGATATTTAACTGTTTTGCAAGGTTTTAAAGCTAATAGTCAAACTCACAGGTAGTAAAACAACACTGATTTGTATCTTCCTTTGTAAGCAACATCATCCGAAGGGCATTATGCAGCTCTGGTTTTGATAAGGTTTCTCTTTTTTTCCTCAGGCATAATGACTCCAGAGAGACTGAACATAACAGTGATCAATTGGGCTGCTTTCTTTTCCATTCCAGTTTTAACACAACAAAGGAGTCTGTTGATTTTATTTGTCATTTATTTATGCTTTAAGCAAGCCTGGTTTGGAAAATATTGGCCTGTCCAGTAGTCACTTCTGCTATTGGTGCTTCAGCGTAAATGTGTTGTTTCCCCTGTCTGCTATTATGAGTCAAGGTCATCTGTGGTGTTACCATGCTGAAATAAGCAACAATATTGAGAGCTGTAGCCTTTTCTAGTTAAACCTAGTAAGAATTTTGTTGCTGGGAGCTGAGTATAATGGGATACAAATCAGGAGTTAACATGTTGTTTGTTGACTTTGAGCCAAATCTAAAATGTACTGTAATTCTGCACCAGTCCAAAACTGCAGTCTAAAAAAGCCCCACTTACTGGCATCTGCTTTTGTGTTTGACTGAAGTGCTGAGACATTTTCCCAGGTGGATGCAGCTGGATCTCTCAGCACCAACAAACAACCCCAGTGTGACTAGATCTGTCTAATCAAACCAGAGTATAGGACCTAGGAAGTCCATGGCCAGCTCCTCCATCCTGTAGATGCTATTGGGGTGAACTGAAGATCTCTGGGCAGGATTCCTTGCCAAAATTAAGCTGTGGTTCCCCTTGGCTTTAAGACATAGACAAAGAAGAAGGTGGTGATGATTGTTTTCTGTCTAGTGGTGGTATTATCATGGTATTATTAAATTATTGTTCAAGCAAATGGATTTCCCAGGTTTACACTCTTTTGCTTGAGCAGGAGACTTAAGCTTCTTTTCCAAATATTTCCAGATGAGTGCCCTAATCAGTGACTTGTCAAACCAACAAAGACGACAGTTAGAGCATTATGCTTGAAAGGGGAATACCTGCTTCTGATGATACTTTCTCCCAGGACTGTAACATAAATAAGGTGGGGTTTGAATAACATGAATGCTATTCCTCTGCTCCATTTGAAAACAGGATGAGTAAACCTGGATCAGTTACTCAAAAGAGAGCCAATAGGTACCTGTTCTTGGGAAACTTATCCAGGTTGGGTCTCCGAATGGACTGCAGCCTGTGAACCAGGAGCGAGGCATCCTTGCCTCATGATGGGGGGGCATATTTAAGACTCCTCCCTTGTAACAGGGCACAAGCCTCAGCAGTGGTTCCTATTGGGTAGCTCAACACATCTTCCTGCTCTGCGACTCATGGGGTCTCCTCTGAGTCCCATTTCCATAGAGCCACTGAGTACAGTGGGAGCCTAAGTAGGTAGAGTGGGGTTCTCAATTCTCTCCTGATGCCAGAACAGTAAAAACTAGGTGTCACAGTGACCAACGCTGTGATAGCAGGGCAGAAGGGTGCCTACAGCTCACTCTCCTAGTTGCCTACTTGCTCTAAATCATATGTAGCTTCAGAGCCCCCCTACCCAAGACAACAGCCTCATTCTCTCCTGTAAAATCCTAAAAGCCAAAACATCTTGACTGATTCTGGCCTTTTATCCTCTTGCCCAAAATATACATGGATTTTATAAGCCTTTTGTTTTGTTAAAATTCTCCACATTACTAGCACAGATCTCATTACCACATATTGGTCACAATATCCTTTTTATAGCTACAAGTATCTGTGGCATAAGTAGCTTCTAATTACCTTTATTCTCCATGGTGAATATGAGAAAGCAGTGGTACATACATTATTAGCATACAACTGGAGAAGAACTTTGAAACCGTGCCACTAATTTTTCCCCTCACTCCTTAGAAAGGGTATTCCAGTTCATAGCAGTCAGAAGGTATATATTATGTATCTAAAAAGGTACAGCTATAAGCATTTTGCCAATTATTAAAGAAAAAAAAAAGAACAAACAACCTACAGTTCATTAGATGAGAAATGAAGCTTTTCTGTTTCAAGAATGGTACAGTTCATTTAAGATACTGCTGACCCAGATTTGTATTTCTATACTGAATTGCTTCAAGTGAGTGATGCATGGTCTATTTATAGGTTCATTATTAAATTGGCACTTGCATGGTTTAAACCCCTTTGCACTAGATTCACAAGGGAGACTCAGGTACTCTTGTCACACAGTGGGTACCAAGCTTGGGTTAATGATCACAGGAGTGGTGCTCTGGTTTTCCAAAAGGAGCAACTGATTTTGAGATGTAGATAGAGCTTGCTGTAAAATGGAAACTCATCTGACCTATTTTGGGTGAGATGAAATACAGTGCTAAGTGCCTCTGTCCCACAATTCATTTTCTATGGCTGGCTTACTGAGGACTGTAGGTTTTCAGCATCTGTAGTTAGTTTGTATAAACCCCACCCAAGGGTCTGAAAAGGAGCTGGGAAGAGCGCCACTAAGGCTTGGGGTAGTGTTGCAGCATGCTGTCTCCAATTTGTTGAAGCTGGCAGTAGGCAGTTGTGCCAGGGGATGTTCCAGTGATCATTTCAGTATATGCAGTTTTCTGCCTTCTTTTAAATAATGTAATTGCTACAGGAGTCGGCACTGCAAACATCAACGTGATCCTTCTGAAAGGGCTCTGAAGCATAACTCCCTTGGAAATGATGGGAGCCAGGTGCTTAACTTCTCTGAAAAATTCAGCAAGTAAAAGATATTTTTAAAAATTTAGCTAAGAGTGTTATTTTCAGATGTGATCTAGGCATCTTGAAAGTTTGCCAACTTTGACTTTGAAGGCAGAAATGAACAAAGTCAAAGAGACAGCTGACATACATAGATTTGTCAAACTAATTTTGTGGGGCAGTAGCCATAAGAAATTGAGTTAGAATGGAATGTACTAGTCCTGGCTTGGTTTTGCTTCCATTCTTCCTTCCACCCTACTTTTGCTTGTAAACTAGAACATTGTTTGAGGCAGGGGCTGTGTTTCCCATCCATGGAGTGTGGCACTCAGTGCCATGGGGCTCCAGTCTTGCTTAAAGTCTTCCCACTGAATCATCACTTATGCAAGTAATGGTCATGCATAAAATACCAGTATCTGAACAACGTATTTGCTATTCTAGCTTTGCCTGTCACTTCAAATCCACTTTTACTTTTTGTTTTGCTACTCAATGTTTAAGTTCATTTTTCCTGCAGCTATGCAGCATTTTCAATGCATTAAACACATTTACATTATGAAACAGTGCAAGAAGCAGATGCAGAACATATCCCTTAGAAGAAAGTACTGTATAAGTTGATAGCCTTTTGGAAGCTTTTTCAAGGAGATATCCACATCCTCGATGGAATGAATTAAAATAAATGTCCCCTAACTGTAAAAGGACTCTAACTCTATCAAGAAGAATAGGGTCAGACTTAAATATCTTGTGGTCCAGTTGAAATTTTATTGTGCTGAGTTATGCAGTGGAGTAAACAAAACAATTTTAATTTTTGTAAAAGATTTTAATTATTATTGTTGTTGTTCATTAAAGTGTTAGGGTTGTCACTTCAAAGTAAAAATGCTGCTAAACACACTAAAAAGGGACAGAAAGGTTGTTAACATAATGGACATACACACTTAGAGGCAGACACTTTTTTTGCCAACATTAAATCCTTAGACACTTTTCAAAGGATGGTCAAAACCAGTAATATTATTATTATTATTGTGTAGTTATCATTAGTAATAACTACATTTTTCTGTCAAAAAATCTATTTCACCAACACAGAAAATTTTGTGGAAATATATGCATTCAAGGACTATTTTTTTGAGAGTTAGGAAATTTTGAATTGAAACACTGAAGGAAACAAGTATCAGGATGGACAACAAACAAACAAACAAACAAAAAAACAAACAAACAAAACCCCAAACAAATGGTCAGCTATTCAGCTGCTTCATCATTGGCAAAAAATGTATTCAGAGAGGTCAGACATTTGTTCCAGTACTGTTTTCTCTGAATGGCCAGGCTTTATTTAACATGCGCAAGCATAACTGACTTGGGTGAGGACCTTTTTCCCTGACCTGTGAAGTCTTCCAAGGCCTGAAATCTCTGACCTAATGTAAAGGGAGCTGGATAATTAATGCAATTTAGATTCATCACAAGTCCAAGGGATAAAAATAGGGGAAGGGAGATGCAATTCTTCACATGAAAAATGCAATACCTCAGATGCAAACACATTACAATGCATTCTGAAATTTCAGTTACTGGAATTCTGGTGTGAAATGTCTTTGTATTGCTGGGAAGCTCTTCTGTGCAACAGTAGTTTCAGAAGAGGGTGCGGAAACAAGCCCAGAGTCTTGTCTTTGCCCCTGGGTGCAGTAACATTATTGCATGACAACTTGTATTTTAAAAACACAGAGAAAGGGACCAAGCCAATACACCAAAGCAACACTGATGGGCATGGTTAGAACAGCCCTCAGAAGTCAGCTCTCTGGCCCACTCAGTTTGGAGCATCTGAAAACCCTTCTCACGCTGGGTGTTGTTTCAAAAAATTATAGATAGCAAAAGGCCAGAGCTGGGACTGGGTGAGGCTGTGGCCATTCCAGTGAGGTCTGCAGGCTAGAGCCGGAGCTGCCTCGTAGAGGCCAGATGTGCAGCTGACATGAGTGTCCAATGTAGCCTTCACTGCTGGAGCAACACTGATGCTAGGCTTTTGCTTTGGGAATTTTTTGTCTTGAAAAAAATTACAACCACAATAAAGATAAAAAGGAGTGTTTGTGTGCCTTTGTGTGTGTGCGAGTGTATGCAACTACTGAGACTGTTAGAATTATTAGATACAGAATAAGTAAATGTTGCCCTTTTTAAAATTTCACACTTGATTTAAAGCTATAAATTTCCATTTAAAATATTTTGTTCACTATGTCAAACAAAAATGGTTTATACGGTAACAAGTCCTATGAAACCAAAACACTGTTTCTGTGAGTAGGCTGGCATGGTGATTGTGTGATCTATGTATATGCAAAGTGGTTAACAAAATCAGCACACTTGGTTATCACAATATTAGGCAGAGTTCTCTTCTGTGAAAGGCATTCCTATTTTTTCTTGTTTTGTGTAATGACAATACCAAAATATTATTAGATACATCAAAAAACACCGACAGGTACATATTCTGCAAATCAAGATTATGTTAAATGTATTCTGTTGTATCTACAAAAAGGAATGATTTGACATAGTTGGTGCTAAAAAGATGTTTTCTAAAATACTGTGTCACAAATGAAAAAATGAGGATACACATAATTGTAGCTGAATAATGTCATTTGTGTCATAAACTTACAAAAGCCAGAAAAGTCACAGATAGGACAAGCTTTTCACTGCAGAATTTCCTGACTTTTTTGGTTTCTATCTCATCCTTAATGCCATCTAAATGCTGTTTCAGCCTGTGAATTGAATTTTCTTTTAATTTGAGCAGATCATACATTCATTTGCCAACACTCTATCTTCATCAATCAATGCATTATCCCAGGCAGCTTCATCTCCTCCTGGAAAGATAACCTTGGATTATGTCATGGCTCAATTCTGTATTGCCCCTACAGAGATAATGAATTTGCACATGTAAGAGGATCATTTACCAATAGGGGTGGGATGCTGTTTTGAGCATATAATTTCCATCTGCCACAGGATGATTCCATTTGCAAAAATCGATCTCCTGGAGGAGGATTTCTTAGCTACAATAAATACACTGTAGGCACAGTGTAGTAGAGTGTGTCGTCTGACAGGAGAGGAAGAAGGGATCACATTGCTGCTGCTGCCCCTAGAAAGTCAAGGCTGTGGGGATGGGTTTGCATCTCTTCATACCGAGGCTGAGGAAAACAGCAAAAATAGGGTAAACAAACCCTTCCTTCTCATAGCAAGGAGCTGCAGCTCAGCAAGCTGAGAGGAGGAATGCACCCACATGTTGGGGCAGAACGGTGAAAGAACAGGCATAGTTAAGCCAGTTCTGAAGAGGTTCAGCCCCAACTGTGACAAATTCTGTTAGATGCTGAAGCAGGCACTGCTGTGAGATTACCTTTTTTAAATAGCTTTAGGAGTCAGCTTAATGTCTCCCAGAAAATAACTGAGCCTGTACTTAATTACTGTGACTAAAATTATGCATTTCATCAGCTGTAAACAATAGTAATCACACACAGCACAATTAAAAATTATACACTTCAAGCAACTTTGCTTGTGTGGAGTGGAGTTTGGCAAGAGGGAGAGCAAATGGATGCCTAAGAAAGTGCTCTGCGAAGGCTCCCAGGGTGGACCAGGAACAGCCCCATACCAGTTTCATCACTGCAAGCCTTAAATTGCCACAAGCATCAATAAACAAGGTAAAATAGATCTTGCATATTACATCAATTGCCATGTGCGAGAAAGACCAAATTATGCACGAGGCAAAAGGAATCACAGCGATAGCTGAGCAGCTTAAGGGCTATGAGTATTTGCATTCTCTGCCAAAATTTGCCAAATTGCATCCCCTCCTGTTCCAGTGTTGTCCCCACCTTAGTCATGGGAGGCAAAAGACAGCAGTGAGTTTTCAAGAGCAGGACAGTATCTCTTTGAATAGCCTGGGAGCTATTGAGTGGAGTCACCCAACTTCCAGAGCAACTTCATGTGTGTGTGTAGCTCAGAAGTCATAGGTTAAGTACAGTTTCAAGGAACTTGACAAGTCTTGCCATTTCTGTCTATTCTCAGTGCTGTGGAAAGAACAATGACTCATTCAGCATATTTGAAATAATAAAATGTATTTGCTGCAGAACTGGATGTCCACAGACATATAGTCTGTTCCCTCCATGCAACCGGCATTGTACTGGCAGTTCCTCTGGCTCCTCCACTCACACTGATTGTAGCAGGAGGTTCAGGTGCAATCCTGGTCCTGGTGACATATACATGTTCATGCAATAGGGGGAGGACAAAGCATTTCTGTTTAATACAAATTGCTGATTACAGGCAGACATTTTGTTCAATGTGGTTTTATCTTTTTTTTTTTACCAAAGTCCACCTTTGCTGTCATATTTTGATATATTGTGTGCCACTGTTCAGTGTGTGTTGTGTCATAGTGTGATTGGATCAGCTGTCATAAGGATAAGCTGATATGACAACTTGTGTTCTAATGCAGCTTGACAAGATTAAATTTTCAAAAAATAAACATGATTCCTGCCAATACCCACTGGTCATAATAACTGCAGGTGTACCTTAATTAATCACTAACTAATCATAGTTTCCTGATTAACTGCCAGAAGCAGGGCACAGTATGGGTATTGTGTATCTATGTGACATATTTCAGGCTGGCATAGACACATGCTGATGTATACCATGCAGTTCTTAGCAGATTATTCTGATTATTTTTTTCTGGTTCTTGCAGGTAGGCAAAAATATGAATTCTCTGGAACAGCTTTTTCTTTTTGAAACAGATGAATCAATCTGAATTCTTTAAAATGTTATTATTCTAAAGAGTATTCATAAATCTGGGAGATATAATTTATTTTTCTAAAGATCTATATTTTATGAAAGACAGTTTAAATTTGCACCTGAAAACATTATAGTTTCTATGAAAAGAGAATGGATAACATTGAATGGATGGACTCTCATTAAGCATAAAATTATTCAACAAGAACCATTCTGAATCAATTAATTATAATGTAACAGGACTCTAATTTTCTGTCATTCTCAAAATCAAAAGTATTTGCATCATTTTTCATCATAACAGATGTGATTACTTTTGTTTATAGTTGATGAAATACATAATTTTAGTCACAGTAATTAAATACTGACTCCATGTTTTTTTTCTGGGAGCCATTAAATTGAATCCTGAGGTTGTCCAAAGAAGGTTTTTTCACAATAGTGCCCTTCCACCCTTTATTCTCCTCCCTACACACTTTCCAGTAGTATGTGCAGAAAGGATCAGAAAATCCCATTTGTATGGCATAGCATGATACTATGAGATATATCTGTAGTTTAAGCTAAGATTTGATTCCATGTGCACTGCAACCAAATAACATCGTCCCTTCTATTTATCATACTTCATGTGTGACTGTTATAAACAGATTTTTTATTTGAATATATTATTTTGTTAATCAGTGTATTTTGGATTTGCCCCCAAGTTGATTTATTTAATATTATCAAAACAATCCAAATTATTGATGCCTATTTCTGCCATTGAACAGGAAAATGGATTATTCAAGGACAGGCAGGTAACTTTCCCATGGAACATTAGTTGTGGGATTGGAGAAGGCTGCCTTGACATCAACAAAAGGATTTTACTTATGTTGATTCACTCAGCAAGGAATGGTATATTATTGGGGTAGGTAGAAACATGGTTCCTGTTTACTGTCCCATGGAAACAATTGTTTCCAAAGCCCATTTTGAAGAGAATGTTCTTCATATTGTTTCAGATTCCAATTAAATTAAAATGTTCAAATGTAAAATAGAGAGAGGAAAGGGTTAAAGAAATGAAACACTAAATCTAGCAATTAATTTAAAATTATATTTAAAAAAAAAACAGTTCTGGTTTTAACCAGCCTAACTTTACGGCATTTACTGTAAGAAATAAAATGTAGTGAACAACACAACCCACCCCCTCATGACTGGTACACACATTGCCAAGGCAGCTTAAGGAAAGACCAAATGCAGCTCTGAATTCTCTGGCCAAAGCATGATTCTAGTGCAGTAGACATTTAAAGCCCTCTAAGTTTGGAGAATTCAGGTTGCAAGGCAGTTTTAACAAAAACTATGCCTGGCTTCCCAAGTGGATCTCTCTATGCCAGTAGAGTGATCTATTTCACTAAAGAAGTAAGGCTATCCCTTTTTGGAAGTACAGCATTGTTTTAGAGAAACTTATAAGGACACCATACCAGTTACATTATTTGGTGTTTGTATACTTCAGGGAATGAGACAAAAACATTATTTACTTTTTTAAAGCAATCAGGAAAGGCTATTTTTCTCTTTTAGTATTGCTCAAAATAATTCCATTTACATATTTAAATCAAATTAATTTTCTGTCTCTTGCTAACTTCTGTTGACTCCTTCTTTTATGGGGTAATTTGTTTCAATTTGTTCCCAAATTCTAATATTCCGTTTCCCTTGTACTTTGTATTTGGTGCTTTTCAGTAGCTCCTTAGCTATCACAGCAGATGATGTCTTACATCACAGACAATTTCATTGATTATGTGCAATTTACAGAATATGCAGGTCATCCAGGCTGGATTAAGCTAGGTTATGCCTATATATGTATGAACACTTACTTCTCTTTGCCTGTGCTGGCTGCTTTAACAGAAACTATGTCAACTCCTCACTAGCCAAATTATAGACTTGGACCTAACTAGACACCAAGATGTGTGTTGTGCCCCTTACGATACTGCTCTTTGGAGAAATACTGTATTTAGTACCTTTGGAACTGGCTAACGCAGCAAGAAGATAAAAACTAATGTCCTTTAAGCTCGAGAAAGTATGAAAGAAATGCTGATGTGTACAGTAGGTTAAAATTAACCCAGGTACTTACAATGCTCTTCCATCAGCACAAAGCTGTTCATTTAGAAGGCCTTGAGGTAGACGGTTAATTACTTGCTGAATCAGGGTCAGAATGCTTATGCGGAAACCTTTACCAATTTGGCAGAGCAAAAGTTCAAGGCAAATTTGTCACTACCTTTGAAATGTGTATGAAAATTTTGACAAAATGAATAGGGAGGTAGCACATTTTTATGCCTGTGGCCCACAGCTTATCAGTAGACTATTGAACACATTCACACACTGCTCCTTCACCTTTAATTCTTCCAAAGCAGGACTGTTTGTGGGAGGATAATATAGGGAGCTTACCTGCAGGGCAGGCAGGTGTGGATTTAAAAGGTGTAGAGCAATTAGCGCTGTTCGTCCCCCCCCCCCGCTTGCTGCAGCTCTCAAGCTGTCCCCAAACTGCCAGGTTTGAAGGAAAGGGAGAGCTAGGGGATTAAAAAGCCTTCTCACTGTCATTGCCATAGATCCCAAGACCTATTGCGTCAGTGCTGTCCTGGGCAGGCTTAGTCTTCTGGGTGGTTGGTCGCAACTGAACATCCTCCATGGCTGGTTGGGTGCCAGCAGAGCATCATCCAAGGCATCCAGTTCCCACTCTGATGGGAGCAGCTTGGCCTCTCCTGGGGCACCAGCCAGCCCTTTGCCCAGGCACAGGGTCAAGGATAGGCTTTCCTTTCCATGGCGGCTCTCAAGGAGCCAGCAGCTATAGTAGGGGAGAGGGAATGGCTCTCACTCACCACAACCTGGGCTTTCCCACTTGGGCAAGAGCTCTCTTCCTGCATAGGGAAGCCCATCAGGCTGATGGACCATGTCAGGTTATTCAAGAGCTTTCTTAGAACAGTAAATTTAAAACAATGTGGGTTTTATGAATTAACAGTTGTATATATCACAGCGCAGTGTTTCTCTGCACGTAGATGACTTAGTAAGTGAGAGAAAGGTGCTAGAAAGATGCCAGTAGGAAAGGCCTGGTACACACACGTCTCCTGATAGCTCCTGTCACCAGTGAAGAGGTCACAGTGCCACTTCGCATCACCTTGGTCAGGAAGGAGGGGCAAAAGAAGGCAAGGGAGACTGGATCAAGTGCTTTGGTCAATAGGAGTTTGGTTGCAGAGTCCAAGGAAAATTTCTTCCCTTGGGAGGTTGGTTAGGTCATGCTCACTGCTCAGCTGATAACTCTGGCTCCAGAAGGGTCTTATACTGATTAGTAGAAGATTTAGTTTCACCCTGATTAAGAGAGAGCAGATGAAGAAGGATGCTGAATAATCCTACAGGCACGTATCAACTCTTCAGCAAACATTCTTTTTAATCTACTGTGGTGAACAACCCGTGTGCTCAATTTTGTCTCAGTTGACTTCTTTTTTTTCTGAAGGGCTTTTCTCCATAAATCTCCCAGGTTCTTTTTTTTTATAGTGACATTGTCCCAAGTGTAGACAGAAAACAAACTTGCTGCTGCTATTCATTAGAATCTATATTTATTTATACCATCCAACCAGCTTTGTTTTCTTGAGTAAATTTTGTACAAAAATATCCCGTAAATATGCTCTTAGTAAAAAGAAGTAAAAACTTGTTTCTTAGGAATGGAAGTCATAAATGTTAGTCATAAAAAAAATTACTGTTTTGCTAGTTTTAAATAACTGTGCATATTTTAATACATTGAGTCATATATAAATGTAATTAAAAGATACATTATCTTGCTCTTGCTGGGAATATCACTCAGAAATGAGGAGGATAACACTTGCCTCTTGTGAATAACTGTTCAAAAGATTAATTCATGTCAAATGTTGGCTTTTCTGGAGTTTCCTGCAAGAAGCTGAACTCCAACACAGGGCGGCATCCATGTGTGTTTACACATTTCCCATTCACTAGTACAGCCACTGCCATGAGAAAATTGCTGAAATACATCTGAGCTAACACACATGTGACAGCTGCTTCCAAGGGTTATAAAGGTATGTACTAGTTTAAGGAGCACTTTATTAGACATAGAGCTATTGTTTTAAAAGTGAAAGAACTCACAGCCTACAAAAAGATGTGGACAGCTGCAACTGATAGAAGCTACTATACAAACAGCGGGTTGTTCTCATACAACATCAACATTTACATAAATGTGGAGACTTTAAAGTTTTCTATCGAAGATTTTAGAACATTTTGCTGAAAGTGACCTCATAGACAGATACAAGAGTTCTTATATGTGAGTATAATCAGAACAATGGTACAGAGACATATTTTCTAATTAAAGTATACATAATGTAAAGAGAAAAAAACCCAACAGATTGCACATAGGCTTTTTAAAGAATATCATCAAAGTATCTTCGATTTTTAGTGCTTATCAAGATGCTGATTTGTAAAAAGTGCTAGTTAGGTCCAAATTTAGCACCCTTGTGTCTTTATTAGATACATGTATGCTTCCTGTATGTCTTAATAAAACTGTAGGAGGAGGACTTCTAGCCTAGTCCATGAGAGCTACTGAAAAGCTCTAGAACATTGGGGGAAAACATTCTTAATTCCTTCCATTTACAGTAATCTTTTAAATTTTCCTTTTCTGTTATCAGAAGAAATGTAAGACTAAGGAACACATCCCGGTAATAAATACATACCCAATTTATAACACCAGAAAGAGTAATATACACTGTCTCCATGCAGGAAATCTCACTCAGGCAGATGTTTGAGTTGTTTGCTAGAGTGGTTTTCTTGTTGTTTTTTCTTCCTCTTCAACATTGCCCTTTAATGATGGACTTTTTTTCTTCATTGCCTTCTTACTGGACTCCCTCCTAGATTTGCCACATAAGAATAGCTTGGCCATATTCAAGATGCCAGATCATCTGAAGAATTACACCTGGAAGGGGAATAAAACTCATCTCTTGACTTCAAGCAGACAGAAAACCAAACCTTCATCTAAGTTTCTCTCAGACCCTTTTGGGTATAAACCAGTGTGACTCCACAGTGGCTGCTATCATTACACTTCTCTCCTGGTGTTTTCCAGGTGGAGAAGAATGTGAATAAGGTTCTTCAGGGAACTTCCTTTTCAGCTAGATCGGGGAATAGGTAAGCTAGCAATATAAAACATTACTGCATCACCCACATTGTGCATTCCACGGTCAGGACCAAACCAAATATATTTGGAAGCTTGAGGGAGACTTTTAGCTGGATAGATTGAGGGCCTTTGAGCACAATTTCCTGAGTATTTGCAGGTTCACTAAAGCTCTTTATTAGGATCCTCCTCCCTGTTTACTACTCCTAAGCTAGCAAAGCACGTATGCAAAGACAACTTGCTGCTGGGTGGAGCACTGAACCCAGCGAGGGTTGGAGCAGCTGCTGCAGTTATGCAAGGCTCTGGGCCGTGCCAGCGCCAGCAGGGAACAAGGTCATACCGTTCAGCAGGGCTGAGCCTGGGGGCTGCGGCAGCACCACCAGCCAAGGGCTGGAGCCCACAGCAGGCTCTTGTTTCTGTGCTATGGGTCGGTTCCGTCATCAACTTCTCCTCCCTTCTCTCTTTTTAATTTAATACAGAGGGTGACATTTTGGCTCAAAGTCAGTAGTTTTTACTATTGATTTCAATGTGGCAAGAATTCCATCCAAACCCTTCATGCCTCACTGAGGACAATAAGACAAAGAACACTATTTTGGAACAGAGAAAAGTACCATATTTGCCACCTCCTTTGTTTATTGTGTTTGGGGGCTTCATGAAGTATTTACCCATCCACTTCTTTTTTAAATGTTAGTTTGGCTTCTGAAAGTTTTATTAACTACAATATAATTATAATTAAAAGTTTCTATGCAATCTCCAAAGCTGGTTTTCATTCTTTAGGGAGTATTAATTCTGGTTAAATTTGTTTTCCATCTTCATTGTGCAACAAAATAGAGTTTGTTTTTAAAAGGAGGATCAAACTGATGCTGAAGTACGCATACATGTGTTGGCAGGCATTTCTTGAGGAGAGCTGCAGCCCATGAACTTGGACTTCAAACAACAAATGTGCAGAGCTCATATGAACTTGAAGTTGCCCTTTTATTTGTGACATCCATAAACATTTATGGTGCTTTGGTTTTAATCCCAATAAGTCTATGTTGTTACTCTGAGTCTCTCAATAGTGTCTGTTTGTATTGTGAAATCATGACAACTGTGTAAAGCCAAAGGTCAAGGGTCTACTACAGCAAAAACTAACACATGTGAATAACTTCACTCATATGAAAAATCAGACTGATTTTAACAGGGAAGTGTTTTTAGGGTCAGGCTCCCAATATTTTGACATACTTCCCGAAATGTTTTGTAGATAGGAGTCATTGACTTTCATATGGTGATAAAATGCTCTGAACACACATTTTAAAGAAACAACCTCCGAAAGACAGGAATATTTTTGAGTTTTCAGGTTTTAACAATTATAATTTCACTTGTTAGTTTTCTTTTCCTAGATACAGGTAATGTTGGAAGAGCACTTACTCAGAAGAGATCAAATAAGATTAGTGTTAACAATTTCTATAAGTCAGTGTATGTAATATTGGTCTACCCTCCCCTGCTAGCCTTTGTGTCACCACATGTTTGGAGATTTCAGTGTATTTTTTTGCCTTCATCTTGTGGGAAAGAATGATGGAGTTAATTACTATTACAACAGTGATATATTGCATTTTATGATGTGTTGCTGTTTATGATGTATATTCTGTACAGATCATAGCTATGATGAAATAAATAAATGTATGTAAAATAACACTCTTTTTAATCATAAGAACTATAAGAATTCATGTTTCCTACAATAAATATTATTCTGTTTTTAAGGCTATACCTAACTGTAGTGCCTCTGTGGTGCATATGCTGTGAAAGTCAATAAAGAGACACAAAATTCCAAATATACAAGGTGTACATAAACTTGAAGGTATTCAGAATAAGCAGCTTGTCTTATGAAGATAATTTCTTAATTGTCTGTTGAGATACTATGGTGATCCTTGAAAAGGTTTTTATGAAGTCCATTTTTTTCTGTTGTTTGCAGAGATTCCAGCTGTGTTAGGATGCAATTCTTGCAAAAACTTGTCTCAGGAAAGCATGTCAGGAACAAATTGTCTTTCTGCTTTTTATTGGAATATATTAAAGAGTTTGCCATGCTGCGTTCTGAACCTTATTCTCAAAATACATATTCTATGCCTGTGACTTAACTCCTACTTTTATATTAAGGAGAAGCTTTACATATGTCTATTCTTCTTATAAAGGTGGAAAAGTTTTGGAAGAGCTGGAGTGCAGGTGAAAAACTATGAACATCAGTATCTTTTAAATCTGTAAACACACATTAGTTATTTTCTTCATATTACCTTGCTAAAACACCCTCCTTGAAACGTTTTCTTAATTAAATTCTTAAGGGCCTCCCAATGCAAAAAGGATGTTGAGCTGTTGGAGTGGGTCCAGAGGAGGACCACAAAGATGGTCAGAGGGCTGGAGCACCTCCCCTATGAGGACAGGCTGAGTTGGGGTTGTTCAGCCTGGAGAAGAGAAGGCTCCGAGGAGACCTTATAGCAGCCTTCCAGTACCNACAGTTGGGGGTTGGAATTAGCTGTTCTTCCAACCCAGACCATTCTGTGATTCTTTGATTCTAATAATGCCACAAAACTTTCAAAGGACCTGCAGTGGAGGTGTCATAACCTTTCTGATAGTAAAAGGAGCATATTTTCCATTAATGTGTAGTCATGTGCATAGTCTGTCCAGTGATATGCAATGTCATTTAAGACATTCCATCATTCCCTACTTGAACACTCTTCTCTAATCTGATGAGGTACCCAAGGAAGAAACAATGATAGCCAAGGCATTAAAATGTAATCAAGATATGCAAATTCATATCTAAATGTGATTTGCTTGTAAAGAGAAATTAATCTAGGCATGGTCAAATAAACAGTGCATAATATGGATAATTAATCACCAAATTAGCAGCTGTAGTGCCACAAGAAGATTATGCAAATTAAAAAGGCCCCCATCTACAGTCACAATTAGACTACTTAATACCAAATTCTAAACAAAACACTGCCCCTGGGAGCATCATAAAATGAGCAAATCAAACTTAGTGGGTCATCCCCCAAATTTCACAGACGGATTTTGTAAGTACTTTATTTTTCCTGATTTACAGAAGCGGATTTATTTTCCCACGGACATACCAGACTCATTGAACAACCTGCAACCTTGAAATGCTACTAATGTTGCTTTACACAACAGTAAACTTCCATTTATGCAGTCTAAATCAGCAGTTAAAAGAGAGAGGGACTAGTTGGTAAATCCTCAACCCTGGGGACCAGTCCATGTAACAGAAATACTTCAGAGGTATGTTAGGTGTCTTCTGCACATGTAGAAGTTATCTCTGGCAACTTCAGTTACTGCTTTGCACTTGCATTTCTATAACAGATCAGTCAAGTCCCTATTTTTTCCCCTGAACATTGTATTCTTCCCATATTTCTAATATTTCCTGAAAATATTTGTTCTACCATTTCTGAAAATCTAATTTCCTTTTTTTTACTTATTTCCATTTACTTTCCGATGGTTAATCCAAGGAAATGACGCCAAGGTTGCCTCATGTGGTCTGGGCTGGGGTATGATTCTACCTGGCACATGACACCACATGGTCTCCCCTGAGGCTGTACACTGCACTAAAACCATGGCCCAACCTGGAATACATAAAATATTGTCCAACTAGGAAACCTGACTCATAGGTGAACAAGATATTCCATATTTGAAGCACACAGTAGCTCAGATATATTCAGCTTAACACCGGTTCGACCGAAGTGAAATATGTTGACTTTTCTGAATACAAATTTTAGACTTTATTTAAATGAAAAATTTTAACATACTGACTCTTGTCTTCATTTATGGTAAAAGCAATTGTTCATATACCAAAACTGGCAAGGAGTCTGAATTTCCATCTCCTAATGAATCCACATCGCCAGTTCCATGGGAACATCCTTTTTTTAGGAATGATGTTTGTATAATGCAGGCAAGAAATTCTCCATGCATTCTCAGCCAAGAAAAGTGGAGCCTCTCACTTAGAGTTTCTGGGTACCTGTTGACCATAAGTGTGGAAGATACCTTTGAAAACACATCCTTGTGGCAACCTCACTCAAGGTAGACCTGTCCTAAACTGTCTCTGGGAGTGAATAGAAGCTGAGTTTTTAAGAAATAGGAGTTTGCTGTTATTCTGAAATGTTTGCATTGGTCTCCTGATGCTCTGGACCATGATTGACTTCTAGCTGCCCTGTGTATGTTCAGAATAAATTGCACTCCTTTTATTTCATTTAAAGTTTTAATTCCTCCTTGTGAAGCTATTTGTGCACCCTTTTGGTAAGATTTTCAATAGCTTATTTAAACAGCTACATGACATTTGTGCTTTAAGGCTCTTAAAGCTGCACAGTAACAATTACTTTCAGTAGAGAATAGCCTACCCTTCTCCCAAGTGGGTATCATCTGACACAGTGTGTTCAATAGTTTCATGATTGATGAAGCAAGGTTCATGCCTCAAACTACAGCATAAGCTTTCTTGCTAATGTAGATTTTGTCTTTGGACCTGAGCAAATGTGAATCAGAAATAATCTTATGTGGGAAGCCCCAGTCACACTATAACATCAGAATTGAAGAAACAGTTGTGTAAATTTTTGTCTTCACTGATGTTTAGGCCCAGACAAGATGTGGTTTCTCAGAAGTCCAAGTCACATGAATCACCTTTCCCTGCTTTCATTATGTTATTTAGCCCACACAAAAACTTCCAACATTGCCTTGTATGTTTGAAAGTGAAGCACCGAAATACATGCAAGGATTCCACATTTTAATTCTGGAAAATTATGGGTGTGCAACTTGTCTCCTCTGTGCTATGGAGACATTGCAGAAAATAAGAATGCAGGAAAAAGGAAGTGTGGGCCTGCAGGTGGCAAATTTCTTGAGCTTTCCTGAGCTTAAAGCCAGGATGATTTTTTGGATGCCAACCAGGATAGAAAAAAAAAAAAAAAAAACCACAAAAAACAGACAAGAAAGTAAGCGGTCAGCTTCATGCCTGGAAGTTCATTAGGCTTCGGTTGGACTGTCCCTAGGGCTTAAAGTACAGATGGTTGATGGCTATGGGCTTGAATACTACTAACAAAGATATTTATTAAAAGGCCACAAACAACTGTGAGTCAGACTAGAAGAGTATGGCAAGGTTTAGAAGCCTCATTTGGGAGCAGCTTCACTGACGCTGTAAAAGCTATTTGCTCAGCAAGGTTATCACCCTTTCAAGGGTAAGGTATGATGCAAATCCATTTCTCCTGAAATGGAAAATTCAGGCACTGCTGGAGCTGCAGATTTATGAGGCAACGGAAACCAGTCACAACCAAATTGCAGCCCAAACTGTTTCCTGACCTGTATCAGCCTTGATGATTTTCCTCTTATCCAGATAACTCTTCCTATCTTGCAAAAAACTATGGGGCTCACAACTGCATGCATTCCATGGCTGACTTTCAAAACCAGTGATTTCAGAGAGGGAGTGCCAGGGAGTCCTGACAGAAGTCCTCCTTCAACCATCCATCTAGTATGACAGTCTCCAGGACAGTTAATCAAACAATCCCCTTTTCTCATTTAACGTGCCCAGTGTTAATGCAACTGTCACATGTCAGCAATTCCAATTTAACTACACAGGTATATGCTAACTGTGTGATGGACCAAGTTCTGCTTTCTGTTAGAACTGGTTTAAATCCAGTAGAATCCTTTTTGCACATGAACCTACCCTGACACTTAGAAAAAGAACCTGGTTATACTGACACTGGCAACGGATGAAGCTGAATTATTAACTTTTATATAACTGTTTGTTATTGTTCAGCAAAATGTAATTCCAAATGACGTAAGAAACCTGCAATAAGGACACAAGGGAACAGGCAAAATAGATTAACTGGTAAGACAATAATATTGGCAGCGTTTTCTTAATTTATTATAGGAAGATAATGGCATCCAGCACAGATGAGCAGTGTTTTGAGGGAAAATTACTCTCTCCAGGGAAACATTTTAATTAAGATAAAATTGTTAGATTGCTCTGAAATTTTTGGATTGATAGTCTTTGTCACAGTATTATTTGTCTACTAATAACGTATACAAGTTACAAAAACCCCATGCAATAATTACTTATATGAAGAATACACTACCTTGCCAAAAGTGCACAAGTAGGAGTTATTTGTTTAGTTTATGTTGTATATGCCAGCAGGAATGAGAACAGACCAAGAGGAACACCTTTCCAAACAGCCTGATTACTGAATATGATTACTAATGCACACTGAGCTTTTTCATCCTTCCAGTGCTCTCATTTTACAATAATAAAGAATCAATGCTGATAGGAAAAGATTGGACCTGATGTCATATCTGGAAACTAATTTAATGGGAAATTGGATAGTGACAAAGCAGTGATGATTTATTTTTAATGGCAGATGCCTCATTAATTATGATTTATTTAGATGACCTTCCCATTCCTGTGGAATTTTCTTCTATGATATTTTCCTCCCCTCTACACCCCACCCCCTCCCAAGTCCTGGATACTCCAAAAAGAGCAGGAGTAAATACTGCTGAGCAGGTGCCTGATCCTGCAGACCTTTACTCCTGTTGGTTAGAGCTATTAATCGTCATGGTCCTGCTCATGTGTGGAATGAGCACAAGACAGGCCCCTGGATCATTATTACAAATCTCTACATATCCCTCATAGAATGCTTGTTATCAAGTATCCTGAGGCAGCAAAAGAAATTTTGTTATTTTTGATTTTTCTTTTCACTTGACTTACTTGAATTTTCATATTGGTGGTGAAAGTGACATTTTGTTTTGCCTGAAATGCATTGAATAATCTCCCTGGCTCTCACAGGAATTAAGAATGCCATGCTTGAGTCATTATTTAAAGTGTACAGCTTTTGGTATTTTTGGATTTCTTCTTCCAAAGAAATCCAGTTAATGCTTGGTTGTTTAAACGGAGAGTCTGAGAAAACAGCCCAGAGAGTAATACTTGGTCTCCATTAAGTGAGAAGAAGAAAAACAGGAATAACAGCAGAAGTCTAGCATCTTTGTTCCAGGAGCAGGGCTAGCGGGCTTCACAGGTAAGCAGAGGTAAAAAGAGTCGGCTTCTCTTCACTGATGTCCCAAATCTCTCCAGAGATATGAATCCCAGCCACTACAATTCAGACAAGTAGCAGCTTCCAATGTCAAACTACATGAGGTTATTTACAGTCCACTTTTCAAAATAAGTCTAGTCTTAATGGTGTCTTTCACTATTTTTCCCCATCTACTGATCTATCCTTTTTAGGGAATTAAAGTGAATTGAAGTGTGTTTGATTTTTTTGTGGGTTCCTTATGCTGATTTCAAAGATTTCTGAGAGGGGAAAATGTTACTATATCAGCCCTTACGTTTTTTTTCAAAGTTGTGCTTTATGTTTAGTAACCCAAACAGTTTCGCAGCCTTCCTTGAGGAAGCCAACATTAGAGCAAGTCCTCTGCAATTCATTTACGTTCTTATTTTGATTGAAAAAGCAGTCCACGCAAAAAAATTGTGACACTCATTAGGGAATCTCCCGTCTTAGCAGACACATCTTTTTGTAAAACCCCCAAATCTTATTCTTGCTTTTTCTTGTTGTTTTTTTCATCTGAAAACTCATTTTTCACTTTTCATTGCCAGTTTCTTATAGATACATGTAGTTGAACATTTTCAAACCTCACTAGGAATAAAAACCAGTTGTCACACCATTAGAGAGGGACTTATATCCCACCATGTTAGCCTAATGCATGCTACTTTATATTCCTGGTCCGAGGGGTAGAATTCAGGTCACTGCCCCAAAATGTCTCACTTCAACTTTACGTCTAGAAGCTCAACGCTTCCCTGGCTTCACATAGTCCCCACTGAGCACAGCTGGTTGCTCAGCACAGCAGCCACTGCAATATTAAACATGTTCCTTCCTGGTGTGCTGCTGGCTATGGATGCTGATGTATCTTAACTTCCTAATCCAGAGTGCCAGCTCGGGTTAGAGACAATATGAGTACTTCTGTATGGGAAAGGTGGGCACAGCCTGGAGCTAGGTGATGAGAAGAATGATTTGTTCTAAATCTTGTCTCCTAGTGCACTTAGCTCCTTGATAAATGCTTCATCAAAGTGATTTTGCCTATTTAAGCTGATGTCCCAGATCTGCCCCTGAAAATAGGATCATAAATCCTTCCTTTGAAAAAATGAAATAGAGATGGTGTTTTCTCAAATCAATTCCCTTATACACCAGGTTGCAGATCTGTGTTCTCTCTTAACACTCGCAGTTTGAACAGATATGACCTCCCTTCCCCATATCCTAAGGCTTTGAGCAGGAGAAATTAGTAGGATAAGAGAGAACTAAACTCAGATTTTCCTCTTCCTTCATAAATGTTTTAGCTGTTACAGGAAGGAACAGCGCACTCTAGGTCTATTAAGAAAGTAAGTGCATTCTGTGTGGGGTCTGAGGGCCTCAGAATGAGACAGTGCAATCTGAGTCAAATTCCTGAAATCACATTAAAAAGACTTTGTCTTTGGATTTTGACTTATGTAGGGTATAAGATGTTGGCTGCTCTCTGACTGCTTTTGACCGTGCGTCAAAACTTGCATGTCTTTAGTTGAAATGTTTTCTTTTGAAAGTCTAGTTTTCAATGTTTGGCTCTGCAGACAGCTCATCAGATGTTGACAAAGAAAGATGACTCTTTCCAAGAGTCTACCA
>VZTO01014371.1:1715-15461 GCA_013400615.1 Syrrhaptes paradoxus
TCCCCTTGAAGTGATCTTGGGAAGGCACTCTGTAAGGGACAAAGAATTCTTGAAGGCTGCCATATTTCAAATCCCCAAGGGTTGATAACCAAGATGTGTTCCAGACACTGAATGGCCATTGTTCGTTGGAACTACAAATCACCAAAAAAAGTAAAAAACTGTCAAAATACCAACCTCTCCTTAACAGGCATAGTTTCATACCAAAGGAAGCCAGAATCAAAAGTTGTTAACATTGCTCTGGCATATTTCTAACTACAGCTCTTCCCCAAGAGAAGTCTGTCCATAGGCAGCAAAGGACAGGCTACCAGCAGCAGACTGCTCTTAGCTTCTCTCTTCCTCCCTCACCCCATTCTTCAGGACAATTCTTCACCTACCAAGTAGAAAAGTTCTAAATGAGGCAGCACCTTAACCGTCAGCAGCAAACAATTTCCAATCAATTTTGCAGGTAACAGGCCTCTGCCAGGAAGTAATTTATCTTTCCCATTGAAAATGTAACAAGCAATCATTGGGAGAGCAGGGCAACATGAATTACCCGGAGAAATTGTTCACCAGTGAAAAAAATCCATTAGGTCTATAACAAAGGTCAGATAACATTGTTTGGGTTCAGCTATAATTCTTCCTTATATGAGGTTCACATTAAGATTTTGTGTAACAGGAAAGAGAAAAAGTGCAGGTACTCCTCAGCCATCTCCTCCACAATCTAGCTGATTAATATCTTTATCAAGTCCTGATCAGAAGAGCCAAGCAGACTAACACACTCTAAAAGATTATGTTGTCTCCTTTTAATTAAAAAAGGAGACAAAAACATGTCTGCAAAAGCCAAGGTGTCAGATCCATCTACCCACAGACATAGGTAACAGTCCCAAGAGTGATAAGCACTTATGTAGAAAAACACCTATCAGCAAGACATGTAGAATAATAGCCTCTGTACTGAAGTGCAGATATCCACAGGTGACCCGAACAAACAAACACCCCAAACAACTGCAAAGACATGGCTGGGAGTCTAATCCCCTACTACCTCTCCCTTATACCCTAAGAGAGGTTAAGAGTTGATAAGTACCTAGGATGATACATGCTTATCTACCTGCGCAAAAGTGTAATTCCATAAAAGCAAAAACACACACTGATCTATAAGTTCAGCTACAAAACACCACTATTTTCAAAAGGTACCTCTACACTATACCACTAATAGATAGATTAAAGAGAGAATGCAAAGAAAGTTGCTCAAACAAATAATTTTGATGGCCAGGTAGTGCAGAAATGCACTCTCCAAATGGTTCAATTTTTGTTCCATCTTCCACTCAAACAAACAAAAAAAAAAGTAACATATTTGTCTCAATTCAATCCCACCAGCCAACAGCATACAAAGTTTACATAGATACTTCACACAAGTATTAGTCTTTGCTAGGGGCAGACCCAGGCCAAAAATAGCACTTAGTGTAAGTTACATCCCATTCGTACAAAGGATGTTCCCTGCACGTCAAGACTCAGGTTATTCATAGGGCAAAATAAGGAAGCCATAAATGTGCCAAAATATCAAGCAGCCTACAATGTAAGTGCCATTTAAGGGGCAAAGTTTCTAGTTCCAGGGCAGACAGNGCCAAATTTGAAGTACAACATTAATGAGAAATATAAATATTGTCAGTCCTTCCAAAGTCTAAGTTTGAAAACAGGTACACCTGCAGAGCACTGGGAAAGGGGGAGAGAGAAATCATAAAAATACAGGGTTTAGAAATTCTTACACAAAAACAAGCTAGTTTCAGATGCCTTCTTTTGAGGGCTTCTCACCAATGACTCGACTTCCCATCAAAACAACTCCATATGGTTCAAGAGTTGCCCAGATCTCTGCAATTCTTACTACAAAATAAAATGGGGTTTACTATTTGAATTGAAAGTTCTAATTACCCAACAAAAGGGATCTTATCAAAACATGTTTAAGACATCACTTCTGAATCACAGGCACAGCTTTAGGCACAGCTTTCTCATGAAGAAGCTGCCAAAATTCATAGGCTTGTTTTTTTTTTTCAAAAGAAATAAGTGGGGAACAAAAACTTCTTTCTTGAAAATCTAGCAGTCCAGGACCACCTAAACACAGACAGTAGCTGTTTGATCACTGTGCTGCCATAATAATTTGGTGTAGACTGTAGCAATAAATTTATCTTACCTATAGAAAACAGTCCATCTAGTACAGATTTTCTAAGGGCTCTGGCAGAAGACGGCCCTGAGTAACAGCATTCTTTCACTGACCAAACGAAGGTACTAATTTCCTCCTACCTGAGAGATCATGATGAATAAGGTCAGCGAAGTTGGGGTCATCACCCCACCAAAATATCCATAGCTCCCTGCGTCCAGGTCTCTGGTCTCGGCGCCAAACACTGAGTACATCCGCCTTCAGACAGCGACTGAAACTGCTCAAAATAGGGTCCTCTTCCGTGACCGGAAAGAGAATTGGGGCAGATGTTGGACCCTGCCATACATATCGCTTCCATTTAATCCCAGTTAGATCAGCCTAAGGGAAGGAAAAGAACAACTGTCAGACACTGGGGTAGGTACACCCCCACCAGAAACATCCTATTATAACAACATGATGGCACAGGAAGAGGCAGGTGGAAGGGCAAAAGGATTAACCCAACAAAATTTAACAGAAACCATACTTGTAAGCTTTGTGTACCTTAGAAGATAAACCGGAAATAATCGGACACCCTGTTTTAAAATCCCCTTTAATAACTGCAATAAAGCAAGAGCTGTTCATTCTCAGTGCAGCTTTAAGATCACAGAGAGAAAAGTCAGATCTGATTTAAAATTCTAAAAGTGAAAGACAAGTGAATAATGTAATTATTTGCAGACTGCAACTGTCCAATCTACTAAACACTTGCCTTAGCAAAGAATCTTTCTTTTTGCTTGCTTACTTTGCTTACACTACCTTTCAACCCAAGATTAGTCTAAGGAAATAGGTAATAAATATAGTTAATTTAACTCAAGCATACATTCTTTCAGCCATCTACTACTTTGGAAAATTTCATAAGTTTCTCAATTGTAAAACATTTTTCATATCTCACACAAGAAGCCTCTGAAGCACATTTATTTTACCAGGAGCTATCACACTTAATTTCTCACACCCCATTTTATAATTTAATGATAGAAGTAAGATTTAAATTCTCAAGTCAGACTTGTGCCCACATTGATTATGATCCACTAAATGCTCTTCTAGGCAAAAATTAATTTGACTTTATAAAGTAAAAGAGCTATTACTATATGTAATGGTAAACAGACAATCCCTGGATTATCTACAATGCAATACCACACCAAGTTTTAGCACCAAGTTTTTTCACATGTGGAGTCACCTTAAGGCACGCAGGGGAGGCACTGCCCCTGGGTTCTCTCTGAGAAGGGAGAACACAAGGTAGGCTGGCATTTCCTAAGAAGTCTTTAGTTTTCTTTTTTCCCCCCCAAAATGACAACACACAAAAGATTATCACAACATTTAATCCTAACATGGCAGCCTTCCTACCTTCAAAAGGAGAATTTCAACAATTTAGATGAAAGGTAGGGAATCTGCAACAGTTGTTACTTTAGAAAGACTTTTAGATTTTAAATGCACTACTAATATGGAGCTGCAAGCCTGATGCAGACACACACAGGCTGTACAGGTTCCCCTCCATCCAAAAAATTTTAGTACCACAGCTTGGCACAGGTTTTTACTTGTAACAATCTCTAGAATAACAAATATCAGAGTCAGCTAAGATTAGCTAATTTGTATTAAACAGCAGATGAAACAGCTCAGCACAGCCACCAAAAATTGCATCACAGTCCAGCTAAATCAAATTTACTTTGGGAGCTACCAAAAATCAACAATTTGAACGATTTCATACTTGGGTTTAAAAAGACTGCAAAATGGTGCACAACAAAACATAAGACACCACCGCTTCACAGGGAGTGCATCACCCAAAGCAGACCTCCAGAATAAAAACAAGCAGGAAAAGAGATCACTCTAAAAGCAAGGAAGAAGGGAGGTTTCAGCTCAGATTTGTCTGGGATGTCACGAGCTGGGGGAGAAAAGAGAAAGTTCCCCGAGATGCAGGTCTGAAAGAAGGAGGAGCAGCAGATCTCCTTACCTCCTGCGAGAAACGAGATATAGGAAGATAGGGAGAAAGGAAGAAAAGTTGCAGAAAGGAGGAGGGAAGGGGGGGAAAAAAAAAAAAAAAAGGAGTTGCAGGGAGGATAGTATCCAGGAAGAAAGCGGAGGGAGGGGCAAGGCGAGACAGACAGCGATGGAGGGGGAACCAGAGGGGCATGGGAGAGTTGGCTGGCTCCAGGCAGGGCCTACTCTGAGGACTCATCCAACAGAAGCTATGCTAAAAATGGCTGCTTTGCTTCCACTACCCCTTCCTCCCCTCCCCCAAACCTCCTCCTCCTCTCTTTCACTCTGTCTCTGGTGTGTGTGTGTGCCGGTGGCGGACACTTACCAGGCAGAAGAGGTTGGAATGGCAATCCTCCAGGCTGGCCCCGTTCGGCACGAAGCAGGAACTCATCCTCACAGCCACAACCCACACGCCATTATCCCACAGCCTCCGACAAGAAAGAAAGAGACAGACAGAGAGAGAGAGGGAGAGAGAGAGACAGACACCGAGAGGGAAAGGGGGAGGGGGGACTGCACACGCACAAATAATAATACAATTAAATAAGGGATTTACATACAGACACACACGCACGCGAAATAGTGGCAGGATAAATAACCCAGGAGGAGAGTGGTATCGGAGAGGGGGGATAAAAAAATATATTTTAAAAAAATTAAAAAAAAAAAATTAAGAGAAACTCGGAACGTTTTTCCTTCTTCTGGATATCAAACGGGGGAAAGGGGTAAAGCCACCGTGGAAGGGAAGAACAGAAAGAGGGAGGTGATAAGTAATCCAACGACGGGAGATTAAGATCAAAATCCTCCCTGTTCCTCTTGTCTTCTCGTTCGCATAAGGAGGGGAGGGAGAGGAGGTGAGGTGAAGGGGTAATTGATCCAACACGAGAATAAAAATGGGGTAATTAATCCGGGGGGGCTAGGGGTAAAAATCTGTTGACATCCCTCCTGCCTCTTTTCTCAGATGCCAAGCAAGAGAAGCAGGAAAAAATAAATAATCCAGTGGGGGCAACTAATCCAGAAACCTCCCTCCTCTTCCTCCTGTTTCTTTAGTCATCAGATGAGAAAGGGGCAAATTGTGGAATGACGGAAGGATTGGCTGTGGGAGAGAGAAAAATCCAGGCTCGTCTCTTCGGAGTCCGAGGGCAACAGGGTGGGGGGGGGTAGGGGGTCAGATTCTTCTCCCCTGCTCCAAAAATATTCCAAATAAATTAAAATTTAAAATCATAAAAACAAACTTTAGGGGCCAGAAGCGAGTCTGAAGAATTCGTAAAGGCAGGACAAGAAAAATTTCCTGGGGTGTACCCCAAAAAAACATCTGCGGGGGCAGGGGGAGGGGGGAAGGTATTCCTTGAGAGAGAAAGGCCGCAAAAGTCTCCTTAGCAGCCCAGCGGGGGATTAAATTCCCCCGTGGAAGCCCCCTCTCCCCAAAAAAGAAATATTCTTCGCAGAGAGGGCGAAACCAAAATATCCTCCGTTGGGTAAAAATCCTTCCGTGGGGAAAAGAGAAAAGGGGAGACGTGTGGAAGGAGGAAATTGCGGGTGACCCTCGAAGTCTCTTCGGGGAAGGATGGAGGAGTCTCCCAGAGGCTGATCCCCAGTCTTTTCGGGGGAAGGGGTAAATCGCAGAGAATCTTCAGGGAGGCTCGACCCCCCCCCCCCCCAGCTGTCCTCCGGGGCCGAGGGAGCCCCACAAAGTCCACAGGGCTGGGCGGGTCTCTTCAGGGGAGCCCGGACCCCGCCAAGTTACCGCCGAGAGCCGGCGGAAGGGGGGGGATCAGGGGCAGGGAGGGCCCCCTCCACCGCGCCAAACCCCGCAAGACACCCTCGAGCGGGGGGGGGGGGGGGGGGAGGGGGGGGGGGGGGGGGCAGGGCGGGCGGCGGGGCGGGGCCCGGAAAAAAAAAAAGAAAAAAAAAAAAAAAAAAAAGATAAAAAAAGGCGGGGGAAGAAGAAAAATATAAAACGATCGTCTTCAAACGGAGCGGTGTCTTCTGCGGGGGGAGGGGAGCGATCCCCAAAACCCCCCCGGCGGGACGGGGGCCCCCGCTCTCCTCAGGTGAGGGGTCTCCGGGAGGGCCGGCGGCTGCTGCCGCGGGAAGGCTCCGCGCCGCCCCGCTGCGGCGTCCCCGCGGGGGCAGTGGGCGGAGGGCCCCCTCCCCGAGCTCTCCTCGGGAGGGCGGGGAGGCGGCGGCCGAGCCCCGGGCTCTCCTCAGCCGGAAGGGCCGTGGGGAAAGGGGGTCGGAGCCCCACAACTCCCGGCCCCGCCGCCGCCGTTCGCCGAGACAGAGGGACGCGGCGGCCGCTGCTGCTGCTGGCGGAGTCGGTGCCCCGAAGCCCCCACCGGCGGGTCTCCTCCTCGCTTCCCCTCAGCGGTGCCTCTGTCGGCGGCTGCCCGGCCGCGGCATCCTGGCCAGCCAGCTCCCCCTCAGCGCGTCTCCCCCATTGTCGTGTCGCGGCCGGAACGGGGAGAGGGAGGGGGGGAGATTCTTCTGCCGTTTAATTCCGAGCCCCTTTTTCTTTAATGGCGGCCACAGGGACGAGAGTCGGGGCCCCCCTGCCGCGTTCTCATTGGCCGGCGCGCCGTCACGTGGGCCTGCACTGCGATGGCCGCCGTCGCTACTGGGAGGAGGGTGCAGTGGAGCGGCACGGCCGCCAGGCGCGTCCTCGGCGCTAGAGAGCTGCCCGCCTTCCTCGTTGGGAGGCCGCCACCTAGCGGCCGCCCCGAGCCGTGGCGCAAAGGGCTGCGCCGCAGGTTTGGGCGCAGCGGCAGCAGAGCCGCGTGTTCGAGTCCCGCCTCGCCACCAGGCCCGCGATTGCTGGGCCCTGCAGCTCCCAGTCTGCCCAGTGCCACCGCCCTGGCTTCCATCCGCCCGTGGGCATCATCCCGGGGCCGTACAGGAGGAGTTCCTCATGCATCCATCACTGCTGGTCAGCCCTGGGCCAAAGCAAATTCCACCTCCTGGCAGAGGTTTCCTGAGTTCTCTGCTCAATACTGTGCTGGCACTTTGNTCCAGGCACAGACACTGGCCCCGGCTCCTAGTCTGCAAATTCCACCTCCTAGCAGAGGTTTCCTGAGATCTCCGCTCAATACTGTGCTGGCACTTTGCACCACGGAGCAAATTCCATACTAAGGATCTCAGAGCATTTTTTTAACAGATATGCAAGTATTCGGAAAGCTTGCATTAATACTTAATGCAAGCATTAATGCTTTCCACAGTCCCACAGACTGGAGCAGAACTCTACTCCAAAATTCCATTTTTCCATGCACAGATGCACATTGTGCAGTTTGTGAGGATGAAGTAGGTGGTTTCTCTGTTACTATATGCAGAGATTTGCAGAAGGACTTCAAGATTATTGAAAATTAAGATGCTACAGTGACAGTGAAAGCTATTTTTAAGAGATATTTGGAAAGTATACGCATCTTGTTAATCTTCTCATATTACATATTAATTATCTATGCAATGGTTTGTTGTATTTACGAACGTATGAATGTAAAATTAAGTTACTATATACAGAATTTTTTGACTGCAAAGTTAAAGTGAAAATACAAACTGGTGTAAAGTGCCTCTAGTAAAAGAAAGCCTTGAATGTCTCAGCTAACATGACATTCACATTAAAATATGATACGTTCATGCAACAGCAGCACATTGCATCACAACTATGCAACATGATGATGTTTCAAAGGCCCTGCAAATTATTTCAGGACTCACGAACAAGACGAGCGGCAACCTTCTGCAAATGTCTTGATAGAGTAGGAGGAAAGAAGGACACTCTATAAATAAATTTATATTATAAGTTAAAGAGAAGTAAGGCTAGATATTTTCACCCAGAGAAACTTTGAAGATTTACTCACACCAAGACTATTTTTGTAGGTCGGTGTAGGCAAGCAAGATTCTTCTTTTTACCTAAATAGAACCAGAGTATTTTTAACAACACAGGAGATTCATTCCCTCACTGCTCATCGAAACACAGCAGCTGGGGACGGAGCCGGGATGCGGGGGGAGGGCGTGTGGAACCAAACCCCTTTCCAAGTGGAACAGATGGTTTTCTCCGTGGTGACTGCAGACGAGGACCGCGGTGCGAGGAGGATTCACACTGCGGCGACGCTCAGAACCCACTCCTCCACGCTGCCATGGGTGCGAGAGGCATGCGAAGGCCCTCCAAAGTTTCCATGCATCGCTTTGGTCTCGTTAGAGCCATTATCTCACTATGCAGAGAGATGTTCCTAAGTCACACCTCCCAAAGGAGAAATCCAATCCTCTGAAGGAAATACAAGAAAGCAGCATTCGTACACAAGAACTGATATGGTTTCCCCTCCGAGAGGAAAAAGTACACTGTGGTAAAACTGGGATTTGGTAGAGGGAATGGAAATCCACATTGATGGCTCAGTGTGGGCTTGATGCACAGCAAACGTGCTCGTGCATTTCCCCATTGATTTCAGGATGACACCGAATTTTCACCAGCCGAGAATCCATTTCTATTGCCTGACACAGCACAGCTCAGCGGCTGGAAGAGAGGATTAATCTGGTGTCTAACGCTGGGTTTGGCATTGATTCACTTCACAGTTTGGAGGAACCCCACGTGTGTGTCTCGGTTTACTTCTTTGTAAAATGCATTTTGAGATCCAATTCATTAGTACTCACATATTACTCACAATAAATACTTCTATAGGATCCCAGCAGAGCCTAGTGCAGAACATAATTTTTCCAGTAAACATAAATACAGGATAAAGAATTAATAAAATATTGACAATAGAGGAAAGAAACTAACAGAGCAACTAGAGATTTCTTTAAGGAGTCACACAAAACCTACAAGCCACTAGGTTTCCCAATTACACATACAACACTAAACATTAAGACACACAGGACAACAGTCATACCCATGTTTGGCAAATTTTGGACCCGACACATCGCTTGCCCTTTGCATACTGTACGTGCTGTTTGAGAAATAAAGCCTTCTGAAAAAATGGGGAGGAAGCAGATTAAAAAAAAAAAAAAGTAGAAAAAATGCTTTTGAAAATATGCTTTCCATTTTTTAGATAGGTTCTTACATAGTTCTCATCTCTGCAACTTCCAGAAGTGCATTAAGCTGCATAATTAGCATCTGTCACATGTAGCCTTTTCCTTCCCTCTTCCTCTCCCTGGAGGAAAACTGCATGAAGAATTTAAATATAAATTTTAGTCTATACACTGTGCAGTGCATTCATATTAGGAAAGATGCAGTCAAGTAAGTTTCTGCTTGTTCATAGGTTCATCTTTGTGTAATATAAACTTCACTAGTCAAAAAAAAAAATTGCTACTGATGCAATTTAAAAAGGAACCAGTTTTTTGAAAACACAAGGGCAGTAGGCACAGGGGTGAGATGGTCCCCAGTGCATCAGACTGAAACCAGTGGAGTTGTTAGGAAGTGGGCAGTTCACGCCAGGCGCTCGTTCTGGCTACAGCCTTACACCCTCACATGGTCACACTGGAACAGCTAGCCAAAAGCAGTAAGGGATAGAGGATTTTCCCCTTTAGTCTGAAGTATTTATTTCAACAGGAATAATGATATTTTGAAAAGCATCAAAACAAAAAGTAAGACTTTATATGGCTTTTTCATTCCCGTTAAAAGATACTCCACTGTTGAATATAAAAAGTCAATGGACTCCTAGTGAATCTCTGTAGACAAACTTAGAAAACTAAGTAGAAGACTAAAAAGAAAGAAATGCAGCTTAAGAACCACAGCAACAAGAAAAACAATGACATTATCCAGCATTCGATTTCCATTCTGACTCTCTCCTCATTTCTCAAAGTATTTATTTTCTACTTAATTAGTTCAAAGAAAATTGAGATTACAGGGTTGAACATATTGCCAACAACCTGCAGTATGAAGTGCAGACTGAATGCTTAAACTTCAGCTACCGAGGTGATAATTATTGTAATTGGTCCATGTGAAGCAAACACATCAAGTAGTATAGAGTTCAAACTCATGCCAGTCAGTCTCCAGTTGGCACTGACAGTTCTATCAGGAGGATACAGAGGTCTCAGCAGGACTTATTATTGGCAACTGTCCAACAGTTCTCTTCTCCAAATGGTTTCAAGGGGATTTGGGTGGGAAGAAAGATAATTCTTAACAAATTAAACTACCTCAAAATGGCTAGATGCCCAGAGCCACCTAGTCTGCATTAGTCACTACTACCACACAATTTTAAACAGAAGATTAAAAATATAATTGCTGTAAAGAAGTGTCTATCCTGCTTTAACAATGCGATCAGATCACTGCAAAGTTACCCAGATACGTACTGTACACCATGCTACAAGTATGTATATAAACACACCCAGAGTAAAAGGCACAGCAGAGTACTGACACAGTGAGTGTTTCTCGGAAAACAACTGGATCAAGTTACTGGACTCCAAGTATTTCTTTAAGCGCATGCCATATAGTTTCAAGAAATTAGAAGACAACTTACTTTTTAATTAAAAATGACAATAGCAAAGCCCTCATAGGAGGTAAGATTAGGGGGTCTGGTTATTTCCCTTTAGTATTTATCTTACAGCATTTGTAAGGTGTCCATAACCGTGGTGTAAAGCATCACTTAGATTTTCACCGAGAGTTTGCACAGGAGACCCTGCTCTGTGCTATACTGATGTTCAGCTTCTTTGTTTAGATTTTGCAAGAACGCTTTTTCCAATGGTGAATATGTCATTTTTAGCAGAGGTCTCTAAGAGAAGATTTGAGTTTGATGCACAGCAATAAAAAGAGGAATATGAGAATTCTTGCTCTCTTTAGTGTCAGCTTTGGTTAAGACGTATGAATGCACATGAATAGTCTTGTCAGAATCTCCAGGGCTACTGACATTCAAGATCTAGCATATTATTACTTCTGACCAGAACATTAGCTGCTGTGCAGTAAGGAGAAGGGAAAGAGGAAAAGACAGGACCACTCCCTAATCAGACAGAAATTTGTATGTATTTCTCTGGCTGGAAATCTCTGAACAGAACTTTTCTGCTGTGAAAATACAATGCTTATTTTCTCCAATCTGAGATGAATGACTGTACATACTCTTTCAATCTGCAGCAGGAAAAACAAAACAAATCATTGTTTAATGCCTCATCTTGAACCTTTTACTGATGGAAAGGATCCCAGTAAACTCGTAAAGACAGTAGAAGCATCTATTACATCCTTGTAAAGGATAAATGCTTATCAGAAGAAATGTTCTAGCATTTCTAGCTGCTGACTCTAATTTTTTACCATTGAAAGTTTGAATTACTAGTTTCAGATAAAAATAAGCTAATTAAAGAATTTAATTAAGATAATTTTAATTCAACTGTCAGTATATATCAAATCTGGATACCACTACAAGGGAAAGGTTCACTTACCAGAAGCAAAAAAATCTTACAGTGTGCTTCTGGGTGAGTTAAGAGAAAATACATTCCAGATTTTTTGTTGTTGTTGTTTTTAACAATTTGTTGCCAAATAAATTGAAATTATTCAAAAGCATTAAAATTATTTTAATCAGTATGTTTGTCTTCTGAAATTTGAGATGAATGAGTACCTTTCATTTATAGCACAACAAAAGGGAATATCCTGCACTTTGCAACTGGAACTACCTCCAGTCCACGTTCAGGACTTACAGCATGTCAGACAAAGACACTGATTTGTTTGGTGCAATAAATGATAGCAGACCTTTACACATTTGAAGTGCAACAGATGGTCTTCCACGAAGAGCATAATGACTGGCAGACAGTACACTTCGTTAGAGTGGCTTGGAATGTCTTCAGCAATTACACAGAGAGTGTTTTGGAGGAGAAGCCCTGTCATCTCTATGATTCTTCTAATGTAAATAGCTGTGATTTCCCTGTTTAGATGCTAAAAAATTGTATCTTCTAAAACCCAACAACCTAGCCACTGAACTGGAAAAAGAAACACCTTCAGCCCTCCCACAACTATTCAAGATGAGGCTCCAGACATTTTGTCACCTGAGAAAAGAGATGTAAGTAGAAAAAAAAATAAATTAGTATTAAGAGGAAATAATTTCAGGTACGTAACTGTAAAACTATTAAACCATAGCCAAGTATTCCATGGAACCATAATCTATGAAAAAAAAAAAAAGGTTTAAAACAAGGTCCTTCAGACATTTAGGAGCTGGGAGGTCTACGGATACAACATGCAGAATATCTAGGAAAAAACTCAAAAAACTAAATTACTGAATAATAACCTCTTTCCTTTGGGAAACTGGTGACTTTTGAAGAGTCCTCTTCAACATGCAACACTGTGGCTACAGCTCTTCAGAGCAGGGTAAAGGGAGCTTTTCCTGAGGCTGTGACAGTCTTTCCATTTTCATAGACAAGCTACTCCACAAGCCAGCAATTAAAAGTTATAACAAAGAGAGTAATAAACTGCTGATCTTTAATACTGTGTACATGGGTTAGAAAAATTTAACCTCTATCCCTTCATCCCTTTACCCTAATCCCAGAATTAGTCTTTTCTGTTATAAAATCTTCCCCACCAAATTCACCCTGTGTAAAATTTTATGTGGCAACATAAGCACAACCAAAACGTGTCTTTTAACAATGTAACTTAAATGTTGATGGAATCATAACTGTATTACTCCCTCTCCAATTAGCAGCAGCATTCTTTATGTCTGCTTATGAAGCGTAAACCGTTCGCTTGTCACTACAAAGACCTTCTGTAGAGGACTTAAAAAAACAGCCACAGCAATTAAAATGACAACAACAGAGGTGGATTGGTCACATTATGACAGAAAATATCCAGCTGTTTCTTTCCAGCAAAAGGATACACCAACTATCTGAAATACTACGACCATATTTTGTCAGTCTACATAGTGCTGATGGATATTCTGGCAAAAGTATGGATATCCAAGAAAGGAATAGACTAATATAGAACTAAATCTAACCTCACAGACTGATTTTTTTTTTTTCACTCCACTCAGGTTTATTACTCATCCTTTTTATCCATACAAATTTCCCTTTTTGCTAGAACTACAGATATTTTATTCTCTGAGAAATGATCTAAAAATAAGAAAAATTGACCTGGTTTTTGTCATCCAAAATAAGCAAGGCAACAAGTAAACCGATAGGGTTAGGAAAAGTAAATTAGATTTTAAATTTATTTACTTCAGTTGTGTTAAAAACATTCTAAGAATTAATTAAGAGCATAAGTCTCATTACACCCAGGCTATTACTTATAAAACACTAACCTCTGTTACAATCACATCTGTCTCTGCTGCTGGTTCTTGCCTGTTCTGCTTCACAACAGTAATAAGATGGGGAGTTATTTGTAATACATGTAGGGATTTTAAAAAATCATTCTAAACATACATTTAAATAATGAAAGAAGTCTCAAAAGTAAATGTTTCAGGTTAGCTTTTCCTAGTTAAGATGATAGGGGCTGAACATCTGAAGTGGAAAGATTTTCAATACGGCAAGAAAGACAGTGAAAAAATAACTGACACATACAGAACCAGCCATTCAGGGGGGAAACAACCAAACCCTGTCCGTAGAATCTACCTACAGATATGTCCTTGGAGAAAAAACTTATCAGCAAATTATCAGGAAGATTTTCACTGCTGTTTCTTTTCTGGAAGTTGTTGCCTCTCATAACAGCACAGACA
>VZTO01014371.1:18552-54758 GCA_013400615.1 Syrrhaptes paradoxus
ACGGCAAGAAAGACAGTGAAAAAATAACTGACACATACAGAACCAGCCATTCAGGGGGTAAACAACCAAACCCTGTCCGTAGAATCCACCTACAGATATGTCCTTGGAGAAAAAACTTATCAGCAAATTATCAGGAAGATTTTCAGTGCTGTTTCTTTTCTGAAAGTTTTTGCCTCTCATAACAGCACAGACATGGCAAGTGGTATGTATCAGAATTCATCCATGCATTGTATTTTGCACATCAAATTAAGTCGATTATCCATGACTTTTTAAGCAAACACAGGAATGCAGTAAAAAATGTCAGCTGTTATATACAGAACATGTGAGCATTTCCCTCCTTACTTTACATTTTGAAAGAGCAGCAGATAATGACCTCAACCATTACACTGGTAATAAATAAATAAATAAATTTTGTTTGTAAGTTCAGAAGTATCTCTGGCTCCTTATCTCCTTTGTGAACAAGAACTTACAGGTAGCTCGTAACATTTGTCTGCTGAGTTGTGTTTGTCTCCAGAGTAATTGCCATAAGTGGGCAAAAGCTTTAATGCCTTCTTCTTGATACCTTCAGCCATAATGTTTTTTCATAAGCTGAGAACTTACAGACTCAAAACAGTTGCTACAAAATACACAGGATGAGAAATAAAAGAAAAAAATAAGAAAATAAACAAAAAAGCCTTTTCCCTTCCCTAAATTTCCAGAATTCATCTTCAGATTTCATGCTTGTAAATTAGGCAAAATATTTTCAGACTATGTTACCCTTGTGTATGTTTCATCTGATATAATTGCTTGAGAACAAGGATTTATCCGCATCAGGAAAAACATTAGAAAGGTATCTAATTTTAAAGCTTTCAAATGAGACATCAATGACAAATAATCTGGTGGGACAGCATAGGCAAAACATGACCTTTAATGATTCTGCGGTTTTGTGGACACACTGCCTTTTTTCATCAATAGCCACAAGAAACATTAGACTAAAAAAAAAGTATATTTGGGCAATATCTCATAAATATAAGTATTCTTTCCAGATGTTTGCTATTTCATCCAAAGGAAAGAATGTCTTGTTTCATCTGACCAAGTGGTATCAGACACCATTTTTACTACAACATGAACACAGGACTGTTCAATCTCAAAAGGTAAATCCCTTGACATTAGGATGATTGATAAAGTCATTTGAGATTTTGTAATATATGTGTTTCATACAATAATTACTTTTATTTTGTCGTTTACAAAAATCTAGTCACAGAAATACAGAAGCTTGTCATGCATTCTTTATTGTCAAAGAATAACACTCATCCACATAAACAGTCCGATTTAAATCGGTGTGATTGCTTGCATATAATTACTGGATAAAGCAAACTTTATCTTATTGGAATGTGTTTGAAACATAGAAATCAGAATATCTGTTGTGACTTGTTTTGCAACCTCCTGGAAGTCATCTATACAACAGAGCGTGAAAGTAAAGCTTTCCACTAACAAGCCAGAAAGTAGNACTACTTATATCCTATTTAAAAAAAAAAAAAAAAAATCTATGATCTGACCAGGATAAAACTTGGTTCTGTTTGTCCATATATCAAACGTTCTAGCACGCTTAGTTAAAAAAGGTGTTCTTTAGATAAATAACTTTCTGGAAGATCGATTGATGTTTGTTAAGTACTGGACATGGTCTGAATATGAGCATGTTTCACGAATGTGTCACTTTGCAGTGTAATTTCAGTAAGGCTGCAGACCACGTAGAGCGGAAAACTAGGCAGAAAGCAAAACACTTCTCATGCTGGAAAGACCTAAAAGATTCAGTGAAGAAACTGATGGAAATTGCCCTTCCTCGAAATGCAGATGCCTGTGTAGCCACAGTAATCGCAGTGAAACAACCACAAGACCATACAAAAGACAAGACAACATGGCAACCATACAGCAGGACGTTCCACCAACAGATGGATCCTGAAAACACAAACTTCTGGATAACAGCATCTGGAAGTACAACAGAGAATAAAACCCCACCTCTATCAGCTAGAGCAGGAGCCTGTGTCAACAAGAATCACGTGCTCATATTTGTGCTCAACAGATGTACTTGAACTGGAGAGATAAACTACTTAAAAAATACACGGAAGGTATGTGCAAACTGTTTTGCCTCTTGTGCCTCTTTCATTGTAGAGGAAGTGCACACAAGCCAGAATTCAGAACACCTGATTCTGTAGTAAGTGAAAAAAAAAAAAAAAAGAGCAAAATAAATCATATGAGTACACAATCATCCAGCGCATAACAAGGAAATGGGACGACAACCTTGATAAAGCACAAGCACAGATAAAACAAATACATATATAAATTAGAATACAGCAAGTACACTTACCACTGAAAAATACTGTAAGTAAATCTCTCTGCTGAGGAAGGCTTTAAGACTATTTTCCTTTTTTTTCAAATCTGTGTCACCAGTGAAGTCCCATAAATGAATATTCTCTTGCAAATAAAGTGATCTTCGCTTTTTGGCAACTGCAGTAAGAACTGCCTTACAAAAAAGATCACGTAAGTACGTTTTATTCCCATGAGTAATCTCCTCAAACAGCGAAGAGAAAACATAAGCTAAAATTATTTGCACAATCATGTTTCATAACTGTTCTGAGCCTAGTACTACTGGTCCTTCCCTTTCCCCAGTAGAAAAATGCATAAAATTTTCTCCCTCTTTTACTCAGAGGGGAAAAAAAATCTGCTTATCCTTGGACACTTACAGAGTTTGGAGGAGCTCAAAACAATGGAGCACTGTGTGCCCCACTCATCACATAGACTCTGAAAAAAAAAAAAAGTATGGAAAAGAATGCACAAAGTATGTAATTACTGTTTCACAAGATAATTTCATTATTAATACGTCCCCAAAGATAGCATGCACAGTACTGTTTATTAGATGATAACTGGGGGGGAGTTGAATTTATGAGGTAATAAATATATTTTGGACTAATAAACTCCAAGGCTGAAATGTTTATTCATCTTGCATATAAAGATTATATAGTTGATAGGAGACAACCTCAGGTTGCACTGAGATGCCTGTTGTTTATATAGTTGAAAATTAATATTTTCCTTCTGTTGTGAGCTAGATCAGAAAGCCAAGATTGCTGCGGATGGTACAGAGCAATACTAGAAACTGCCCAGCCACTACGTGTTCTCAAAGGCAAAGACTATTTTGAAGTCTCAGAAGATGTTGTGTTTTCACCTTTCAATCAATTTGTCACCTCCTAAACTATTAAGTACTGCAAACACACCCTCTGTACGATGCCTTCTGACAGCTGCCTGTCTTATTCTGATGGTAAGGATGGACAGATTCCCTTGTGGGATAACCAGAGCCCTTACAGGACTAACAGACCTCTCCCCTGCTCCCCCCAAATACTCAGCTCTGTCTCTATTTTCCTGCTTTTAGATTAACCTGCAAGACTACAGCATGTGGTGAGCAACCACATCACTTTTAGTGTCTCTATTTTTTTTCTTCCTTAACATCATTCTATAAACTTTTTGCCTAGGGCAGCACATTAAGGATTTGGAAACTAACCGTTCACCACTGTGAGGATTTATATCCCAAACAGCTGTGCCAAGAAGTCAGAGGAATCAAATGGCATAATCTATTAACATGTCCTTGGGTAGTTACAACCAGAGCTTTACAAATTGCCGTAGAGTTCAGCCCAGTTAAGCTACATTTCTCTGTCATTGTAAAAGCGTCGGTGTCCCAGAAAAGCAAGACAGAAGACCAAGTTTAGTCCAAGAAAAAGTGTGCATGATTTAAGTCAAAGACCAGGTTGCTTAAACCAAAGCTAAATTTAGACCTGAGAGAACCACAGAGAAAGAAAAAGGAAGAAACACCATGAGGAACAGCACGTGGCACCCTCTCCATGCAGACGGAACGAGTAACAAACGCAAAGGGAACCCTACCCACACGTGACTGAGTGATGGCTCCTGTGGCAATAATGTAAAACCAGGGAAATCCCAGATGTGCCACCAGAGCCACGGCACACTGGGGCGGGAGCAAGAGGAGGAGGAAAGAGGCAAGACACATCCCATCTTAGATTTGTTGGCAAGAAAAACCCCTGCTTCTCTAAGCCAGTCCATGTTGAGCAATAGCAGTAAGAAAGTTGTGTTACCAAGGGCTGTAAAGATTTAAAGATATTTAAGAAAATGTTTGTTAACTAGCTTAGGTGATCCAAATACAACTGGCCATGGGTTCAGACAGCTTCCAGTCTGGCTCCATCGGCCCAGAGCAAAGGCCTCGATGCTAAACCTTGAGAAGACGATACAGGTAATCAAGGGAAGGCGGCGATGACAGCCATTTCCAGAGCTCCTGCTTTTTAATTCCCAGGCTTACATACCCTCTCCAAATGAAACAAGCAACAGAGCTAACTTTCCAATATTAAATCTCTAGGCAGTATGTTATTCCTACAGCTTATGTAGATGTCTTTACCCTCTGGAAAAACAAAGTTTAAGAAAAATGGTTCTATCTTTGGGGAACAGTTTAAGTCTCAGGATAACTACATTAGGAAATCTAACTCTATTACTTTGTATCTTACATTTTATTACTAGATTGGTAATAGGAAATTACCAAATAAAATTGGTATTTTACTTGGTAATTTTTTTCCATGGGCCTCGTCTAATATGAAAGATGGTGATCATCAAATTTATTCAAGTTTTCCTGTCAACAACATCATTAACCAAATCCCTCAATTTCAAAGTAAATAAAAGCATCTGGGCTTCTCGCACAGCAAGACTGACTTGCATATTTAAGCCTCATATATAGATGAATTTGCACTGGACCAAATTTGCATATTAATGAAGGACTAATTGCTCTTTGCAGTCAATTTTATGCAGATGAATTTACTCCTCTCAGTACAATTTTCATAATGTTCAGAAAGAACCAAAAAATGTAAAACTTTTTAAAAGTACACAAATGTTAGACAATCAAGGAAGAAATATCATAATGACATCAAACAGCTTTACATTAAATTGTATATAATTCATCTTTTATATTGTTGCTTTATTTTAACAGCCTACCACAAAGAATGGAACGATTCATAGAATAACTTCAGCCTATTCCCCCTCCTCGGTCTCAAATTTTAACAGCTTGTAACAACTCATTATATTATCTTGGTTCCAGCTGGAATGATGGAGCCTGAATTTTTAGGAGAAGTTAAATTTGCTCAACAGCAATTTATTTTCTCTCAGTCATCCTCACGCCACAGGTCAGTCAGGAGACACCCTACCCCCCACATTTTTAAGGTAGTTTCTACCCAGTTTTGCACTATTAAGAAAAAACTCAAGGCCCTTATCCCTGTTCAGCCTCTCCTGAGCTAAAGTACAAAATACCAAGAAAGACAGAAAAGTACATGGGAAAGAGAGACATCGACAAATGCTAAGGAAAAAATGGTAACATTAGGGAGAAAAGGGGAAAATATAAATCCTGGAGTAGATAAGGAAAGAAAGTGGAAATGGAAGGAGAGAAAAAATGATGATTCAGATGATTTGGGAGAAAGTTCAAGACAAAGTAAACAAATAAAAGAGAAAAATGCAGCCACAAATGTACCCACCAAAATAACAACAACAACAAAGGAAAAATAAGAAAACAAGAGATAAAGTGAGAATCAAAGAAGATACATAAACAGATTTAAAAGATTATTTNGTAGAAGGAACACAGGAATAGGGTTCACAATCACCACATCTGCCACATCTTTGATTGCATTTGTTGCCCTTCTCTACAGCTTTCGCTGTTATATCCTTTTTAAGACACACAATACTCAAGATGCAGATACATGATGGTTTCATAATAGTATAAAAAAGTTTCCTGTGTTTTTTCTCTATTCCTTTTCTCATAATTCCTAGCATCCTACTTGCTCTCTGGACCACAGAGCGTTGTGCTTACAGAGCTCCTATAAACCCACAATTTTGTTCCTGAGAAGCAACAGTTTATAACCATCACGACATTTCATGATTAAAATAAAACAGTCTTCTGTACGAACATTTTTTGATTGAGCTATAGCATCCTTTTGAAAGAATAATCAGAAGAACTCCTGAGCCTCAGATAAGAGGTAGAGGGAATGCAGAAAAACTGCCAGAAGGTCACTTTGCAGTGTCTCCTTTTGGTCTTTCCAACCTTTATGACAGAAGCCACAACATATGGAGCATTTGTTAGGGATCCGCTCCTCCCGTGAGCAATACAGGCAATGGTTGTATTGAGACAAGATCTAGCCATTGCAGAGAAGGGAAAAAAAAAAAGAAAAAAAGATAAAAAGGCTTTAGGGCAGAAGAGTTGGCAGAAAATACCAAATTGAGGGGAAGCACAGGGAAAATTACCAAGAAGCTTTCACTAGTGTTCAAAAAAAGAACAGACCACAGAACAAAGACAGAGTTATAAAATAACAACAGTAATAATTAGAAAAGAATGAAAAATACTCTACCAGGAGACTATTGCAATGCTACTGCTGAAGAATTTTCACCAAAGAAAGAAGACGTAGTTCAGCTGGTCAGCCTGGAGGACTTGCTTTGAAAAGTTATTTGAAAACAAAACACAGTTCTTTGTGTACTTTGAAAATACAGCTTTTATTCTGGATTATGAATTCAACGTGTCTTCCTATTTTGCTCATAGAGAGGAATGAAGGGAAAGGCATCCTCCTTTTTCAGTTACGTATGCAGCTTTTGAAAACCTGCTACGAGCACTTCCCCTTTCTTTCCAAAAGATGTCTGGTTCAAGTGATTAATGCTGTGTGAATGTAAACACAGATAATTATTCAAACAAGAACAAGATGTTCCACCCAAAATGATTAGCTTTTCCAGTGGATGAGATGCCTACTTCTAATCATCAAGAAAGGTTAACCTGACCAGATTTAATTAGCTACTTAATACAATAATAAAGATGCATACATAATTGGTGAGGAAAAAACTGCAGAAGCAACACTGAATGCAAACAAAATACTTGCAACAAGCACAAAGCCTGGGTTGTTATTACATGATTATGCTGATGTAAGAATTCCCGAGTTTTTATATCCACCATACATACTTTTGCCCCGTCTATGTGGAACCTCATGTGACAAACAATAATAAACATATATTAAACAACAAAAAACAAGAAACAACATCCCTAAAATTCAATGATAAAACAAACCCAATGATATTTCTTAAGACTGTACTTCAAATTCACAGACAAAGTCAGCTGGTTTGGACAGATTATTTGAGGACTGCAGCCTTAAAGTGAAATAAGTTACTATTTCCTTGTAATCAAAAGAACTGAAAAACATTCATCACTTTTTTTGGAATCACGGCTGCTCAACTAACCCCTGCAAAGCAAAGTTCTGACTCTGAATTAAGAGGACAGCTCTTCCTGCTCAGGTGTATTTTAATAGTCACTTCCCTCCAGAACAGATGTTTTCACGTTTTGGGGGTGCCAGAAATACTAAGAACTGGGCCATACATTTTAGAAGGCAGTTCTCATTAATCTGCTAGCTTTTGATGTCTGAATGAGAAGGACTACATCTCATGGAAGATTTTATTTTTATATATATTTGGAAATATCACACAGATGCTTTCAACACAGAGTTAATATTTTCAGTGAAAAAAAAATACTAGTCTTACTATGGACTGTTTCCCTAATAATTACATGAAAGCTTTCTATTACAATAATAAAACAACTTGCAAGTACGTAAGTGTTATATATTGAGAATACTGCAAAATGTATTATGTTTCAAAGAATGTCAGGAAATTTTATTAGCCCTGTATCTTTGGGTAACATGTATAGTGCTTGCTGGTTGAGGCAGGTTGTATCTCAAAGTGTTACCAAATAACCAGTTTTAAAGTGGAGGACTTGGGCGTCAGACCTTCCATTTTCTTTCAGTAGTTTAAACATCCCTTAAAATAAACAATTCAGTGCAAACCAACATATCTGATATTGATTTATTCTATTCATAAAAAGTAACAACATAATGGTAAATTCAATCCATTCAATGAGAAGTTTATGAGCTTAAATATATCAAAAGGGCAATGAAAGCTAATATATAGTGATTAAATAACAATCCGTGAGAAAAAGACACACAACTTTCAATTCCACTATACTGAAATCATATACTGACGAAAAGCAGGGTTTTTAGTTGTTTCAAAGGAAGCTGCAGCCATTTGCCCTTTTTAATAGTTTGGAAGCTCACATGGAAAGATTAATTTATAATTTAACTGAAATATATCTCAAATAAAGTTTTTGATTAAAATCTACATTTCTGAGCCTCCTGGCAGTGCCAATATTGCTGAAACAGGACATGAGCTGCAACGCCAGCTATTCTGGAATGCAATGCCATAAACTGTAAATCAGTTTTGTCCTATTTTAATATTGGTTTAACAATAAAAGAAGAACTTTTTGATGTTTAATATTTAAATAGCATAATTATTCCTTTAGAACTAAGTCCAGAAGGACCCTTCATGAGTACGCAATGTGAAACAACAATGAAGATAATGTGGTTTTGCTAAAGTAGAAGGCTTTAATTTGTAGGACTCAGTTGAAAGGTACAGCACAATTTCTGTGTGCTGCAGGAGATTCCACAGAAACTCTTCAGAAGGCGAAATGCTCTCCCACAATGAAGATGATGCCAGTGGATCCATGCACAAAATTGAACAACAAAGCTTAAATACTGTCAAAGCAGAGAAGCAGAGAACTGTGAACATCATCCACTCCAGTTGGTCAGAAATCATCACCATCTGGCTATGCTGGTGCCTTGGTTTTGAAATCCATACACATGGGTTCCCTTCTTCATCATTGTTTCTGAAGTCAAGATTTGAGCAAGCAAAGCCTCCCTTTCCCTTTCCCTTCTCTCCAGTGTTTTGTCACTTCAGGATGGATGAACCCAGAAAAATATAGATTTTCGGGAGGAATGCCTATAATTATAAGCTAAGTATTGTCTCTGAACATTTAGTGAATTAGTAAGGTTCAGTTGCAATAATTTTTCTGTTTTGGAGGAAGGTCACAGAGAAGGTAAGTTCCGCACCTGCACTACAACCAGGGAGTGCAGGATGATTATAACTACAACTGCAATTCTTGCCAACCATACAGGACACCAGAAATACAAAAACATTTCCCACTACTTGAATAGATCGAAGGTACTAGTGTAAATACAAAGACAAATACAATTATCTCCTGTAGCAGAGAAAACTCTAGCATGTTCAAGAAAACACAAGAGAAAGACGTAATTAATTTTAACACAGAATGCTGTTTGTCAGATCAAGCAATTACAGAGTTACACCCACCGAGGAAGGATGAAAGAGGGACAGAGGGATATAGGCTATGGGACTTTGCGATATAAGGAATATTCCAAGTAGCAGGAGCTTCCGCAGTGTAGAAGACAGACAGGCATTATAACATGACTTCTAGTGGTGGGATCCCATCAACTGCCTATGCCTACAAATGCTCTTAACCCACTGCTGTACTGCACCATGCAGTGTTTGGCCACTATGTTTCATATACATTACAATACAAGCTATGCACTGAAACTAAATCATGGTTATTTAATTAAGAAGTCAATTATTTATAGCACTCTGCCTTAATTTGTTCCAGAAATTAAAAAAAAAAATAAAAGTGTAACGAATAGAAAAGGCAAACTAGAGAGGAGAAAGTTTCATGATTAAGGCAGATGAACACTATCTAGGGAACTGAATACTACTTCTACTATGGAGTTCCAGTGCAATGAAAGATAAGTTATATAAAGACACGCTCTTCAACATTCAGTTACTAATTGGGCTCTCAACATGAAAGCATCATTAAACGTAAAGTCTAGTTTCAGCTCTATTGCCTGGAACAGTACATTGCACAGTTCAATTACAGGAAGGAACTGTGACAGCTGGAACAAGCTCAGGAAACACGTTCATCTGAGATTGTAGTTGCTGAAGTCTATCAATATGTTTACACAGTTGTGGATGCAGGCTCCAGAAGAGATTCTTTCCCACAGTTTTCCTTCTAAAATGCCAAACTTGTAGCTACATTTAAATTTTAGTACAGGCTAACGTCTTTCACACAGCAGTGCAGGGATATGATGTCGCAAACTGGAGATATCCTCCCAGCCATGCCTGTCTGCATTAACCATAAGCTGGAGCCACGGTCCATTCTCTCCACCCTGCTACTTCACACGTGCTTGAGTCCAGGCTATACATGCATTGAAGTGGTTACTTGTAAGACAGACCATGGTAATTTATCTACATGGCCAGGGCCTACAAAGGCTCTACTAGACACATACACACTCAAAAAGCAAGGAAGATAATTGTCAGTCCTAAGAAGGCAGAGTTTCCCATCCCATCAATATCACCAAGAAATGCTGCTAAAAATGTAAAAAGTTATATAGTGATAATTATCATAGTAATTGCTGTTAGGATCAAAATTCATTTTGATTAACATCTGAGTACTGGAAAATAACACCTTTAAAAACAATTGCAACCCTTATTACATTAAATTAATTTTGAGAATAAGAAATCTTTATATCTGAATGCAAATAACACATCTACTTCATCAGCGTAGTAAGGAACTGGTCACTTAATGAAAACAAGATGCACTGTCATTCCCTGTTTATCATTGAATTCTCACTCCGCGGTTTTCATGGGCTGTGTAATAGCATGGTTAACTGAAATAAAAGCTAAACTGCAAGTTTGTTTGCTCAAGTGTTATTTACTTTTTGCATTATTTAAAAATTAAAAACAACTAAATTTTTCTATATCTTGTATACTTACATACTTGTATAAACACTCAGATACTTTATACACAATTAGTGTTTGGTGACTTAAGTACAGAAAGTGTATATACACTTATGTCTAGACAGATAAGGATCTACAGATTACATGTGTACAGAGAGGCAGTGCACATATGCAGGTATTTGCATGTAACGCAGAAGGATAAGCCCACTTTGGAGATCTCTACAGACTTCTGAAATCAAGATGACGTGTTTGGAATTCTTCCTCTGTTCTCCACTGATGAAGTAACTCAGGCAAATGCACGTTCACAGCTCCTTTAAAGATTCAAACTAACCCATTTGACATAATCACCTTCAGCCATTCTAAACGCAAACACACAAAAGCCGGGTAGCACAAACACTAGTCTAAATTTGTATTACTCACATACAAAAGTATGAAGAATTTTGCAATTAAATTATAAGTAAATTTAAATATTTCTTACACTAAGTTGGATTCTCCCTGAGACACAAGTCAAAATTTTGGGAGAGAAGTCTGCACCCAGAGCGAAGTTCCAGTAACAAAGTGATGTGCGCTTCCTGAGGCAACTGAGGAATGGCAAATAGATCCAGACATCTCAAGAGCTGTTGGTTCCTACCAAACCAAGCAGAATCCAGTCTCTTGAGGTACTATAAGCCCCTGCTCAGAACAGCTCTGTCAAATGCAAAGTGCAAGTCTTCTCTATTAAAGAACCCCCTTATTCCATAGCTCCTAATGAGCACTTGCCTCAACACTGAGTTGCGCAGCTTTCACGCTCCTTGCCTTATTATATCCTGTATTATATTAAATTAATGATTTATTTGTTGCTGGGCATAAGAAAAGCTTAAATCATAACCCTCTGAAATACCAAATTAAAGGAATCTATTTCCAATCTAAATTTAAATTAACTGGTTTACTTCAGCATTGCATTTTATCACTACAAATTACTTGGAGGTATATGCAACAAAGCAGCTCTACAGGACAACTGAATGGATGAGAATGAATATAAAAATATTTGAATCTTTCATTTATTTTTCTCCAAATTGTTAAAAAAAAAAGTATTTGGTTCGTTGAAATAATGCAGAGATAGTAACAGAAATAGTAGGTGACAGAAGAGAATGGACCAGATCCTTGTGAATCAATTCCATTTCACCAGGCACATTAAACTAGCCTCAGCTTGATGCAGCTGTTATATCTTCAAAATGAATGTTAGACATGAAATAGCAAAAAGGCTGGTAAGCCAAATTTATTTTCTGGGTGGGTTTTTTTGGTTTTGTTGTTGTTATTCCCTTTCCTCATTTTCAAAATCTCTCTTAATGCTCTTTCCTTTCAGAAGGAAATCTAAGGCTCTCAAAATAATATTTAGTCTCAGCTGCAATCTCCTTCATGGTAATTCACTCTGGATGTTTGTGACTTTTTGTGAGGAACAGTTCTGCTTGAGTTCTCCACTTAGAACAAACAACTCTGTTTTCCTGATATACTTCATATTCAAATTATTCCAAAGTGTAGTACAGAGAAATGGATTAGATAAGGGCATAGGGAAATGCGTAATTCATCCATGGCTGCCATGATGAGCTCACCAGTAACCGATACAGCTTTGAACATTCAAACAACTTTAATGAGAGATGATATTGACCTAAATGACAGAGTTATCACCCCTAATCAAGAGAGAAAGAAGATTGATTTAACTTCTACTTCAGCAGTCTCCACTGACAAATATTTTAGTTTAATATCTACTTTTGATTTCCACTTACAATACCTTTAGATTGCTACATATATATATACTTACCTATACATATACATATACATTACCATATACATATACTTACCTATATGAGAATTTCAAAAGCAAATCTCCATCTCAGCTTTCCGTTGTTCTATTATTTTTACAGTCTCTTTTAATTAATTGAAGAGAATTCCAGCTTCTTTTCTCTTTCTACCTAATTCAAAGACAGACTTTCTGTTGCTACCACCTCACTAAACTAACAACATTTGTTTCTGTGCATCCTTTCTTGAAATTTCCAGATTAAAATAACAGTGTCTAGTGCGGCGGGTCTTTTATTTCTGGTTATTGCTAACACAGAACTGGATACAATTCTTTTTTTTTCTACGCCTATGTCTACATTGCAGTAAGAAGTGCAACCCAATACACACAGGCGCCTTCTAAAACCAGCAGCCAGATAGCTGCACAGCCTACAACCCCTGCCCTCCGATTCTGAGAGGCTGCCATCCATCCCAGGTGGACTAACACGAGGTTAGCTTCCCTGTGCATGTTGTCATCACACATCTGACTGCTGCAGCAACACTGGGTGTAGGAAACTGAAACTATAAAGTAAGTTTCATTATTAAGATGAGCTCTCAATAATAACCTATTTTTAAGTACAGCATCCTATAAATCCTCCTAATTCGTAAACTAGATGTCTTCTTTTAGGCAAACAATCCCCAGCCTACTTCCTTATTTATTTTCTTGAATTCAATTACATTTGCCACCTGCTGGCCCAATCACCTAAATGACAGATTCTGGATGTAAGGTAGAAGCTGGGCCAGAAACAATAATTTAATTATAGTTCAATTTAAAATATTTGCCTGCACCTATTTTCTCTGCTTTATGAAGAATGTTTATGCTATTTCCTCCTCCAGGGCTCTGCTGGCTGTGGGACTCTGCACTCCTGTCGGGAGACGCAGCAGGAGCAACTTTGCACTGCTTCCTATCCTCCACTGCTGACCTCCTCTGCAAGAAATCAAAGCTGAGATTTTTCTGGCGGGGAGGGACCACTAGAGGCTGAATAAAGAGGGGAGAAGTGATTCCCAAACCTAGACTGAAAAATTGAATTTGAACCTATGTAATTGTCTACATACAAATTGTCAATTTGTCTGTGACTACTTAACAGGTGCACATCATTCATGTCTGTTCTTTTTTAAGTAAGCTGAACTTACTTCTGTTGAACCTAACCAAGTTAACCATTTTTCAGCCTCCCAAGCTGCAGTAAAAATGTACTTCCTTAAATCTGGTTTGCTTGCAGAGTCTGACACAGTAGATTTAGTACAGCTGCAGTATTAACGTTAAGAACTCCCATGCTGCACAGTTTTCCCACATGCTACATAAAAACACTGTACAGTTTCTCTCTCCAAGGCTCCTTTTGGCATATGNATGTAATTGTCTACATACAAATTGTCAATTTGTCTGTGACTACTTAACAGGTGCACATCATTCATGTCTGTTCTTTTTTAAGTAAGCTGAACTTACTTCTGTTGAACCTAACCAAGTTAACCATTTTTCAGCCTCCCAAGCTGCAGTAAAAATGTACTTCCTTAAATCTGGTTTGCTTGCAGAGTCTGACACAGTAGATTTAGTACAGCTGCAGTATTAACGTTAAGAACTCCCATGCTGCACAGTTTTCCCACATGCTAAAAAACGCTGTACAGTTTCTCTCTCCAAGGCTCCCCTTGGCATATGCGTGTGCTGTGATTTAGTTCAGAGGCTTCAGCTCAACTGAAGACTCAGACCATGAGATTAAATGAACTAAATAGCCTCACTCTCATCTCTAATTGTATAAATCATAAAATCACCATTCTAAGGGACAGAATCAGAGATCTTTGCAAAAAGACATTAGCTTTGTTTCGTGACATAAGCCCAAACATACTGAATTTTTTCTACCTTCTCAGAACTGGTTTTAAGTATGCCACTGCCAGAGAAGTCTACACTACAGCAAGATAACAAATGTGTCTTGCTTAGCAAACAACAGTGTTATCTCCTTTGACCAGACACCAAGTAGATGGCACTATCTCTTAACCATATGCTGCGGACAAAGCCTCTGGCAGGTTGAAAGTCAAACACCTCATACTATCATATATCCTCTTATATTATAACTAAACCACTGAAAAATACACATACAGCCAACTATGGTATACACATGAAATGCAAGGGGGAAAAACTTCCATGGAAATGAAGTGTCACATCTGAAATGTGGACTAGTCAACTGTAAGGATCTAAAGGTCATCTGTGCATTTCCTGCTAAACCATACAAGCGTGACTACTGTACTTATTCTGACTAAATTGAAAAATTCATAAGTTTGTGCTTGCTTTCCAAAACAAAAATAATTTCTGAATTAGGAGGGGGAGTACTCTAAGTTTATTCCGGAAACCTTTGCCTTCTGAATTAACACCTGCATCCTAATTTTTACAACCAAAACATTTGCATGGTTAAGCATGAGGAAGCATGATGAACAACTGTTTAAATGATACCAGTTTCATATGCAATATTTAGTTCAGAAATGTGCTGCCTCTTCACCAAGCTGTTGAAGTCTATCTCTGATTTTGTAGAAACTAGGGGCATGTAACATCCATAATATCAGCAACAACTAATTCTGCATTTTGCATAATTCAGTTACTAATTTTTCACTTTTCATGAGCTACAGCGTTACTATAACATACTATACTACTAGCCTCAAGAAATCTGGAAACACATGCTTGTTGCCGCTAAGGTCAATGGAAAGTCTATCACCGATTTCAACAAGGGCAAGCATGATAAAATTACAGACACACATTTCTGTGTGATATATGTCCCAACAAATTCTGTGAGGAACAACCATAATTCCATAAATTACACAAACATCAATACCTCCTCTCTGACTAAACCATTTTTATTAATGAAATCAGAAAACAGTGAGGGCATAAGCAGAAGGATTTCCTAATGGCAAAACAAGTATTTTTATTTTTATATAATGTTGAGGTAAAGGGGGCCTTGATCCTACAAACTCACGCAAATAATTTCATAGACAAGGAACTCCTCCACTATTCTAATGAGATTACTCACTTTTGTATGCTAATCACTTCCATAGGATTACGTCCTAAAAATCACAGCAGAGGTAGACTGTACTGCTGAAAGCACAGTAAAGTTCTTGGGAAAACTGCTGCCAACATATCTGAAAATGTTTTACTTGTTCTTTGCTTATTCAATGTTACCTACAATTCTGATAAAATTAAGGAAAAGTTGTATAGCTTTGACACCAGATTCATAAACCTCCTTGAAAATGATGATAGGCATCGTTTCTGCAATTCCTGTAAACTCTGGCGGACACAGAGATTCTATGGGGATTGCTTTGTAAAAGAAAGTAGTTAGACATGGCTAGAAAATTTTATGAGAGATATATTTGTCATGAATGAATCCAATAAACTTGTATAAAAATACTTTTTTCCCCTCCACGATATTTATATTTCAAAAATCTGTGCCCAATATCTTCACTAATATACGCTCCTTTCCTGAACGGATTACTTACTTTAATTAAAAGCCTGTCAGCCTTTTTATTTATTTGTTTGTTTATTTATTTTTAAGATCAGGTTAAGCACCTTCACTCAGCATTTGTTTTTCAGGCAGTCTCCTCAAGTATGCTAATGCCAGACAACTTCATTGTGAGTAGGTCTGGCCCATGAAAATCCTATTCAGCAGGCTATGCCTGTTTTTATTCTAATCTAGCTGTAGCTTTTCCCATCCAGACGTAGAAGAGGGGTATCTTGTCCTCAGAGAGCTGGGAAGTTTCTCCTAATGCCATTTTTTACAGTTATTAATGCTGGAGCCTCCCAGTATCATAAATCAAAACTAGCAGAATGCATTGGCTTCCCAGGGTTGGAAAAAATCTTTCAGTGTTACATTTTGTATTACAGTGGCCATCTCTACTGATTTGTAATATTCCTGCAATAAATAGCTTTGAGTTTTAGTTAAACCAAATCAATCCTGTTTAGGTTAACATGTATTAATCAAAACATAAATAAAATACCAATGTTTTAACAAGGAAAAATTCTATACTCTCTAATAAGAGATTCTTGAAAGTTGGGATGGGTGGGGAGGGAAATGGAGTAAGCACACAGGAAACTTTCATTTAGTGATGGTCAACAAGAGCTAGCACATAAAAAATGACTGTAATTTCTTCAAAATATGGGAAAACATTTATGACATGGAACAAAATAGTGTGTTCTTCAGCTTTCAAAAGGACCCTGTGCTCCCTGCTATTACACCTCTAACTGGAGAGTGAGGACTCTAGGTGAGCGTCTGAACACAGCCCAGGATTTCTGTGGTAAGGATCCAGGCAGTGCTCACCCACTATCAGATGAGAATCTTCAAAAACACTTCTCAAGATAAATTAAAAATCTGAAGAGAAGCAAAGGTGAAAGCAACAGCATCATGCAAAGGCAAACTATAAGTGATGACTTTAAAGATTTATTCCTTATTTTTCCCTGGTGTTTTTTTTATTCTTTCAATGTATTTCACCATGAAGTACAAATTTTCAATATTACAACACTAAAAAGAAAAAANCGCAGTAGGGTTCTATGATTCTTTCATGAGAAGCTGGGATATGCAGGAAATTATGCACTGGACCTAGGTGACAAGCATTTCCTTAAGACATGTTGATGATTTATCCAAATTTAACTCCCAATAACATTTCTACGAGCCAAAAATCTCCAAATTGTTTCAGAGGTGCTCCTTTGGTCTAATTATTTTAACTTATGCAAGCAATGTTAAAAACCAAAATAACAAGTTATAATTTAATGAACAACGGTGCATTTTCCTTTACCAGAGAACTAGACTGGCACAAAACAAGCACAAAAAACAACTCATGTGGCATTCTTATTTTACAGTGTTACACAATTATTTTTAAATGTGGGAATATATTTAGTAATTTTGCTTTTTTTTAACTGTTTTTTAAACAGTTCAGTTTTTTAAATTATCATTTCTGTGTTTGCAAAATGTTACAGGCATAATCTGGATACTCTTATTACATGATGAATATGGTCTTACTTGTGGATAAGACTTCCTAATAAACTAACACACATCTGTTAATAAACAATTTTTTTTGTTCGAAAAGAAGTTAAAAAGCCCTCCATATTGTTAGAAAGAGAGAATTGTATATATTGTCCCAAACTGAAAACAGTAAATAAATATTAACTTTGTGAAGTGCAAATCAAGTTTTATTGACCGGTCAGGTAAATATTGACTGAAGTGAAGCAAATATCTATGTGCTGACGTTAATAGGACAAATCCCGTTCAACACGACAAATAAGATTTTGACCACTCTATTTTTCTGTTTGTATCTGTTCTGCAAGTTCTGAAAGGAAATATCTGGAAATCTGTCTACAATAGTAATGCTTTTTAAAAACAATTGTTTTCCTTAGCAACTAAAATGGATATGCATTCAGAGGGCCAGAACATTTTGACCTTGTACAAGACTGATTTAACAAATTGCTTCCAGACAGAACATGTTAACTCACTCAGTAAAATCTGACCACATAGCACCCCAGACCTCTGTTTAACTGATCTCTAAAAAGGTAAACAGAAAGTTAGTCAATTTTCAGCCACTCGTAAACCAAAATTTTTCTTACACATGTAGCAGTAACTAATGCCAGAAGACTCTTTATCACACCATTTGTTCAGATTATAGCCCGTCAAATAAAACTTTTTATGGCAGACAATTTAATAATTACAAAGAACCCAAAAAGTAGACATTTTGCTTCTGTGCGTTATAGGCTGCCACCCTTTCCCACTATAAAACACAAACTAACCTAAATTAATAAACCAATATAACTTTTAAAATTTCAATTTTATGAGTTATAACACTCATTTGGGTTTCAAACCTCACATATATTACTATTTACCAAGGAAAATAAAGAATAAGTAAGGATCTAACTATAAGCAGGTACCACAAATTGAATATAAATTAACAAACCTATCTACCCCTTCCAGTAAATCCACTCAGGGTATGTTTTTACATACATGAGAAGTCATTATTCAAGAGGACAATTCACACAAGGATTTTCAGATTAACACATTAGATTGTAAAAAAAAAATAAATAATTTTTATAAACTTCAAAGATTCTATTGAAAATTCTGATACCTTTAAGCACATCCATTAGAGAATACCAGTCTTGTGCACAGTGAAGGATCATTACAGTACATCTTCTGACCTAAGTACCTGGTAATGGTCTTACAACACCAATTAACACACACCTGCTAAAATTCTTTAACAGCTGAATCTTTTCTGAGTAATTGTATTTAACAGATCTTTCAATGTCACTACAAGAAAAGACCAGTTCAGAAAACAGCTTCTCCACTTCATTCTAATGACCATGGGAACCACTCTTTCTTGCAGATAAAGACAGAGGCTGAGCACCCTCCTGTGCAGTGAGCAAAAATTACAACTGCCCTTTGTGGCTCTGCTATCTAATTTTCACTCAAAGGTCTATCTATATACAAAACGAGGATCTAATTCACCAGTTTTAAAACAATTATATTACACCATTTCAGTGGAACTACTCTCAGTTTAGAATGACTTAACAGAAACAATCACACTGCTGTACACAGCCAGTAAGATTTCTGTAAACCTCAGGGAACAAGATGATGTCACTGCATTATAAAAATATCTGGTTCAAATTCTTTGCTAGTCTTCTTGACAAAGCTTACATGATCAGCCTTCAACAGTGAAATTCAGGCTCCTCTGTCATCACTCCAGTGATGAGTTTTCAAAACTAGTCTCCATTCTTCAGTGCCTTAAGTATGGGAGCACAGGTGCTGTTTTCTTTCAAAATTCAAACTGAAGTAAAAGGCTGTATAATTGCAGCAGCTAGTTTTAAAAAGATTGAGCATTCAAAGCTTAGGAAGCATTCACATTTTAAAGGTCATTTGAGCCTCTTGCCAAGATTTTCAAATCCTTCAAACAATTTAAGCTAAAGCCCCTTAATTTTGCAAGTCTTCCATACTCAAATAACATCTTGTATAGAATGAATGCAACCAATGAAGCCTTTGAATATTCAGGACATTCTGCTATCTTAGAGACTCCTGCAAGGAAACAATTTTTTATCATATCATTAACTACAACTCCTTTCCTTGTATCCAAGATCAGTTCCTTTAAATTTCACCAAAGATGTATGCCGTACATCTGATTTTAAAGGACTGGTTCCTTCCACAGCTTCTGATGAAAAATAGTCATATTACAGTTTATTATGAGGAAAATTAGATTAAGATTGTAATCCCTTAATCTGTTCTATGCAGGAAGTCTACAGAGCTCCTTCAGGAATTAGAATACAAAATATTTTCTTCTAATATTTCTAGATATAGAACCAGCTCTCAGCAATTTTAAGTACAGAGTAACTGTTGAAAAGATAAGCATTGTGCTGCGAGGGCATCACCAGCAGAGTTCCACGAAGATCAGTGTTTATTCCAATATTGTCTCATGCATTTAACAACCACAGGAAAAGCAGGTATACATTGACGAAACCTGCTGATAGCATCAACTAAGGAGGTACCTCCTATACCTATGAGGATGAGAAAGCCTGGGGATATTTATACCTGAGTGTATATATACACCTGAAAACATGCTTGGACACTTATTTAGCTGTCTGTATGAAATTTATGGGCATATTAGGAGGCAAGTCCAAAATACAGATGGGTAAATTTATTACTAGGTATTACATGACCTAATATGTGCAATACCCATGGGAAAAAACCTCCAATTTTATGCTAATAATCTCCGAAATCTTTCTTGTGTCAGGAATTACTACATCCAGAGGTCATTAGCAGCACCATGAAAACATACCTGTTAAATAACATCATCACTGAAGAGTTACACACCTTCTAATGAGCTGTGAATTGGAGATAAATCAGCAAGCGACCTGCATGAGCAAACATTATTGATTAATAAGCTGTCATGAATTAATTTCATATTTCCAGTGCATGTAACAATGAGAAACATTTTGAGAACAACTTTGATTTAAAACTACTTCTGTACTTTAATGCATTTGACAATTACAAAAAAGAAACAGCTGAACAAAGCACTTATATTTATACACTTCCAAGCAAAGTACAGAAGGCATGCATAATTTCCAACCGTAAAATACAATTTAAAAATAAAAGATTTATAATTGCTTTTCCTGATTTGAGAATCAAATTAAGATTTGTCACATTGTCCTTCATAATCCAAACACTATGCGAATGACTGAGTAAAGAGTAAGAGAATGAACAATATGGTATAGCATAAGTAAAACACAACAGGTTTGCGTTATCCTTGGAAGGATGGGGATATAGCCATGTAACTCTTAAAGTGCTTCCAGCCAAGCATCTGAAATCTGCGTTGGTGCTGCTACCGAGCAGTGCTGAGACAATTAGGCAGAAGTACTACACAAATTAGAAGGTCGTCTTAGTTCACAGGGCCTACAGCAACAAAAGGCTTGTGGGTTTGTTTAATACTTAAACTTATCTGTAATGGCTAGCCCAGGTTTCTTCCAATATATCAGCCACAGCCCGAGTGAAATGCAGAGGATACAAGGCCTGAGGTTCCCAGTCAAAAAATTCTAAAAACATCATAGAAGTACAACAAATTTCTGCAGATACCTCCTTAAAACCTACCTCCAACAGAAATAGAAATGCGTTCGTTGTTTTCAGCTTCTTCCTCAAGTACAAAAGAGAAGGTTTATGGTTAGATGGCACACATTATGGAACACCGGGCCATGTCGCCCTTCTAAACACTTTTTCACCTCATGAAATCGGATGTCTAAGTGCCCATCCTCTCCCTCTCTCAGGGTTCCTGACCCCACAGCATTTCTGTATGTAAAATTTTGAATCAAAACCGTATTTCTGTTGTAATTCAAAACAGCACAGGACTGATTTTCCAAACTGTGCCGATATTAAGTTTCAGTGTGAGCTGCATACCTAAACACTTTTAGAAAAATATCCAAGCCAAGGAAAACAGATGCCGTTCCTGGATGCAAACTAATTTATTCAAGAGCATATTTTGAAATAATAACCCTGGACCTATTTAACTTGAAGCTTCTCCGAAGAGCTACAGCACCATTAACTAGGGCAGCATTTTCCTCAGGTTTCCTAGGAGGCAAAGCCAATTTCCAGACAGCAGGACTTCCCTTCTGCGGGCACTAATCACCGAGAAATAACAACACCGCACTACATACATATATATTTAGATATATTTCTTAATTTCCTTCGTTATTATTATCTTCCCAGATTAATTTTAATTGAGGCTTTAACCAGCAACAGGGACCGTTGCCCTCCCTTTGGCGGGCCCGTCCCCAGCCCTGAGGCGGGCTCTCCTCCCCTCACCGCCCCACCGGGGTTCCTCTCCCCCCGTTTTCTGACAGGACGAAGGCCTCGGCGAGCCGCAGCCGCTCAGTTGCCGGAGCAACGCCCAGTTCGGAGCCTTCCTCCTCCTCCTTCCCTCACGGCTCCTCCTCTTCCTCCCCCCGCCGCACCCTCTCCCACCCACTCGGCCTCGGCGATGGAAGCGGCGGGCGGCCGCGGCCTGGGCAGGAGCGGCGCCGGGCGGGAGGCGCCGGCCGCCTGATGAGGTACCGCCGCCGGGCCGCGGGTTGGCGCCTCACCGGGATCCTGTCAGGGGATGGGCGGGAAAGGGGCTCCCGGCGGCCGCTCCCCCTCAGAGCCTCGGGCGGGGAGGGGGGGTGGAGGAAGCGGGGACGCGCCCCCAGGGTCCCTGCGCCGGGGTTCTGCGGAGGGCGGCAGCGGACCCCCCTCAGGGCACTCGCCCTCCCTCCGGCTCTGAGGGGGCTGGCGGCGAGTTCGGCGGCGGCGCGGCCCTGTGAGGGGCGCGGAGGAGGCCGCCGGCAGCGGCGGGAAGGCACCTCCCCTAGAGCGGTGGGGGGCAACGGCCCGGGAGGGGATGGGGAGCGTTGGAGGAGGAGAGCCCTTGTCAAAGTGCTTGTTTTAGCTCCTTGGGGGGCTGCGGGAGGGGATTCTGGGAGCCGTCCGCTGCCGGCAGATTTCTGACGCTTTGAAATCGCGTGTAATAACTTGGTTGTTTGGAAGTTTGTTGGGCAGAGTGCCAGGGGAAGCTGAGGTGGGGTCGCTCGCTTGGTTTTAAACCCCGAACTGTCAGGTTTTGCAGAAGCAGGCCCCAAACCACCAGCTGAAGAGTGCTAATAGGTTTTTATTTTACTGCCCTTCCTTTTAAACAGAGCGTTCGTGGCCTGATCCTGCAGACCCAGAGTAACGCTTCACACAGGTCACTGCCATCTCCGCTTTATTGGCTTTATTCATGTGCAAAAAATTACAGAACATGAATTTTGGCTGGATTGAAGTATGATGTAATCTTTGGCCAACAAAAATATAGTAGTAGTAGCATTTTTAAATGGTAGCAAGTTTCCCTATTTGGATATTGTTTAAGTTCATGCCGTTTATTTAATATAATCTCCATTTTAAAGGCTGAAGAATTTGAGGTTTGTGCAAATACGAAGAACTTGCAGTGCAAACCCAACTTCGCTTTAACCGTTTTGTATCCCCAGTGAAACTGGCTGTGTATATATGTTAAGCTTTGGAAAAAATAATTTCAAAGAGGAAGCTGGAAGAGTTTGAATTATTGAAAAAGGATTATAACAGAATTCCCAATGTTTCAATAATATTATTTGACAGTGACAATTATTTTGCCAAATTCAGCTTCAAAGCATTCTCCAAAATCATTACTCTCGCGTTACACCAGTCCAGAAAAGTAGATTTAACACTATTTGACCAATGCAAAGACTGACAGAGAAGTGAAAAACTGGCCAGGAAGAAAACAGTTATCAGAGGAAAGAAATAAAACCTCATTTGTTTGGTCTCACTGTTAGGTTACAGTTTGTTGGCTACATTTCTTTTCTCACCTAGACCAGATGGTCCAGGGTCTTTTAAATGCTTCTCACAAAATGGACTAACCTGGTTCTGCTCACTTACCCAGACAGGATAATCTCGTTAATCCCATAATGGCCCTCAGTTTTGAGCATGCACTGGCTTTTGATTAGACTTGTCTGAACAAATGCTTACCATTTTATGGCTGCATGTAAATGTAGTCTTTGCTTCCTTCCCACCATTGTTTTGTTTCTTCTTTGGCCTACTAGTGTTACTATTTCTGTGAAATTATGTAGCACTTCTAAGATCTCTGTACAAGCTACTGTTGGTCTCCTCTTCAGCATCTTTTGCTGTTCTGATTTGCACTGAAGCAACTTCAGATTTTATTAAGGCATCCAGGTTCACTGCAGGCTAGAAAATCTGCATGTGAATGAAAGAAAGTAATTTAATATGGCACACAGAAAGTTGCCCTGTGGAGACAGGGTGCAAAGCCAGCATGCCAGCTTTCAGAACAAAGGCAGTATCTCTCGGAAAGACAATCTTTGCTTCATGCTGGCAATCACTCAGTACAATCTATTGTAGTTTTATGTTAGGTTTTTCGGGTTTTTTGTTTGTTTTTCATTGAACTAGCTACCTCTTCCTTAAACTGTGACTTTTTATATCTCTCTCTAGGAGACAAAATAGCAAGAATCTGGACCAGAAAAAAAATCCCACCATGCAACCAAATTGCAGTCATCTCCATAACATCCAACGGAGTGGTGATGACTCTTCATCTTCTCAGAGCACCCACGCAGTGCGGTTGTCAGGAGAGAGTGCACACCACCATAGCGGCGATGTTCACATACAGCTAAACTCTGCTGTGGGAGAAGCCAGAGAAGATGCGAGTTCCCTGCATTCAAGGCCAGGTTCCCAAATTCGCTCACACGGACATGCCCACAGTGAATCAGGTGTACTCGACGATTCCACTCCAGACACAGAGGAACACAGCGGCAACTCCCTCTCAGAGCTCAGATACCTCCTCCAGTGGCTGTACAAAAGTCTGCCGTATATCTCGATCCTGTGTGTCAAATTGATCATGCAGCATATAATTGGTAGAGTATAACAAAATAAGGTCTGAGAGAACAGACCCTCCCCAAAGAGATATACTAATAACCATGCCTGAAATGTAATTCAATTTATTTTTAGCTTTATTTTTATTTGCTTTATTCATCTGAAGGAGAGATTTACTAAACTACATTTCAGTGGCTTCTGTTTCCTTTGCTGGCACACATACAATGTGCTTAATTATTCTGGCTTCATAGTCTAAGCTATTAATTGTAATTACAAAGACATATTAGCAGTGGCTGTTTTTTTAACCTAGTTTGGTTTTTTTTTTGTTTTCTTGTGTATAACTGACCCTTCTTTCCTAATAGGCATTTCTCTTGGAATTGGGCTGCTAACAACTTATATGTATGCAAACAAAAGCATAGTAAATCAGGTTTACCTAAGAGTAAGTATCACCATATGCAACAAAATTGTGTAAGTTAACCAAGACCTTTATCCATCAATTTATGAAAGAAATGTGCATGGAGATACTGTTCTATTTACCTAGTAATATTAGGTACCAAGGCTTCAAGATGGAAGTCTTAATGCTGCTATACAGTGTAGAGCTTCTCAGATAAGCACAGTTTGCAAAATTCAATAAGTGTGGGTGTGTCTTCCTTTGCCAGCCCCCTGACTTTGAATATTGAAATCACTTAAACTGATAAAAGCTTTTTGGGATTTAGGGAAGAACTTCTTAACTGTATTTGTGGAATCAAATAGCAGTTGACAGTTTAAACGTTCAGCTGTCTGTTCACTCCCAAAGGAAAATTTGTTGTTTCTTCAGAGTGGGGTGGGTTTTGGGTGTGGTCTTTAGAAAACAATTTCTATGTGTATCAAGGTTTTTATGTCGAAAACATTAAAATTACTGCTTTACCTGTCCATTGAGTTCTCCTCCTGCTTTATTTGGACTGAAACCACTAAGATAAAATCCTTTAGCAGTAACTCTGGGTGCAACAGACTTGTACTTTAGTGATATCTTTAAGACATTGATACTGAGATAAGGACTGTAATATATCTTTACAATTATTTTACAGGAACGGTGCTCCAAGTTGCAATGTACTTGGTTACTGGTATACCTAACTGGGTCATCTCTCCTCTTGTATTACACCTTTCATTCTCAGTCACTGTATTACAGGTAAGTAGAGGAACATCTCGACTCACATCATAAATTACTCAAAATTTAATATAAACTGGGAACATGCTATCTGGGCTGCTGCTGTTCTTTAATGGTGGCATTGGTTTCTCTTGTGGCATTGGTTTCTCTTTCATTTTAATCTCCATTCCTCCTCTTCTGCCAAACTGAACAGGTGCTGCCCTTAAAAGCAGTATGTTGGAATTTGCAAGATTAGACCCCACACTGAACTTAATGGTACTGCTGTCCTGTGGGGAATGTAGCTGGGTTTGATTCCTAGCTTTGACCCTACCACCTTGCCTTCAGAATATGGCATTCTGGGGCTCTATGGAGTTTGTCTCATTTATTTTTTTCCCCTTACCATTCTGTAGATACAGTCTTGTCTGTACATCAGTCACAGGCTGCATTGCTAAAATGGGAAAGAAAGCCTATCTCTAGCGGATGGGGGTTGTGATGAACATACAGGAAAGAAGGTTCAAAAAGGGAAAAGTTGTCAGAGATTATGAACGATCAATTTACAATAAAGAGTTCATTTTCTTAGCAAATATTTTTCCTCTGTGTAAACCAGGTTTCCTTTTTTAATTAAATCTGCTATGATAATTTCTAGTTATGCCTTCCTCTACATAGTGTGCTCCAGTAACTTCTGATACTTCTTTTTGTAGCTTAATCTTCTTAAACCCTACTGTGGATTTTACAAACTTCTGGGAGGTGCTTTGGACTGTGGGAGTCACTGACTTTATTCTGAAATTCTTCTTCATGGGCTGCAAGTGCTTTATTCTCTTGGTGCCTTCTTTTATGATGTCCTTTAAATCCAAGGTAAGGAAACAACTTTATTTTTGCTTCCTTATGAAGATCCCTTTACAGTAAAATTAGCTAATTATTAAATTCTACCCAGAGAAAAATCTTTTTAATTAAAGGTCTGTATATAATCCACCACTACGCTGTGGGTAGGAAAACCCTGTGGATTTCATGTTCTTCCCTGCTTGGTGCTAAGGATGGTTTACAGTCCGATCTGAAACAATTGCTTGTATTATGTCATCGGATAAATGGTTTCATTTCTGCCTCTAAGTGAGAGGGATGAAGAAACCTTTTATTTGCTGCCATGTAAGAATGTGTATACAGGCAGTTATCACAGAGCAACTGATGCCCAGTAAATTTTTTATGTGCTCAACAATAACTCACATGGGAAGACTTTAAAGTCTGCACATGCAAACAGCTGTTTTTTTCTGTCTCTTTAAAAAGTAATTCAGAATTTTCTTTTTATTAATAAACTTAAGCAATATTTGTGCCAGATCAGTGACTTCAATTCATAGTTAATTCCTCACACCAGGGAAGTTTAATAATTTTCATATAAGCCTACACTGGTTCGTGGGTTATTTATTTTTATCTGCTTCCTGAGGTGAGATAGGGAAAACCAATTAAGTTTTATGTCAAAATAGCACATACTAGTACTGGTTCAAGAAAAAAAAACAAAACACAAACTATAAAAAATTAACAAGTACAGTTCATATGTGGTAGCATTTGAACAGGATGTTTTGGTAGGTTTTATCTCTTAAAATGTACCAGAACAAGTTTTTCTCGGGTTCAACTCATCTCTAAATACTGGTTTACAAGCACGATCTCTATTTTTTTTTTCTACAGCTAGTGATACAACATCCAAAAAATAGTTCCTGAAAATTCCATTACACCAACTGTGACCTGAACCATGGCTAAATTAAAACAGGAATCTGGTCAACAGGGGCAAACTGTGGCATTATCCAGTGTACATTATAGAAAGAGTACTTCTTCCCTGTTATAAATACAGTTTTAAAGACAAACTTAAGGAAATAAAGTAAGACCTAAGCTAAGTATCTTTGATTACACACACACACACTGCTCTGTGCAGGATGCTTGTGCTTGTTATTCAGTAATTTTTAGGGTGTCACTGAACTGTTTACCTGTTCAGTCTAGCTACCCTATGCTTCTTACCTGGCCCCCAATTTTCTTATCACCCCATCTCTACAGGAGTCAATTATCACACAATAAGGCTCATTACACAGGCATGAATAATGTTTACAGAAAAATAGTTTTCAGTTTATATTTGCTAATAACAGAATGGGCCTCACTCTCATTTTTTTAATCCTGAATGCAGGACACAACTTTGCTAATGACAAGCTGACCTACGTGACCAAATCTGTCTTATTTTCCTTTTTCATGTAACCTTTATTTTCTTTTTTAATGCTTACAAAATTAAGTCTGATAGCATTGTTAAGTAGGCAGGTGTCTGACAAAGCCACCCAATTTTAGTCTATTAATTTGATTTTCTGCAGTATAGCAGTCATGTTATTTGTACAGTTGTGGTGAGAATCATCATCTGGTTTTCGTTCTTTTTCATGCTTCATATTTAGTTGTTTCAAGATATTATGAGAGGAAGTTACTCAAAAGAATAACAATGCATCTTTTCTCTATATTTGAAGAATCCTTTGTGTTTAAAATCTTGAGCAATTCCTTTACATGTCTTGCTTAGGGCTACTGGTACATGCTGTTAGAAGAACTCTGCCAGTATTACCGTATGTTTGTCCCCATACCAGTTTGGTTCCGTTATCTTATTGGCTATGGGGAGCTGGACAGTGTCCTAGGATGGACCCTTGGGATATCGCTGGCCCTTCTCTACCTCATCCTAAAAGTATGTAAGCTTCATATTCCTCTCAAACTATTTTGCAATAATTATCACTGGAGGGTTGAACCGACTTGCAAGTTGATGCTTCAGTTTAACTGGTACAGCCTTCCAACACTGATAGGAAAACTGGCTCAGGACACTAAATCTTTTTTCCTGCATCTGTTCTGGGACTGGATTGGAGTTAAATAGCAAAGAGCACTGTTACCATAGATCCCCTCACATCAGACACTGATCAGACTGTTACCAGACATTGAGGAAGAGAGCTGGCAAAAAGTAAAGGTAAAACTCATAGGTAAAAGAGTCAGCATTTCCAGGAAATGAGATTTTTCTCTCTGTTGGTGTGATGCTGAACAAGTTAAACAGAGGTGTTGATACTGACTGTCTACTTCACCAAAGAGCTAACCTGCCCCAACTGTAACCAAATTTAGTACGAGTTCAGCTTTGAACATGAAAAATACTTTATAATGCTAAGGATCTTAATTACAAGTGTAAGGACTATTGCATATATGATAATAATGCTGGCATATTTGCACTTGAGTGCTTCATTTCACAATCTCAACACTTTTTATTTTAAAGAACAGTCACCTATGAGGAAAAAAACCTTTAGGCTAAATTCTTAGTTTGGTTACATATTAAGCAACTAAAAATAGTCATTTTGAACTATAGCTTTGCTTATGTTCCTGCCAACATCAAACAGTGAGACTTTTACTTTTGGAATGTATACAAAAGCTTGGAAGCTTTTTAGTTCATAAAGAAAAATATTAAGCGTAACTTGGGTTTTCTTTCTCATTTCAGCTTTTGAGCTTTTTTGGACAATTGAGAAACTTCAGACAGGTCTTACGGATATTTTGTACACGACCAGTGAGTACCAAATTCTCTTATGACAAAACAATAAACCCATTTTACATGAAAATACTTTTTAAATACCTCATTCCCATTACTTTGTATTGTTCTAGTAATAGACAACTGCATTTTTAAAGTAAACCCTGTATAATTGTTCTACTCTTTCACAGTCTGAATGTCTTGACTACACAAGCTGAACAAGAAAAAAAACCAGACCAAAAAAATCAATTCTGCATGTCTCTTCAGATAAACATATGTGAAATAACATGTCCTTTTTGTCCTACTTTTTAATTGGAATAAGTATTGGTTGGACATAGAAAAAGCTTTATGCTGAAATATAGTGAGAATTGAAGCTTGCCAAAATAATTGATATGCAAGTGATTTCTGTTAAAATTGTACATTTCTAGATAATTTTTCTCTGTAGTAAGAGGGATTGATATATGTATTTTATCTTTTTTCTTCCCCCTAATATCTGCTTAAAATATCTTGCTTTACAGCACTATGGGGTGACAGCTAGCAAGAGACAGTGTTCTGAATCGGATGATATTTGTTCAATCTGCCAAGCTGAATTTCAGAAGCCTATTCTGCTTATCTGTCAGGTAATACACATAATCAGAACTATTTTTCACAAACTTAAGAATATTTTAAATAACTGGTAAACAAAACAACATAGATTAGTGGTTATTCTTAGAAATCAGGCTATGCAAATAATATACCATCTTATAAATGGAAGAGCTTAGAAGCTCTAAGTTCTCATTCTTTTCATTACAGCACACATTTTGTGAAGAATGCATCTCTTTATGGTTTAATAGAGAAAAAACGTGTCCACTCTGCAGAACTGTTATTTCAGACCATGTTAACAAATGGAAGGATGGAGCTACATCTATGCATCTACAGATTTTCTAAAGCATGTCAAACAACTTGTTTTACAGTTTGTTTGTTCAAGCTAAGGTTTTTCAGTTTAATGCAGACTAAACTGTAGGTGGCACAAGAAATGAGTTTCCAAATTCTAGCTTTCAAGCTTTTATGAAATGTTGCAATATTTAAAACAGTGCAGAAAATGTTAACCTGACCTTAAGTCCAGAAAAGTAAGTTTTCAGAATGAATGCTGAAAAGCCAACATTGCTTCTCTTGTGATTCCTGTAGGAAACAATCAAATCTTTGAAAAATGCTGCCTTATTTCTTGCAGCAGCTTCTTAATTCAATGTTTTATTTAAAAGTTTAAATAGAGTTCCAGAGTTCACTAAGTTGCATTTATCTTTCTAACATGACTCAACCCAAAAGGTCAACCTACCAATTTTATTAAGACAATGAGCAAATCTTATACTCTGGACTACAGTGAGAATTAGAGCTACTTGTCACACTTGGCATTAAAGATACTTTAATGCGTGCCAAATAGACGACAGAAATTAGCTTCTTATTCATGCACCTGTAACAGTAACTATTTCTCACTGTGCCTGGAGATAAGCCACAAGAATAAGACATTTCCCCTTTAGGTTCTTGTAGACTTCTAACAAATCTTTGACTTAACAGATAAACCAACCACTGATGTTAGTTTTTTACTTAGCATTTTATAAAGTTGGTATTTTTAAAACAAATCTTTAATACTATATTTTTGTCATAACCGGAACCAGATTTTCTTACAGGGGATAATCTATTTTATACTATATTTGCAATTTGTAGTATGCATAAAAATCAGAGAGAATAAATGCATTTAAATCTATTTGTTTGGTGCATGTTGAATAAAGAAACAAGATTCATTACTGTTTCAGTATTAACTTACATGAAAGCACAAACAACAGCTCACTGCTAGGTGTACTTTTCCTGTTAAACTAATGTCTCTGAAAACCAAAAAAACCTCCAAATGCTACAAGTTATTCATGACTAGTCTATGCTAATTATAGAGTTAACTTACATACAATCTCACCTTTTTTTTTCCTGTTTGTCTTTTTTGATCTTGCTCTTCAGATAAGACTAAAAAAACCCACTCAAATTATTCTCTTACAGGAAAGTTAAATTGAGTTGCCATTAACTTGAGCTTTTCTTAACTGAATACTTTACTAGGAAACTCTAAATTAGGTAAAAAAACAGAATTAAAAAGTTAAACACTGTTGATGAATGATGTAGTAACTCAAATGGCCAGAGTGAGTACTATGAGTTGCAGCTGACACAGCCAGATTTATAGGGCACACAGGGCATGATGGGAGAGTGTCCTTAAAGGCACAGCTAAAGGTATTCAGAATTTAGTGTTCTGAATAAAAATCTAGTAAGATGGAAGATTCAAGCTAGCAGGTATAATTTTATTTTCAACCTGGGTGTTGCTATAGCATGCTGTGTATTTGCTAATTGTATTTTTGTTTCAAGCTTACTGCTGTTCGGAGTAAATGTGCCCTATGATTGTTCCACCATGGTATCTAAGTGACTGGGGAAAAAGACTCCAGCTTAAAGAAAACAGGCAAAAGCTTCTAAGTCTGTAATTGGAAAGTTATGGGAGTGGAAGAGACTGGTTCTCAGGGAAGCCTTTCCCAGCAGGTGAGGTACTTAGATTGGAGAATGTGCAGCTGAATGGTGTTAGAGCAGGCCTGAGGGTGGCAGGGAAGACCTGGGGCTTTGCCACAGCCAGAGCTGTGCTGTACCTCCAGTATTGTCAGGACAACTGCTCTTTGTTTCCTCAGAGAGATCTTAGCTTGCATTTGAAGTTTATACAAAATCAGAACTGTTTGTTATTTAAATGTCATTGTGCTGATACTCAGACTGCTGCTGCAGCTGAACTTCCCTTGAGAGAACTGAATTAATTGGTCAAGTAAAAAAAAGAGCAAGGGGATCTTAAGGCTGGATTCTGAAGCTCTGATGGGCCCAACAGAGACTTGGGCAGGTCACTTGGTACACAGTCATATTTGGACCTTCCCAAACTTAATCATACACACAGTTTAGTTAAAGAGTTTAAGGTCTTTTCTTCCTACAGGTATTGTGTGAGTAGGGTGTAAACAAACTGTGTTATATTTAGTCAACAAATAGCACCTTTAAAAAAAGCTTTGTTTCTGTGAGTAAAATGTGCAACTCAGCCCAATACACAGTTTATAAGGGCAGGTGTAATAATCAACCCTTTTTAAAATACTGGGCAAAAAATTTGTAACTTATCCTGGATTAGCTTTTCCTGAAATGCTAATACCAACCTCTTAATCACTTTTTAATTCAGAAATCCTCGCAGAGAAAACATAAACTAAAATTCATTACACTTGCACTTGATATTAGAGCAAGGAAATGCACTTCCTAATACTTGAATATTGATTAAACTCATTGCCTGCCAGTAATGGGTAGCCATTCATCAGAATTCTAGTACTCTGTGACAGACTTTCAAAAATCTTTTTAGGGCAGTAGGTCTAAATTACCTCATCCATTCCTGGAATATTAACTGGGAAGGTACAGATTCTGAGATGCACCAGCTGCTTAATACAAACAGTTGTCCCAAAAGCAGAGCCCCTACCCTGCTGACTAAGGGAAAAGATCTGAGGAAGAAGTATGCTTTCTTACAGCCTTATCCCCAAGATGAGTAAATCAGAGCCCTGTTGCTTATGCAGCAGGAAATAGTGAGAGGGGAGCTTGCCGTTCTATCACAGAACAGAATAACAGAATCTGAGATTCCAATACAGTGCAAAACTTAAGTGGTCCGTTAGTGCTTGAAGTCAAGCCTGGATTGTCGCTGATCCTTTGGTCTTGTCTACCATATAGTAGTAACACCACCTTACTAGATAAGAGTGGATACTGGTCAGAGAAATAGGACCAAGGAACAATTTTGTCTTTTATTCTCTGTTGATATTTTTTCCCCTTTAAGATCCAGTGAAAGTTATTCAAACCCAGTAATGTTATCAAACATATTTTATTAAAAACCAAAGAACTAAAAAGAGATTTTGATCAACCAGTTTAGATTTACACTTCATAAATGAAACAAGTCATTCTTATCTTAGTTACAAAGAGAGGAAAAAAAAGTAACTTACATCTGTGAATGACACTCTCTGATCCCCTTGTCAGCATCATGCTATTAAGATGCAGCTCTTCCTTATCAAGCCCACTCAGGCCAGGGGGGCTGCCCTGCTTTCCACACACACAGACACCCAGACACGCAGCACGTCTGACTCTGCAGGGGACAGAAGATGACAAATGGCAATCAAGAGCCGCTTTTTAAGAGCCCAAGAACCTAAATGAAGGTTCCAGCCCTTGGTAAGACAGACCAACTGGAACTAGCATCTGCCAGGTCCTGTTAAGTTCTAAGCAGAATTCTTCTTCCCTCCCTTTCCCTTCAGAGCTGTCATGAAAGACAATGACTTAGATCCACAGTTATACTTGGCGCCTACCTGCTTCCTTAAAAAAAGAAAAGAAATAGGTCACTTGGATTAACATGTTTAAATTTGCATTTAATTGCTATTCACATCCATCTTATTCAGCAGTTGAGTATATTTAGTTCCAGTAAACTGTGAAAGATGAAAAAAAAGAATAGGGATTACCTTTATTTCTACTAAGGCAGCTCAAGTCTGTTTCCTGAAGACAGCTACAAACCCAAGTTAATCTAGAAGAGAACAATCTGTAGAAGTTCATATATAGGAACTGCATACAGTATATCATCAAGTATCTGCAGGAAGAATATTTAAGTAATTTGCCTTGTTCTTAATAACTTCTCCTCCTCCTTTACTCGTTAGGGTAAAGGATTTCCCTCTAAGCTGGGAAAATTAAACAGCATCTACCCTGCTGTAGAGACAGAACTTGAAAAAAAGAAGAGGNATATGAAATTCTGAGTATCTTATACCAGAATAGTTTCTGCATCAAATGGGAAAAGAAAAACTGCTGGTAACACAGCTGACCTATGAACCTTTTGTGATAATGACCTGCAGAACAAAATACTCCCCCCTATTTAACATCTAGTAAAAAAAAATATGACTTTTGTTCAAGTTTAAGATTTAATACTTTTATATGGTTAGCCACAACAGGTATTAACCTCAGTTTTACTATATTTTTGTAATGCTACAAAAATCCTATAAAATCAAATTATAGTGAATTTTTCAGTGATTATAATTAAAAAAGCGCAGCTTGTACAAAATAAAAAAAATAAGATTCTATACTCTAATGAAAAATTTAAGACATTTTTAAATGAACAAAAGAAAGCACTTGTTAAGCTCTCCAATATTCAATGCATTCTGCACTTATCTGAAATAGCCAGACAGGAGCTAGAACTCCACTCCCTGTAGTTAACAACTAGTAATTTTGACACTATTATATATATATAGAGGATCTATATATATAAGATCTATGTCTGATATTTTTACAAATAAATACAGGATAAACCATATTGCATAGTGTGTGCTTGCTGTCTGAGTCACACTCCAAAAGTTTCACAGTTATGGTAGGGAATTAAATTTATAATCTATGGGATGAGACATTGACAGTACACAAAATTTATTTTTAAAACTGATGAACTGTATCTGTAATTAATCAGTGAACTCAGACAAACAACTCTTGCCATTCTTGCCAGCCATATTAAACCAATTCTACTGGACAACTATATCCAGACAACCAAAAAGCAACTGTTAGCTGTAACTAGGACCAAGAGAGATCTGCCTCAATTTTCTTTTTTTTTTAAACCAAGTTCCTTTATACTCGGTAAACATGTCAGGAAACCTATGTTAGCAAGTGGCACAGAGAGACACTGCTTGAAGTGTTGTGTATTTGCAAATATGCATAATACAAATGCACATGAGCACTTTGATTTCAGTTTCACAACATGCCACCAGTGGCCATATTACCAAATGAAAAATGGCAATCTTCCAGTACCATTTATATCACTATAAGGTAACCCAATTTTCCTTACAAAACTGAAAAAAAAAAATTTCCAACAAAACTTATAAAGAAAAAAAAACCTAATTTTTGCTCAATCATAACCATCTTTTTTGTTGGTTCTTTGTTAGTAGCAACAAGATACTGATGAATCCTTCTGACTTGCAAATTTTAGAAAACAGCACTCTGATTGGATTCAAGATGCTTAGACAGTTTTATGGCTTGGATCCTATGGCTCAAAAAGATTCAGTATACACAGAGTAAGCAGAATCTATAAAAAAATCCCTACTGTTGTGAAACACTAGAAGTAGACTTTGCACAGTTTGACTAAAGATAATGCAACGTGTGGCAGGCAAAAAGTGACAGGACTTGTATGCAGTTGCATGATCATATACACACACGCACACACCATACACACTCTAACTAGTGTAAAGCTCTGCAGATATTAACCCTTTCACCAGCTATGTTCATGGAAATGCTTTCTTTAAGGCAGGAAGTATTTAAGTAAGGTAAAGTTACCTTTATTTTATTCTTTGTACCTGTAAGTCATTTGTACAGATTGTGACAATTTCAAAAACATAAATAGTGTCCTTAGAATGTTTCCTAAATTAAGTTGCTAAAGTTCTGACCCACTGTGGAAGACATTCACTGAAAGGCCATTTAACACTTTTCTCATACAATCAGCAAATTTATTGCCCCAGCATAGAAAAAAATGTTGATAAATTTAGAAATTTATAATGGCAGGGAAATCCCATAAGCAAAATTTTATTTAAAAAAAAAATCCTCCAATTCTTACCCACTTGTTACAAAAAGGTTTATTTCCTTATACTATGTAGAATTCGTATGTTTCCTGTGGTACTTCCTGTATGTTTCTACTGACCTTGTATTCCAATGCACTTTCTCCTGATCTTTTACATGGGTAAGAATCTGAACATATTCAGCTGTCTCCAGTAAGGACTAGCGTCTATAAAAGTGATGTTTCCCAGTGAAATGTCTGCTGAGGACAAGGATGAAATAAGCAGGACGTGTGTGTGAGCCCATGGCTTCCAGTTAAGCCTAGAACATAGCAGCATTGCCGTTTGATTAGATCCATTTGTCTTTGCAGGAACAGGTATTTCAGCTGGGTAAGCAAGTGAAACAGTTCTCTCCCACCCCACATTGCCAAGCTGGTAATTTGAGTGATTCGCTTATTGTTTTGTTGTTACATGAGGAGAAGAATCAGAACTAGAGCCTTTACTTTCTTCACAGCAACCAATTATTTTGCATTTTTAATTTTGGGATACTTTCCATAATGAGCTGAATCAAAAAAAATCTATTTGAAAAATATATATATTTATATATA
>VZTO01014372.1:0-17624 GCA_013400615.1 Syrrhaptes paradoxus
CTGGTCAGGTGGCCTTTCATGTCATGGTCAGGTGGCTTCTCATGTCATTTCTTTATATACCTATATTTTCTGGCCAGTGTTGTCCCTTCCTAAGTTTAGGAACACAGAAATATCAAAACTTATATTGAACAACAACAATGATTCAGCAAAGAACAAAATATTGTCTGTGCTGCTTTGTAGAGGATTTTGCAACAAAAGATGCTCTTTAAGTGGACACTTTTTATATTCGTAGAGTGCTCTGATATTTCAAATATTAATGTTGCCATTTTCCATTTTAGTAAACAGTGTGCATTCAGGGACTTGCTTTCCCACATACTTTTCATCTCAGACAACCTATGATTTCAATAAAAAACAAACAGCATGAATGAGCAAATCAGAATCTGTCCATATTTGAGGTGTTTAATTTGTACTATCAGCATCACTTCACCCATGGTGCTAATGAAAAAAACAACGCTCCAAAACCAGCACAGTTTGAAGAAATAGTAAGGAACAGGTGAAACAATGAGGAATAGGGGAGGATCAGTTCAAGTGGGACAGAGGTAGTAATTAGAAGTGATTTCCAATGACTCCTCTGAGATTTATTCTTCCAAATGAAACCAGAGGCAGGATTTCTGGTCAAAATACTTTGTTCAACATCAGGAGACTTTCAAGGTCAAAACCCATCAGCTCTCTTTCTCCCTGGATGCTTGAAAGGATGGTTGTTTCAGGCTTGGCTCCTTATTGTGTGTGCTCTTGCTTTGCACGTACAGGCAGTTCAATGTAAAAGATTAACACTTTTCTTAACACTTTATTTTTTTCTTAATAAAGTCACAGGTACGCTCACATTGCCTTTATAATAAAAAGCACTTCTTTTTTTCCAGGCTACATTTGTGATTACTGTAGGGGGTGTTGTTCCTCTTGGATGCACTGCAGCTAAACTGTTTCCATAGAGACGTTCTGCAGTTCATCTCTCTAAATGTCACACAGACAGACATTTCTGTCAAAACGATTGACAAATCGTGCACTCCTAGTTTTACTGAGCCCGTGGGATTGAGAGCTTACTCTCTGGAAAAGAGATGTAGGTTCTTATTATGGATAATGCAGATTTGATTTGCAAAAGATGAAGCATTACTTTAGCAGGCTTGTGCTGTGTTTGTAAGGACATCGATCTGAGCCGACCTCTGAAAACTGTCCTCCAGGAGGAGAGCGAAATGTCGCCTCTGTGACTAACAGTCTGCACTTTCACTGCTCTGGGTTCAAGCCTTGCACGGAAATCTGCAAAAATCTCTTCTCACTATCATGATAAAGATTTTTCCTACTTGTTTTTGGCTGTCGAACAACGTGGGGGCTTCCCAGAGCAAAAGGTGGTGGATTTTGTGCTCAGGAAAAAACAAATCTGCCGTGTGGCAGCTGCCCAGCCTTGATGCCCTGACCTGGCGGGGAGCACCACAGGGCCAGTAGCCGCTGCAGGATCTCCAAACGTCGCTGGCGTCCTCCTGCGGTGCCCACCACCCTCAGCAGGTGCCTGCGCCCCCCCCCCCCCCCCCAGCACCACAACAGGTCCCAGCAGGCTCGGGGGAAGGGCGAGCGAAAGGCGCTCCGAGCCCTTCCTCCCTCTCCGCGCCAGGGCAGGGAATGGGGAGGGGCGGGCCGGGGTGAGTGGCGGTGCAGCGGGCGGTGCCGGCCCGGGCGGGAGGTCGGAGCGGCGGGGGAGGCCTGTGCGTGAGCGCGGCGGGGGCGGGTGCGGAGGGGAGCAGGCTGCGGCCGCACGGATGGCCCGGGAGAGGGCTCAGCTGGTGCGGTCAGGCGGGGTGGGCGCTGGGGAACAGGAGGAGTCCGGCTAGAGGGGGGGTTCTTGAGTTTGCTCCGGGGGTGCGCTGGCGAGCAGCTGGGCTACCCGGCCGGCGGGAGCTTCCCGCGGCGGCGGCCGGGCCTGCCCTGCGGAAGTAGCAGAAGCAATATCCGCCTGTGTGGAGAGCTCTGCTGCGCGTTCTTCCTGGTTGTGCGGTACCGGTTACTGAAAATATTGCCTGAAGAACGTCTTTCAAAAGTGTTCATTTTAGGGGAACAAATAAATATTTCTCTGGCAGGGGGTCACGGTGCCCTCACGGGGCCGCCTCGGCCTTGACAAGAGTCTCCTAAAGTGAGGATGAAAGTATCTGCCCTTAATGGCAAGTAGAGGATAGGAGAAACATGCGGATAATGTGTGTGAGGTGCGACCTCTGAAAATACCTGTGCAGTTAGAGCAAAACTGACCGCAGCGTGGATGAACCCTCAGATGGTGGCTCGCAGGGGCAGGCCTCTTGATTTCAAGCCTGTCTGCGGAGACCATAGCAATGTGTTGCTGTTGCGTTTAGTGAGAATGATAATTCATTGTGGCTCTGTGCGAAGGAAGAAATGGGGGCCTGTTTCTGAGGAAACCGAAAACACAGAGCACAACCTTCCAGTGAGGTAAAGCAGTGAAGTTGGTAGGATAAGGGCAATGTATGCCGAGAAAATTCCATTATATTTCCTCGGTAGCTTGGGAACCCCAAAGTGTCCTACATAGTGGAAAAAAACCCCTTCAATAACAGCAACAATTCCAGCTGTTTCTGCTTAAGTTTCAGATACTCTGCATGAGTTTCAGATACTATATTCTTAGCATCTTCAACAAGTGCTTCTGGTTTGGCATTTGGTAGCTTTAAACCTTTGGAGACATGTACGCTGCAAGTCAATCTGGCCAGAATACCACTTAAATTTGAAAGGTTCATAGTATTCTACCTGCATAATGATGTAATTGAGGCTAAGGTACTGAGTCCTGCATTCATAGAGGTGCAGTTGTAATCAGCTTTATTTTTATGTCCTTAAAAGCATGAAGTTAATCCTGTGCAAAGGACAGGTCTTGTGCCTTACTTGTCCACTAAATGAGTTAAGTTTATTCACTTAGTGAGTCAAGTTTGTTGGAATGAAGATAGCTGGTTAGCCTTTATCTATATCAATCCATTCTGGTGGTATCACTGTTTCTTATCCTGTGAAGAAATTCCAGAATTATTAGCTGCACTGCTCAGTGTCCACAGGTCTTCAGGCAAGATGTACTTTGTACTATAGTCTTAAATACAGTGAAAACTTCCTGTAGGTGCTTATCCTCTTAAGTAGGCAAGAAAGATGAAAAGTAAAGGAGGAAAAGATAGACAATTGAAATAAATGTGCCATTGTACCTTCATGGTATGTCTTCTAAATGTCATCTGTGTTTTTCCAGAGTACTCAAGTTGAAAATATGCTAACATCTTTTAAGGAGAAAAAGATTAGAGAAACTAAATTATTATATTACTTGTGAGATTGAGCTTTTCACCTGCTGATGCAAATAATTGATTTCAGCTAGCAGTGATGGCCCTAGTGAAGCTGTAGATAAAAACACAACCTCAACAGATACAGTTCTCATTGTCTTAAGGACTCCAGGGAAGGTAAGACTGAAGGGTAAAAGAAAATGAAAGAATGTGCAGCGGTAGCTCAGCTCTTCCTTTTGTGCAGAGAGTGTAGTCACAGCTTCTCTTACAAGACTTGGCAAAATTTCCATCATCCTATTTCAGCTTTTTTTTCTCCAGGCATTAGCTAGTCCACCTACAATGGGGAATGTCAAACTGTATTAGGCTGTCATTTGATTCAGTATAAATAGCATTATTTCAACAACAGGTTTGTATGTATATCTCTATAAATATGTTCCTGTATACTCATAGTGTATTAAATATCCTGTTGCCAGTTGAAGCTAAATTTCCAAACACTTTTCTTATGGATAGTCTCTCAAGTGGGGTGTTAAGACTGTGTGTGCAAAGAGCATGTTATTACAGTTGTCCTCAGAGCCACCTTTTCTGTCAAAGTCATAATCCATATCAAAAGTCTATATGTGGTACCTCATTGAGTGTAACCTCAAGATGAATCTTCCACAAAAGAAAAAAAAAAAAGGATGGTATGGGATGAAAAAAGAATCTTTACTTTTCTTATTATAGTTAGGTGGAGTGAACAAAAAAAAAGCCCACCACACCCAACTTAGAGGCAGCTTCTCCCTTTGTTCCCCACAGAAAAAAATGAATGTTTAATTGTGTTTTATGTCAGTTAGAGTAATTCCTGTGGTTACCTTATGATCCTATATTGATCTCACTCTGGCATCTATAGAATCTCTGCACCTGTTCCTGACTTCTAGGCAGCAGGGCTGCAAATTGCTATGGCTTCTTCTGCCAATTAAGATTTTGTCTAACCCCTGGTTATTTATGCACCTCAGTGTCGCCACAGTTTGGTTACAGGAATAAGGAATATTATGACAGAGCATCTTTGTCAAGTGTCAGGGCTTCCTTTAGGCCCTACAGATTCAAGTCTTCATAACCTTTGAGTGCATCTCTACATTCACATTGTTGTATGTTTGCAGGCATGATATTCAGTTAAGTTGATTATGAAACAGGCAAGAGTGAATTTTTTGTGTGTGTGTGTTTGTAAGTTACACTTTATTCATGTTTTATGGTAACTTTTCATGGGATTCTACGGTATCCTTTACAGATCTTGCCAGCTTTTGGGAGATTGATAAGTAGGGTCCTTTAAGTTTCAGGTTTCTCAAGTAGGCTGATATTATTTAATGCTCCACGCATTTCTGATTTCTGATTTCAGAATAAAAAAGGACCTGCAGCAAAAAACTCTGCAAAAAAGGGGCACCTTCAGAACGAAAATGAACATTGAGAAAGCTTACGGTGCCTTTAACATCAGCAATGGAACAGATCTAGCTATTGGCTTTATCTCTTCCACAGTAGCCGTCCTTCTATTTGGGACAAACTTTGTGCCTGTTAAGAAATTTGATACTGGTGATGGTAAATGTCTTTATATTTTTTTGTTGGTTTTGGGTTTTTTTGCTAGTAGGATAATATTGTACCACCAAATATGAGAGTTTCTATAGCTAGAGTTATAAATATCATCACAGCCTTGATCCATGGATCATGTTTTAATTTTCTTTGCTATTGCTAAGGTATAAACCAATAACATGTTGGCTCAAGATGTTGCAAACTTTAGAAGAGCCTTTGTATGCGTTGTGCAGTTTAACTGTGATGATGTGCATTTAATGAGCATTTCACAATGGAAAGTGAAATGTCCTTTCTTCTACTCTTGTGGGGATTCTTAAATATGTACAGTGTTATTTATACTGTCAAAGTTGTTGGATTTTGGAGTATTGTCTTTCAGTTGTGGACTGGCATAAAAACAATCAAAAATTGAAATAATGATTTTGTCTGGTGACTCAGTAAGAGAAACAATCACTTGTGTTTCCTACTTGGAATTTTATCACTTTACCACTAGGTTCATGTTGTATTTGCATATTTGTATGAAGCATAGTCAGTTACCAGATCCCTAAATTAGTAAATCTGCCATTGTGTTACTGCAATAATAGTATCTATAGTACAAGCTGGATATAATCTCTCTCTCTTCTTTGTGCCAAATATGGTCCTAACAAGACAAGGCTAGACTTCAAAGTCTTACTTCAGCTGGCATAAAGTTAACTGGTCTGCCTAGCTGACCCTCAGAGAGTCTAGAAAAGTAGAAGAGTTCTGTCCAAACATCATCTGTTTATCATCTTCAGTGTCCTGGATTAGTGGAAAAGCCTGAGCCCTGATCTTTGAAAGTGTTTTGTCCTGTGAGGTCGTCTGTGTCAGCTGCTGCTACAGTGGTGGGAGAAGCTTGGAGTAACTGAATATCCTCTTTGTCAGAAACCTGTTAAAATTTTCATGTGTTTGAGAATCAGGGCTTGTGTAAACTTTGCCCGGCAAAGTGTCTTTTGCCACTTTGTATAGAGAGGTGAGGAAAAGGTTGAAAGAACACCCCACCCAAAAATACATCTTTTAAATATTCTCTGCAGTTCACAAAGGAGGTGAATTTCAGTTCACTATTCAATTTTTTTTCTATACTGTTTTAGATAAAACATAGTATGTTAAGAGATCCAGCCATGCAGTATCTTCCAAGTTCTCTATTGTGTGCATTTGATTTTTCCATAGGCATGTTCTTCCAGTGGATTCTCTGTGCCTCCATATGGATAGTTTCTTTGGTGGTCAATTTAATCCAGAATTGCCCTCGGTTTTGGCCTCTGGCTATGGTTGGAGGTTTTGTGTGGGCTACAGGTAAGAATTAAACGATTCTATTTATTGAAACACAAAATAGTCCTCTTTGTAAAAAACAGTGATAAAAACATTTCCATTTATAAGGTAGTAATTATTTGCTAGTTACTTGGTTTTTTTTAAGCTTCATATTAATGGAGCTTTACCCTTATAGCAAATACTATTTTATTATATTTATTTTATAAGCAGCAAATTCACACCAAAAATAATTTTTTTAAATGGCATTGAGGAAAACTCTGTGTTAAATATATTTATTTTTTAAAAAACACTGTTGCCTACCAACTTGCATGAATTTCTTTGCCTTCTGAACAGTCACAAAATCTAATGCAAAAATGTGCAAGATCACAGTCTAGTTTTTAATTGATTTTAATTTTGTTTTTTTCTATTTCAGGCAATGTTACAGTTGTCCCTATTGTTAAAACTATTGGGTTAGCTCTTGGTCTTTTGATATGGGCTTCTTTTAATTTGCTGACAGGTTGGGCAAGTTCAAGGTGAGTACATTTAATTCTGAAATCATACAGAATTAATGTTGCTAATTCTTCATTAATAACTGCAGTGCAAACACCACCACCAGTAAAGAGGATTTATCATCTATGTAAGATCTTTTTCCCTCTCAGTGGAAGGTACTCAGGTTAATTATTTGCCTTTTTATGTTTCCTTTGTCTCAGTAGGAGGAAGAATGCCCAGTCATGTTCATTAACATAATTGAGTGAATAAACAATGTATTTGTAGATGTACACTAGTATGCTTGTATTTCATGTATATTATTCTGCAGCATGGGCTGGTAAAATAATTTAAATTAACTTCAGTTTTTAAGTACCCAGATTTAAAAAAATCATTGTAAATTAAATTAGTTTGAAGATTATTGTAGTAAAGTAGATGTCACTTTTTGCAAGCCAACTGAAGCACTAAACTAATATGGCAAATATAGACTTAAGCAGCATTATTTGCACGAATAAAGGTTTCCAAGACTGAGTTGTGATTTAACTATTTGTATGCAGTCAGTGCAACTAAGTGAAACTGGTTAAATATTCCAGGTTTGGTTGGTTTGGAATTGACCCAGAGGAGGTGTCAAGACCAATTTTAAATTATATTGGAGCTGGACTTTCACTACTAAGGTAAAAATCCATTCTTATAATAAATTTGTGTCTTGTGAAATATCATATGTTTAATAACCACAGGGACAGTTTAACTAAAGGGCAAATGTATTGAAGTACTTCTTGCACATTGATTTACTGTAGAATTCATCAGCTATCCATACCTAGCTGGTCAGTGTTGTATTTCAGAATAGAAACATACATGACATCCAGTGCAGTGGTGAAATGGTTATTCATAAACACAGAAATATATTTTTATGCTGGAAGGCATGTTCAAGGCAAAGCAGTGATGTGCTGATTGTCTCCCCAGCCAGGTTATTCAAATGGTTCACTTCCTCCAAATTTTGCAAGAGATGAGAAACTGACTAGAAGAATCTTGGTGAGAAAAGCTCTGTGAGATTTCCAATCTGACTCCACTCAGTCAAGGGTACAAATCCCTCCTCTTGACTGTAGAATATGGCATGGGACCCCTTTTCAGATCCTTGAGGGTCCATGAAAAGCCAGGGGCTTTGTGTTATGCCTCATCCTTGATAGCTCCCTGTCATGTAACTCTTAAGCCACGCTTACACCAACTCCCAAACAGTGGCTTTGTTTGGTGTCTTCAGGAGTTTTGCTCATGTTTTTTGTTTATTATTTGTTTGCATGCACATTTTGGTCCAAACACAGAGGAAAATGGGTCTTTGTTATGAAGCAGTGTTCTTGTTTTTCAACTGGGTGGCCAGGAAGGTCTTTTTAGGAACATAACCATGGCCTTAAATCCCAGGGGCAGTAGGCTTGTTATAAGCATGCTAAGCAGCAAATGTACATAATGCCTTTAGGAAAGAAGGGTGTTAAGAACATGGAGACAATGGAACCATTCTTCATTGCTAGGAGAGAGCTGCTGCCTTAGATTAATAAATTTTGCTTCAACTCTTCCTCTTTCCTAGGAGTCCGCAGCTTTTTACCCATCACTGCTACATATAGCACATGATTTTGTTAGGTACTCACAAAATAGTAGCAGAACTGCTGTTCCTGCCTGATAAATTCGTTCAGCTCACCACCTGCTTCCTGGTTGTGTCTGAGAGATCATAGAGAAGTGATCAACAGGGAAAAAGATGGTGACCAGATGTTTTCCTGGCAAGATACATAAAACCTGTGTATGTTGTTCTGCAGATCTCAGAAGCATGTATTTCATAATAACCTCCTGTGTGGAGCCTGGGCATGTTTGCCTAGTCCTTCTGGAGGAAGCTGACATCCTTTTATATCTATTCCCTTACTCCTTCAGTAGGAAATTAATTACTTTTCAAATGGAGACATTCTGTGTACAGCTATGAGAAGAAATTCCTGAATCATTAAAATATCTTGCATAAAAATAAAGGTGGATCCTGGCAGTTCTGATTGCACATATTTACCTGATTTACTGGAGCTGGGAGTACAAGCAGTAGCATTACACTTTCTTCTTCATTTTATTCACTTAGTGCACTGGAGCACCACTGAGAAATGCCCTTTCTCCTTCCACATACACAAAGCCCTGTAGGAGCAGTATTCCCCCACTCACCTATCATAGAAGACTGAAAACTAGTGTTTTTCCTTGAGCACAAAACCAATTCTGTGCAGGTTTAAGTTGTTCCATGTAGAATTTGCATGCAGATGTTCCATTATGCGTGTGGTTTAGTACAAAAGGGAACCCTTAACTAAAGCAACTCTTGTTAGCATGTGATTGTAACTGCACACTGTAAAAAGGACTCGTTTCAATCCCGTTACATAGGAGAGGGGCCTATAAAGTGATACAAAGACTAGTTTATTTGCTTACTTAAGTTGTTTGTTAAGACTGTTAAAAGCAATTGCATTTTTAAAATATATTGAAGTGACTCTAGGGTAATAATGAAAAAAGAGTAACATGACTCCAAATATAATTTTTGTCTCTGGAAACTCAGTGTTATGTGCTTGTGAGCTGACATGGTATTTATTGGTGTATTTTTCTCTTCTGAGTGCTGTCATATTTCTTTTTATAAAAACTGAAGTCCAGAGTTCTTCAGCTTCATTAGAAAGCACGCCTTTATTGAGAGAAAGTGTAAGTACTCTACAGCTGTTATTTTACAGCAGTGAAAATATGTATCCATTTAAAAATATATTTAATGTATAGTATACTCAGTTGGATGTTTTCACAAGTGTTTCTCTATTTTCAGCTTTAAATGGCTTAGAAATCCTTTTTCATCATGACAGACGTTATATAAAAGACAGAGTATATTACTTTCCTGTCTGAGAAAGAGGAAGAAACTTTAATTAAAACTTAACTGTAAAGCTAGGAGGGTGCTTACATGAAAGGCAACGGGGTGTGTAACTTTTATCCATCACGTTTCTGCCACATTACAGAGCCAAAAGACTGTTGAGAGTCAGTGATTCTCAGGATCAGCTGTGGCACAGAGGCCAAGGAGGGATGCCAGATTGGCTGTCGCTCCTTCGTGAGCCCAAAGTATGCAACAAAAGGTGGAGAACAGTAGGCTCCTACTACCATTGTACTTTAGCTTTTGCAGGTCAGTGATACATCAAAACTCAGTTGCTACCTGAACAGAGAGCCCCACAGAGTTATCTAGCTGTGCTCAATGCTCACTAGAGGTTCCAATCTACGAGAGCAAATCACAGAAGACAGTCTAATTGCAGGATTAGAATAAACTGATGTTTCAATTTGTTTATGCTGCAGACAGGGGTGTCAATTTCCCTGTATGCAAGTAGTCCTGTTATTCTGATAGTAACATCAGAGCTGTCAACAAAAGGCAAAAACATATAAATAAAATCTATATATTAAATCATTCATCAAATTTAAGGATGAGTTTTGAAAGTCTCATCTACCTGCATGCAAATTAAAAAAAATAAAATGCTAGTGAGTGCTCTATTATGTCGTAATCCCAAAATCCATATCCAAACTCAGACTTGGAAACTTTGAGGTAGGTAGATCCAATTATTAGTTTGTTTTATTAAAAAAAAATAAAATCTTTTTCTTCAAAGTATTTCTGTGAATTCTTTTTTGTTTCTCCTTCCACTTTAATTTTATTTTCTTAGAGCAAAACTGTTCAGTTTAATACAATGTTTGGGATTGTAAAAAAACAAACAAAACTAAATTTGAGTGAAAACTCTTGGGTTTTTTGCAGTCTATTAATGTTTCTGAAGATACCTCTGATGACTCATGGGTGAGCAGACTTTCTCCAGCAAAAAAGAGACTCATGTAAGTTACGGACAGTTCTTTTGCTGGTGCAGGCCAAGTAGCCAGAGAAAGCAGTTGAACACAGCGTAAGAGCAGAATTTGTGTCCTGTGTTTTTTCTGGCACAGTCATGCACAAATAAATAACAGTTTTTAAAGTACTAGCATATTGTGCATATCCGTATATGAATAGCTGCTGAAATAATTAGATTTTTTCCTTCACACTGTTCAGTGTGCTTTATGTTGCCAATTAAGTATTAGTACTACAAAAAAAATTTTGCAAAGTAAATAGCAATAGCAACAAAGTAATTCCAGTGCTTTTTTTTTAATCACCTGGTTGATTAGCTCTCAAGCATAGGAGGAGCCTATGCTAATAACATGCTTCCAGATGTGGTTTCCAAGTGAGTACATCTGGAGAAGGCACGGCAGTATGGTAAGGAGACAGCAGAAGTGCTTCAAGGTGGAAGCTAGCAAGGGGCCAGTGTGGAGAGTGGAGACAACCAAGGACTCAGTGATCTGGAGGCAGAGACAGGGAGTAAAGAGACAATGAACCTAGGAATAGTTGTTAAGAATATATAGACTGCAACAGTAAAGCTGAGGGTGGGAGCATTTTAACAATATTTTTGTTGCTCTTCAACTACCTCTGCTTTTAGGAGATCCTAGTTAGTTGATTTCTCTTGTCATTTATGCAAACTGCAGGCTCTTGGGGCAAGAATTGTCTGTGTTACTTGGCCACAAAGTACAGGAAAACTAAGTTACTGTGTTGAACCATTTCTACACTAGAAAATAAAAATGTGCTAAAATATATTATTTTTATAGTGTAGCCAGTGATTTTCACATGATATACAGTCTTAACTGCAACACTGGACTTAAGTGTATTGTCTACTTCCCTAATTAATGCTAGGCTATTTTCTCTGATTTTGCTCTTTTTAAAGAGGATGTAGCCTGGCTGTAGTAGCTGGAATACTCTACGGTTCCAGTTTTGTACCAGTACTTTACATCAAGGACCATGGAAGAAGAAATGAAACTATGTACACAGGAGCAAGTCAATTTGGTAAAGTCTAATAGGTCACTTCAGCTTTATTTCATCGCTATATTGTGGTCTCCTCCTTTCGTAAAGGCATAGGCTGAAATTTTTGATATGTCTGGAAATATACTGTGACAACTTATTGGTTCCACACTGTGTTATATTTTGTTAAACACTAATACTCCCTTTTTCCCAGATGTGAATTACACCATTAAAAGAACAATGAGAAACAGGCTGGGGGATACCATACTTAACTTATAGTGTTTAATGCCTTCTGAAACATAGCTATAACTCTCAAAATGCAGAGTTTATATGCCTAGAACATGAGGTAAACAAGGGCAAAAGCTGTACCAATTGCCTAATTAGTACACTAGTAAAGGAAGAGGAAAAGCTTGATCATAATTGATGAGCAGAAGAGATGTATAGCAACATAAATAATTAAAACCTGGTAGGTTTTGAAATTGAAACCTTTTAACATAAGCCTAGTCACCGATTTCCAACAGCATTTCCCCAGAAACGTTTTCCTGAAGATTTAGTGTGTAGTCTATGAGGTAATACCAGCAGCAACTTAAGAGCAAGATATTACTGATGCTGTATAACGTTCCCATTAAGAAATTGTTTGTTATGTCACATACAATTTCTCTTGAATACTGCAACTTAAATATTCCCCAGCTAGATAAAACAGATGTTATCATTACTATAGCTGCCTTTCCTGTTGAGGATTTACAGCTCCAAGGAGACAGAGATCACCTTGCTCTGTGCTTCTGCTTTGCCATGTTGGAAATGCTATCTTTAGCACATACCAAGTCTGTAAAGGTTTTATTACTTTTAATGATTATAGTGATCAAAATTGTGATACATTCTTCAAGACAAAAAAGTGACAAAACTGTTCCATGTTTAGCTTACGCAGTATATGCAGTTGTCTTGCCTTTAAATGTACAGAAAAGAAACAAGGCTACATACAGGAACACAAATCTAGATGATCAGGAGAGAAGGTAATGATGTAAAATCCCCACCCCAGTTTTGTAGCCTCACCTGAGGATTTTTTGAAGTTTTTAATAAGTTAATTCAGTAGTTTGGCTAATAGAGTTCCCAAAATGACTCTCAGAAATGCATAAAAGCTTGTAATAAATGCAACACAGCAATTAATTCATGTTTAATATATGTGTGTTTGACCAAATCTATCCACAGTCAAGACTGGCAGCTGTGTTTGTCACAGTCACAATTCAATTTGAGTTGTTAGCAGTAGCACCTTACGTGTTTTTGTCTGTGTGAATGCTATCAGTGAAAAAAATTTATTTACAATTAGTAACTGATGTTTAATACAATTTTGTAATTCCTCTTTCAGATTTAGATTATGTATTTGCACACTTCAGTGGAATATTTCTTACAAGTACCATCTACTTTTTGATCTACTGTGCAGTCAAGAAAAATAAACCTAATGTTTATCCCCAAGCCATATTGCCAGGTATGACTCTCTTTTAAATTACCAGTTGATTTCAGTTACTTCTTCTGACCATTTTGCAGTAATTAGTTCAAGCTGTGTTTCTTTCAAGTCTCTTCATTTGATTTTTTGCCTCTTAAAAGATCACTCCTTTTAGGTTGGTTAATTAAGGTTAGGAAGCAACAATTTTTGTTGTAATCTGAAATTAGAACAAAATGACATTTCATGTGGTGGATTTTCAAAAACTGACTCTGCCAGAGAGGAGGGCACATTGCCCAAAAAATTGTGAACTTTAAAATTTGCTACTTTAGTTGGAGTATCTGATTTTATCCCTTGAGCTTTGGTTTAGATAGTCGGAGCCAGCTTGTTAAACTAGTGAATGTACTAAATGACATACATGCAGTCTCTGTATTATGCTATAAATATAAATGTTCCACAAATTGCTGTCTATACCTTGCTGTACCCATTTTTGATTGGGATTTATTTTTCTAGGGTTTGTTTCTGGTGTGCTTTGGGCCATAGCCAATTGCTGCTGGTTCTTAGCCAATCACTATCTCAGTGCTGTGGTCAGCTTTCCAATAATCACTGCAGTAAGTATATAAAAAAATAAAATTTATGACTAGAATTAAAAGTGAAGGGGTTTTCTTCCCCCCATTTGTGGAATTAAGTTGAAATGATGATGTGTCTAGAGCATTTTAATCAAGAGAATACATTGCCTCTTCGGCTTGTCTGTGCTAGCTTTTGGTTTTTGAAGAACACATGACTGTGACAAGCATGATCTTGGTCAATGCCAAGTGTAAAAAAACAGAAGAACTGGAAGTTTGACTGTTTAGGTTATATAAAAGCCAAAGTTCTGTAGCCAGAACCATATCAATATTAAATAGTGAACGGAAGTGATTAAAAGAAGAAATGTATTATGCTTTCATCCCAGCAAGTACATTTTGTTCTGGATGTTTTTATTTGTGATTTTTATGCTCTAGCAGTCATTTTGCTTAATTAAGTAAGGTATTTTTTCTTTTTACAGTTCTTTAACACAGAACAGATTATGTACTGCTGAAAATAGTTTCTTATGCAAATGAGGGAAAAATAGGTTGACCCGTTTTGTCTGTTTTATTCCTATTTGTGATACTGTACCTTTTAAAGCAGTGTTAATTTCCAGAAGCTGCATAAATTCCATCAGTAGGTAGAATAAACTTTGCCTTTAGTCTCTTGCCTGTCTACTAGATGGTGCTGCAAAAGTGGATAACTCCTGGCACGTGAGAGTTCATAAATATCTAAAGCAAAGTTTTGCTGAACAGCTGTATTTTGGAAGCAAACTAATGAAATGACATTAATAGGGATTAAGCTTTGCCTCAAGATGCAGTAAATCAGAATAAACTCTGCAGTAAACAATGAAAGAAAAAACTTGGGATCAATCTAATTAGAAATTGAAGGATTAATGGAAAGCAGCTTTAGTAACTTAGTTATCACTATGCCTAAAGGGCAAAGAAATACAATCATGAAGTGAAAAATTTAAGGACAGCACTGATGAGAAACTGCCTGTCTAGACCGCAGTTTGCAACTGCTGTTTTACTTCATCCTAGAATGAATTTCAGACAGCTATTCATCACATCACTTTAACAATTTATTTCATTTTTAAAATGCATTCCCCCCACAGCTCACGTTAATCTAGAAAGTGAAATAACACCTTAGCTATTATTCAAATAACAGTTGGCAATTTCACTAGGAACAGCACCCACAAATACGTTGAGCCTGAGACACTGTTTCCTGCTGGCCTAAATCTGTGTCCTATCAGCTGTACAGAAGATGGCAAGAGGAAGATCACTGTCCAAACATCTGTCAAGTGTTTCTGAGAGCAGCTCTAATGGGGAACATTAACAGCCAGTTTTTGCTTCATATTCAGATAATATTTGCTCATCAGTCATAAAAATTCAGATCATTGCTCCCACAGGGGAAAAACTATATTGCCAGGAGTGCCTGGAAATTATCATTGTGTATCACTGTTTGCTGTTAGCTAGGAAATCTGTACGACAGCATCACAGATAATCAGGAGTTTTCCTGACCTGTCTATCTGGCTGGCTTTGTGCTTTGTCCAGATGCCTGCTATACAGGAAATACATTTGTGTTCCAGTCTCTTGATATCATACTGAGTGATAAAATAAAACTTTATCCTACTAGTTAGTCATGCTACTAAAGGAAATGTTTGGAAACTCCATGGTAGCTGCCAGTAAACCTGAATAGTCCTCTGAAATATGGTAACTTTGTGGACTGTAGTTTGGACTAAAGTGAGGAATACTATTTGGAGTCTACTAAAAGAACTTTTAACAGCCAGTGCGGACTCCGCAGTATAATTTAAAAATAAATTGTGCCTTCTCTGGAAAAAAAGGTCTCTTGCCTCTTTAGCCCTTCTTGAAGATTTTATTGTGTCTAGTTTCATAAAGATTTCAGTGATGAAATCTTTTGTCACGAGTGCTGTAATTATACAGAATGGAAAAGCCTAAATTTGTTATCCAGACAAAATTCAGCCACCCTGGGAACAATAACGAGAAGGCAACGCATTTTAATGAAATGCTGTAATGTACAAATTAGTCTTATTTTTTAGGGTCCTGGCCTTGTTGCTGCAATGTGGGGAGTCCTTGTTTTTAAAGAAATCAAGGTAAGCTTATGAGTTCTCTTACCTAGTCTCTCTTGCTTGTTTGCAGCTCTAGGAACAGTATGACTTGGCATACAGCTGTATGTTTTAGATTCCAGCTTCTTTCAAGTATTGCATTATGAATCTAAAAGTTATATCGTGCAATACTGAGTTTTCCAGGAAAGATGAAGAACTGTGAACAATTTTTACAGGAAAGAAAATTTGAATTCCATAAGTGTACGTGCAGCAGTGGGAGTAAATGAAGACTGTAGCAGGGCTAGGAGGCAGGGTGCCAAGCACAGCCTGAAAACAGGCTTTATGTGAGACAGTTTTTTCAGTGGGGGTAGGGGAATGAGCAGTTGACCTAACAATCACATAGACAAGTAGATGAGACTTTTAGGATCAAATTTGCTAAAGGACCAAAAAATGAGACAGAAGTTAGTTGACCTTGCTCATTGCAGTATAATGTAGAGTTTCCTAAACTGATACAGCAGTGATTGCCTAGAACAGGCTGATTACTGGATGTTACCATATATGGCAGAAATTATTTTTCTAGTGGAATTTGAAGCATTGAATGCTAGCAGTGTAATGAGGTTCCTTTAATTAATCTGTCCAGGATCCATAGAGATGTAATCTGCCATCTGAGATAATTTTCCTCAGTATTTTTGGTGACTGGGAAAAATGTGTTAGGCATCCTTGGATCAGAAACTAGAAGCTTTCCGTCTCTCCCACTGCAGATAACTGTTGCACCAAACTAAAAGACCATCATGTTCATTGTCCAAACCTTTGTGACTCACAAAATCTTTCATCCTTTTCACATATTTTAGAATAGTCTTTGCATAAGTTCTTACTGCTTAAAAATAATCTGAAAATAGACGAAGTCCTTTTAAAATAATTTTTAAAATTGTTAAATTAATTTTGTGAAAATTTTACGAAGTGTATGACATCATGGATTACTTGTATTAAACTGTTTTGAACAGCACATATATGTTACATTATATGAAATAAAATGGTATGAAATTTACCATTTCATATAATGGATTTATTAATTTTGTCATAAAATGAAACCCTAGTTCTTTATTTTACTTCTTTTTTGTGGAGTGTTATGATAACATGGTATTTTTCTTTTTCTTTCGCTTTGCCTATCCAGGGACTGAAAAACTACATGTTACTCTCAGTAGCGTTTTGCATCATTTTGGCTGGATCACTCTCCACGGCTTTTTCTAAAGCTTAAAAGGATCTTCTGGACCAGTAGATGGTGCTGCTGTTTAATATAATCAGAAAGACAATATTGGTATATCACAATATATACTAATTTTTTAAATGGATGTCCAGCATTTACCCTAACTTGCTTCAGGAAAGTGAAAGAGAAAACCTTTGCTGAATGTTCACATTTGGCATGAAAGAAAATCTGTAAATGTTTGATTCTGTAAGAATATCAAAGGATTTCATTAAATAAAGCTAAATGATTTTGTAGTTACTAACTTTTTTTTTTTCCTGGTTCAGGTACTGAGCTTCATGTCATCATGATTTGCAGTTCACTGTTGTGGTGGTGGATAATGGGATTTTAATTCTTAGTCTGTAATACTGTGTGCATTTGTAAACTGATTTGTTTTATTACAGCATTCTGTCTTACTGACTTGAACCTAAAACATGTTTTGGAATATTCTGCATGGAACTGATACACTTGAAGATGTGAAGCATTTTTTTTAAGAGGCATTCTTTAAATTCATCAGTTTACATAAGAACTTTTTTTTTCCAATCACTTAATTTTGAAGGAACTATGCAGGGGAAAAAAGTCCTGTATAATAAATTACTTCTGTTTGCTCATAAACTGTTTAGTTTCAAGAACATTATGTAGAAATCATGACCAGGGTACAAATAGTTGGAGAAGATTAGAAGGCAAAAGCAGTGACTGGGAGAAGGAAGAACTGCCAGCTATAGGAGAAGATCAGGTTCGAGACCATTTAAAGAACCTGAAGGTGCACAAGTCCATGCGACCTGATGAGATGCATCCGCAGGTCCTGAAGGAACTGGCAGATGAAGTTGCCAAACCACTATCCATCATATTCGAGAAGTCGTGGCACTCTGGTGAAGTTCCTGCAGACTGGAAAAGGGGAAACATAACCCCCATTT
>VZTO01014372.1:18424-57644 GCA_013400615.1 Syrrhaptes paradoxus
AGGACAAGGGGTAACGGGTAGAAGCTAAAAGAGGGTAGATTTAGACTAGACATTAGAAGAAATTTTTCACTATGAGGGTGGTGAGACACTGGAACAGGTTGCCCAGGGAGGTTGTGGATGCCCCATCCCTGGAGGTGTTCAAGGCCAGACTGGATGAGGCTTTGAGCAACCTGGGCTAGTGGAGGGTGTCCCTGGCCATGGCAGGGGGGTTGGAACTTGATGATCTTTATAGTCCTTTCCAACCCAAACCATTCTGTGATTCTATGATTAGTTTTTTGTTTCAGTTGTATGGAACTTTGCAAGTAAACATTACATTTCTGTAACTTGTGGTGTTGCAATATGAGCTAAGTATGTGGTTCAAAGTTTGTTTCCAAATACCTTTGCACATTTTCTGAATACTTTTCTATGTAGCATATTCAAATCTTTAAATTTAGGTTTGGCAGTACATATTACACTGAAGCATCATGCTAAAACTACCTAGTCATTGTTCTACCCAAAGCAAAGTCATTTATATGCAAATCACTTCTGGCAGTTGTTGTGTAACTTGTTTCTTTAAAAACAAATAAAAGAAGTGGGTTTCACAACATTTTTAGGCAAACTGACCAGCTTCTAAATATCTGTCCAGCTAGAAAGCCTTAATTGCCAAAGGAAATTCTCTATGAGGAGTGTTAAGTCCACTAAGGTGGAGAACTGTTTATTTTCTTACTCATGACAAGTAACCTTTCTATATGCAAAGTATGTTGTCTGAACCTCCCCTTAGGCTTTTCTTCAGTATATTAGAGAACCCTAGATCCTGGTTTCTTCCCTTGTTTGTAATGTGCTTGTCATTTTTCTTGCTCTTTCCTGAAATCTTGCTAAGTGGACTAGATCTGTCTAGAAAATCTAGACATGATGGTCAGACTACAGTCTTGCAAGAAGAGCAGCAGCAGGATTTTTTTTTTTTTAGCCAGTTTGCAATGTGTTCATGGCTACACATCGCAGTATGACACTTTTTGCCATCATGGCTTAATATTGTTAACGTATTCATATTGCAATCGTAATTTCTCCTTTCTCCCTTCCACCCACCTTTCTCTATTATTTATCAGATTTGCTCTAGAACTGTTACTTAGCCTGCTTTTTCTCATGCCATATTGTTTATTCCTAGCCAAGTGTCAGAACTTGTTGTCCCTCAGGTTTTTTCCCCCTTAAGGCATTTCTGTACTTTTGCTCTGTATGTTAACCCTGGCCTCCAACACGTTGTCAGATTTTCCAGCAAGATGTCATCTTCAAATTTAATAAACAGCTATTGTAAATAATTTATTAAAATGCTGCGTGATACTGGCCTTTACTTACTTTTTAGAATCTAATGCACTGCTTCTTTTCACTCTGGCATTGAACAGTTGATTACTCTTTTGAGTACAATTTCCTCTGTCTTAAAATGGTTTTGTTTAGACTGCATGCTCATAGCTTTTATGTAACATCTGATACAGTTGTTCAAGTCAACATACATGATGTGTACCACCCTGAGACCTGCATTGGAAGGAATGCAGGTCAGTTTTCTTTCCCAGTGTCCAAGTCAAACATGATTTCTTCATGACAGATTCTTGACTGTTAGTTACCTAGACATTATTCTGTTGGACAAGGAGGAGTAATTTGTTCACATAGTTTTGAAATAACTTGAGTTAAATTGGACATTTATAATCCCTGGATCTGTTTCCCTCCTTCTTAAAGATCACAAGAACTGCTGTATTCCTGGAATATACCCCATGCCAGAAAATTGCTGATAATAAAGAATTGGCAAAACCAAAATACGGTCTTCTCAAGCTCCTCTACTTTACAGATACACTTTAATACATCAGTACTTTCCCAGTCAGTATTAGTCTTGCAACTCACTGCTTTGCTAAAATAAGTACAATGCAATACAGTATTTATTAAGATAGTGTAATTACAGCATCAGTCCACTGTGATGTACTGATGGCGATTCCTCAGGAAGGATCATCTGTTCAATTTTACTACTACCTGTAGGTCACTTTCTGCATTTGGTTAAAGTCTGCAAGTACAGTCTACACTACTCAGTCAGCTATACTCTTCACTAGTTTATGTTAAGTGAATTACTAGTGCCTCAGTCTGGAAAACAGTTGGAGAACATTCAACCAGAATTCTCGGGGAGGAGAACCGTGTCTGCGTGGGCTTGAACACTGACCTAACCTGTTCACACTACTGCAACCAGGGCAGAACTAGCTTGTAAAGACTGTCTAAGACCTCTTTTGCACAACAGGTCTCTCAGGCCCCGGAGATCCCTAGAGTGCATTCAAGGGAGAACAAGAACAAGCAGAAACAAAGAACATTAAGAGATGCAAGAATGCATGGCATCATTGGAAACAGAGCTAAACATCGGAAAACCAAAGATGCCATTTTAACAGAGTAAAACTTTGTGAGGAAAAAGGAATGGGAGCAGACAAAGCTGTGTGAAGATGTTACAAGGTTAGGTGTATTGCAAAGCAGAAACAGAGGGTGGTGTTTCCTAGTCATCTTCAACAGCTGGGCAAGCCACAGTGCTCCCCAAAGAGTCAGTGCAGAGGGGCTGTCATGCAGTTGCTGGTTAGGCTGCACCAGCTGTGCTTGGTAATCTGCATCCTCAGCTGTGTGAAAGAGCAAGGGGGATTGCTCCAGCCAAATTACTGAGGCACCTAGTTTATCCCTAACCTTAGGCAGCTGTTTCCCATCATACACTATGGTAAAGTGCTACTGCAGTACCCTGAAGCTTTGGTTTGGTGCTGTGGGTATTCTGAGTGAATGTCTCTCAGGTTTTTCAGGTTTTTAGCCTGTAGCTTATAGTGACAGGATAAGCTGGCTACTAGTGCTGGAGTGGAAATGTTATGACAAGTTAGCAAGTAGTAGAAAAATTTATCCTGGCAGTACCCAGTTTTGCTTGCCTCGGTTCAGATTCTGTTTTGCTCTCTGCATTTGTTATTCGTTGTGGTTTAAGATAAATCTGAAAATGGACAATGAGGCTGAATCTGCTACATCCATCTCTTAGAAGAGTGGCTCTGTCTTGTGCTGGTTGTGCAAAAACAAAGGAAGCTGGTTTATACCTTGGCAATTGAGATGCATTTAGGTTTAGGTTTTAGGTTTAAACTGTCACCTTGTGCTTCAGTTTGCTTTAACTGAAGAGCCTTTTCTAATGTTCTCTTGGGTTTCTACTCTCTCTCTTGGGGGTTGCTCTTAAGTTAATGTCTGGTATGGGCCCAGCATCCATCTACTGGATGTGATTACAGGGAACAGCTGAATCTTCCAGGGCATTCCTTCACATTTCCCTGTTTCTGTACAAGGTCATCGGCTTTCTGAAACCAAACAAAAAACTGAACTCCTTACTGTAGCAACTGCCATGTAAATGTATGTGGTTTGATGCAGTTCTCCCGTCTGTGTTGTAAAGCTATCAGATGTGCAAACTGAATTGCTGATTTCTAGGGCATTAATGAAAATTCTTGTTTGTGAAGGCTTAAGTATGACCTGTATTAAATGCTTCCTTAGCAGCTAACATATTGGATTTCTCTTGCCAACAGCAAAAAAAAAACCACTCTTGCAGCTCTTTTCTGTGAAAAATCCCTTGGGGTAGTTCATCAAGATTTATGGTTTAAATATGTATTTATTCCAGAATATTTTCTTATGATGTTCACTTGGAATATATTGGATAAATATTCTACTCATTTCTGAGCTTTTCTTGTTCTTGAAGTTTTGAGTTTGAAGTAACACTGGTACGTCTTTCATGTTAAAATGCTGGATTAACAGATATCTGTTTATACAAAAGAGTCTGGCAGCAATTGAGTTTAATAAGAGTAAATTCTACAGCTAATATAAATTATCATGGCTCTGTTTATATCAGCACGTTTTTATATCAGTGTAAGAACTGGCCCAGAACATTTCTAATGTTTTTTTTGGGGGGTACAGGGGGGTGTTCATTTTTTTTATATATATAACTGAAGGAAAAAAACAAAAATTGGACCACGGTGGAAGAATCACATTTCTGAAAGAAAAATAGACTTTCAGATATTTGTCTGTCCCTATTTAATAACTTCTAAGAATATATTTGAACTTGCTTTAAGAATTTTTCCCTGGTAATAGCAAACTAGGCTTTAAAATATAGGTAGAATGGAACTTGACAAGTAAGATGCAGTGTTGGGAACCAGGGAACTCAGTGTCGCTTTTTTTTTTTTATATTTCCCTTACCTGTTTATTCCTTTCTCTATTATCAGTTAATTTTCTGAGACTCGCTGCTCTTCCAGAGTTTTATTCCTTCATATTTTTAGTAAAAATTATTGTTATCTGGAAAAATAATGTAAAAACATTAGTTCTTGTGTCTTTAAATGGTAACAGTGAAAACTGGCATTATTTTATCCCTATATATGTTTTTATATTTTATCTATATCATAATTTTCTTTTTCAATCAGTATTCAAGGTTGATTAAACGCTAGTTCAACAGCCTGACCTGATCATTGAGCTTTCTTGCATCAGGCATGAAAATGAAATGACAGCTGAGATGATGCATGCTAGCAATTAGTGTCATTTAAAAAAAAAAATTGACCTTGTTTTCAAATAGTAGACTGAAGTTTAATGCTGTATTCCATAATTACTGAATAACTGATGGATTCCACTTCCCTTTAGTTATATATAATGCTGATAGATAGTGACTACGGAGCATTGAATGTTACCTGATACAGCTGAAGTGATGGTTATTGTATTTTTCATGCTTATCACAAAACATTTTTTAAAAATACAAAATATATTTTCTCTTTAAAGTAAACACTGAACAGTTCTTGTGCCTGTTACTGCACCAAAGAGCCTGTTTGAGAGTCTAACCCGAGAGAAGAAATGACTCAAGGGAAATAGGACCTGCATTAGTCCTGATAGTATCAGTTGATTCAGGCAGTTTGACACCAGTGAGCTTTTTCAGATTGTGTGACTCCTGATGATCTTAGGTTTTGGGTATTTAGGAACCAATACATTAGTAGTAAAACAAATTACACTCAGAGATACATTAGTCATTTCCCATGTCCTAGCATTTTTCATGCTGTGGATCTTCTAAAAACATTTCCTGTAGAACTGGGAGACAAACCACACTGTTCCCAGGGTGAAAGGAGGGAAGGGGATGGGGAAGGAGAGGGTCTTTACCTCCCTAGTTAGTGAAATGAGAGTATTGGTGGCAGTAATGTTTCTGTGCCCTTTGGTTTGCCGCAGTGAGAGAAATCACTGCGTCCCAGTACTCTGAGCTAGTCTTGCTGAGCCCCTTTGAGACAAGCCTTAAAGGACGTTGTTTATTGCTTCTGTTCATGAACCAAAGAAAAAATTACAGCCTCTAACTGGTGAGTCATTTTTCCTCTTCATTATTTGCAGATGGAGGCTGGGGAGATGAGCGCTTATTCATGAGTTGCAGAATGATAGCTACTCCCCACCTGTATTTACACATCTCAGCTTTGATCCTAGCTGAGGAAGAGCCCCAGGAATACAAAGGTCACAGGCTCTTCACAGATCCAGCTTAGGAGAAGGGCTCAGCTGGTACTTAACAGGATAGTAATGTTACACATCAAGCGATGCCTTGACTCTGAAGTTCATTTTCCAATTGATTTTGTGCACAATTGAAAGGTCGGAACTTGTTGTATAAAATCATATCATGGCTCGTGTTCCTTGAAGCATACTGTGCTCATCGAGTACAAAGGAAATAGTTTAGACTGTTGGCTTGTTGTGAGTCCTCCAGATGTACTTGGAGGGAGCATGCATAACCTCATCTTCAACTTCTGCTTCAGATGTTTGTTTCTAGCGTTTTAAATGGTGTAGTTGAAATTTAGTTCATATATCCATACAAAAAGCTACTATTTCTAGCTAACTAAAGGTGTATGTGATTAAAAAATCTGCTCAGTTGAACATTTTTAGAGGTTGGCAGCATTTCATATTATGTGATGTTTTTAATATGAACAACAAGATATTTTTAAAAAATAAATTAAGCACTTGCAACTTGTGACTCTAGCAACGTATGTTGTATTTTCTTGGCTTTCAAGAGGCTAGTCACCACAGAACTTTGTTCTTGCACTCTTCTAACTTTGTAGACATTGAAGTAAAATGCTTGCGTTTTTTTCTTCTCCACTGATTAAGCTTATAGTTGAGTGCCTGATATGTTCTTTTTCTTAACTTAGAAACAAGCCATTCAATGAAGCAATAGTGAATTTCACAAAAAGGAGCATAAGCTGAAACGATCTTATATTTTTTATAGTATCAAGCCATGCTATTCTTTAGCAGATCATACCTTTTGTTTTAAATTACTTTTATTTGACAGTTGCTAGTCTTGCCACATCCCCTACATCTCCATTGTGATACCGTCAAGGCAGACTGACCCGATTAGTAGACTTCGGCCATTGAATCAGGATTTCACTTGTGTTTCTCATTGTGTGGGTCATGTCTATTTAAGATGCTGCTACTACCCGACTGCTTGCTACTAACAAGACACCTTGCAGCAAAACAGTGGATAGGATTGTGAGGTTTTTTTGTGTACTTATGAGCAAAAAATTAGCTTGCTTTGCTGTGAAAAGGTCACCTAAGGAAATTCTGGGGATGTTGAATGGCACCTCAGCCTAGCACATTAAGAAGAGTATGTCCTTGCTTACTTTTTATCTGATTGTTGTGATAGAACTGCTGTTTCCTAGAATTTTTTTCTTTTTGTTTTCCTTTGGTGAGAAGATTAAGCTTTAATTTTTACCTGAAGATAAACACTTGGCAAACATCTCTAAATTTACCATGCCCTACTAGGCTTGCAAATTTATTTGATGTCTGTCCTATTTAGCCTAATTTCCTTTCATTTATAGATAATGTCTTGAGTTTACTAGAAGTTCAAAATCTTGGCTGCTGTAAATGCAGTTTTGCATATGATTTGTTCTTTATTGGCTCTGCCTTAGATATTGCATATTTAAATATTGTCTGCTGTTTGTGGTTAGGGCTGTGGTTACGGATGTGGTGTGTAAAGTTTGGTGGTCTCTTTCAGTTTTAAGTCTCTGTAAAATGTTAGTGTGATAACTGGATCTGAAAACACAAGAAAATATCTGCTCACTGGGCCTCCATGAAATATGCTCAGATCAGAATTTGGAGACCTCTTACATTTTTTTTCATGAGGGAGAACCAAAACAACACAGTTCGACACCAGCAATTGGATTTCTGTGTAGCTAGAATGCATAAAGAGCTGCTACACCATGGAATCACTTCTGAAAATTTAAAGCAAGAGAGCACTTCAGCTCGGTCTTACTTTAAGTTGTATCTGTATGTCTTTGCATCTGTCACTAGAAGCATTAGCTGTTAGATTAGTGACAGCTTGCTGATGGAAAACTATTCAGAATATCAAATTTTAGTGCTGCCATCAAAGCATTGCAAAGAATGTCGTGGATCGAAGTGACTGAGTTGTGTGTATGTGCAAAATGCAGTGACCCTGAAGGTGTAAATATCAACATATGTGTGTATAGACATAGAGGGATACATTCTACATGCTTATAATTAAGAGAGATCTGGGAATTGTTGCAAGTAGCTGTCTGAAAATGTGTCAACTCGGTCATTGGCAGCCATTGGAAGAATTCTAGCATGTTAGAAGTTATTAACCAGTAAGTGGAGAAATATCACTATGCCAGTGTACAATTTCAGTTCACTGATCTCTAAAATCCATGTGTAATGGATTTTTAAAAGTCATAAAGAACCAACATAATCTTCCCTTGTACAGAATAATTCCTTTTTTAAGTAAAACAGGAGTGCTCAGCCTGAAGTGTGGAACCAAAATGTGAAAATAACATGCCAAGGCATTAATTAATAATATGAAGCATGTGAATAAGGAATGATTAGTCACTATGGATTATAATGCAAGAATAATTGAACACACAACAAAGTTATTAGAGATGAGGTTTAAAAGATGAAAGAAAGCAACTTTTTCAAAGAAAGCCTAAACTGCATTTTGAAACTTATTCTCAGAAGATGTACTATATATTAGTATTATAAATAGCAATTAATGAAAGATAAGGCCATTTCTGATGACCAGTCACTACAGGTGATCTGAATGGAACGTCTGGCTCAAGCCTGTAAGCCACAGATTTCCAAAGGAGGTATTTCCTTATAGAAACTTGTTAGTCGTGGTTATCATCACTCAAAGACTAATATTTGCAGACTTATAGAACATTTGATATTAATTTCATTAATATGATCGTATAAATTTCATGTCTAGATTAAGTATGTGAACACCTTTTCAGTGTAATTTTTTAACAACTAGTGTTACTGGAATGTTCCCAGTGTAAATGTCATGGGTAGTGCTAGCATGCAGTGCTTAAACTAGGACTTAAACTTTATCATTTAACATCTGTTTACATTGATCAAGAACATTAAATTACAAGCCATCATTTTACTGAAACCTCTGAAATATTCATCCTAAAACAGAACCAGGTGCTGTTTCTAACAGGTGTGTATAATCCAAACTGTACTGTGCCTGTTGAAAGTTGCACTGTTTGTTTACACTGCGTCTGCTGTGGCTTCTGTCTTGCTTCTTACTGCACAGCAAAGAAATTTCTCCATGGAATCCACATGTGATATCTTAATACAGGTGGGGTGCATTTTTGCTTAGGGATAATTGTATTTTTTTAGGAATTTCTGTTGAAATTTGTGACCATGGTTTGTGTTAATTGTGATGGCAAACACGAGGAAGAGTATAAGTCAAAAGGCAAAATTCTTAAAGGCAATAAAACAGAAAACATTAAAGAGAGATGATTGAGAAAAGCAGAAGAAACAAGTAGAAATTATGTGGTAAGAAATATAAGCAGTGTGTAGGACTTCCAGTAGTAAGACAACGAGCTTTTAATGAAGATATGGGAGACAGACAGGAATTCAAGTATGGATGACAGATCAAACCCAGAGGAAGTCTTTTCAGAGCATTGTAGTAATAAAATTAAAAAGCAATGAAGTTAGAATAACAGCTTCTGATTACCTGAGTTGAGGGGACTTCCAGGAAATCTGTCTGAACCTGACATATTGAACTGATTAGGCTTCTAATTGAGGGACTGTGTCATGTTTTAGCATGGCTGGACTCGGATAACGGTTCAGAATCCTTCTGTTCTAGCCTTACACTGTGAAGCGCAGGATGCTAAGATAAGCAGAGTCTTTGTACCCTTCTGCTGTCTGAGAAGGCTTTCAGTATTTCCCCCCACCATTGTGGTGTGTCACCAGCAGAGTTTCTTTTCCTAGTTACTCAAATAATAATTTCATTATTGCTCCTTGTGTCTGGTCTCAAAAAACAGGACCCAGCACAAATTTCCATGGTGCTTTAGTGACTTCATTCAGAGATCTGTAGGCACAAAGGCTGGCTAATAATGTTTGAACCTGTTACAGGAAGGACAAAGTAGAAAAGCAAAATAGGGGTTTAGTCCTCTTATGACTACTTGAAGTGGAAGGAAATTTAATTTGTTTAGATAAAACATTCTTGTATGCAATGGGAAATATTAATTCATGGTGTAATAAGATTTCTATCAGTTGCATAATAGAATTAAATGTTCTGCTCACGTGACCAGGAAAATAATCTTTACATTTAAATTAAGTACATTTTTTAACAAACACTGCTCAACTGATCCATATATGATCAGTTTATTGATAAGGCGGTATGGTATCTCATGTAGGTCCCCTAACATTATCAGAAAAAAAAGTAGTAACTGGGGAGAAAATAACTCTACTGCTGGTGCTGTGAAATAAACTGCTGCTGCTTTTTTTTTTTTTTTTTTTTTTTTTTTAACTAGAGAAGGCAGTGCATGAGGAATGTTAAAGAACTGGTCCATTTGCCAGCCTGCCTTATCTTTTAGTTCAGGCTTTACTACTTTTATATAAATCCTGTACTTCTGTATCCTGCTGAAGCTGTTAGTCAGATTTTTAAATACTACGTCCAGGCCCATAGTCAGTTCATGGACACAGCAAGTATGTGTCTGTATACCATATTGATACCAGTATGACAGGATTATCTTCTTTTCCAGAATCTCGTCTTCTGCTTTAAAATAAGATTTAAAAGCATGTCCTTCAGCTGGAGTAGTTTCACAGGAGGAGCCCTGATCTGAATGAGCTGTGTGACAGACACACCAGTGGATGGGATTGCAGCCTGCCAGTGCTGTGCCCACAGAGACTTTAATAAGGGAGGCTGAGATGTGCCAGTCTTGACAGGAGAGTCAGATGGACAAAATGTATATGCCTAACCAGTTCCTGCATGGTGAGCTGGAGTGTGGGAAGAGGAAGAATAATTTGCTAAGAAAGGGCTTTGAGGGTGTTCTCAAGGCAACTTAACTGACAAGAAGCAAGAGGGAGGTAATTTTAAATAGTAACAGTGTGCTTTGGTCAGGAAATAATAAAATCTCTCTCTCTTGGTAGCAGGGATGTGCTTTACACTCCTCAGTAAAAAATTCTGCCCACACTGCTGTCTGTAAACCTGGGCAGATGCAGCACAGAAGGGGTGGGTGATCTGCCGGTTCCTGTGCGTATACCCTTAGCCTCACTTCTGTACAAAGCACTCCTGTGAGGAAAGTTTGAACTACTCATAGGATCACTGTCTGTTTCTGAGATGAATCATAAACACTTTTTTAATCATACTGGTTTATTCTGACACCTGGTCCGGTAATTGCCTCTTAAGTGTGATTAGGGAAAAATTAAAACTGATTACGTGACAATATAACCATAATTGTTTTGCCCAACATACAGGAACTTGTAGAACTCAATGAGGAGGTTACTGTCGTAAAAGTTGTACCTTAAAAACAGACTTATGAAGTTTGTTAATCAGGCTTAGAGAGGAATAAAAGCTTCTGTGCGATCTGGTATATATTTATTTAATGTATGCTTGTAGAAGCATCTTAATGTTATCTCTGTAGGATACTGTTGCTTGCAGCATTCTCTAACTTCTTGCAATGTTCTATCTTGCTAATCTTGCTGCTCCCTTCTTTTTCTGCTTATCTTCAAAATAGTTCAGCAGTCAGGATGTCAAGGAAGGGAAAATTATTCCTCAGGCTCTATGGAGAAGAGCTACCCCTTTCCCTCCCTAGGAAAGCTTGCCTTGCCGTGCTTCAGTCAGGTAAAATCTCAGTGAAACTGAGTTAAGAAACAGTCAATAACCAGTAGCTCTGGTATATTAACAGATAAAACTCTAGTTTAAATTCTCTTCAAAACAATTACCAAATAACAGTAGCTACAAAAAACAATCTGGCCACTGCATAAATATTTATTTCTTGTAGCCACAAGTCTGGTTATCTGGATTAAGTAGCTTTGCAGATTTCAGTCTCTGTTATTTTAGGGTACTAATAAGATACATCTGACTACAGTAAAAGGACAGTACAGTCTGTTAAAATTACAATTTAAGTGAGCTGTTAATGGTACAGTCTGCAATTAGGTTTACTTTGCAATTGGGCTTTTATCTCTCCTTTACTTTTTCTATACTTCCACATTATGCAAGAGGGAGTAAATATGGTTGTGTGCTGCAATACTTGTTCTGTATTTTATTTTAAAGATTTTCCTGTCAATTGCAAATAATGAAGGTTCAGAGAAATTCTCATCACATTTTAGCCTGTGCTGAGAGTAGTCAAATGGCTTAATATGAATGATCCAAAACAGAAACACATATTTTTACATTTTTTACATATTATTTACATTTCCCATTTGTATTTATCTTCCTTTTGAAATCCATGGAGTAAGAGCTGAGGAAAAAATATAGATGTGTGCATAGTTATATACAAAAGTATAAAAATATGTGTAAAGAAGATTAACTTATTCTGCTACATTAAAGCTGCATAACAGCTTTGTAAGATCAGAACTGACAGTTATCATGAGCCTGGATTTCTGATGATGCAATGTTCTCAATAACAGAAGTAAAATCAAAGACAAATAACCATTTCACATTTGCATTCTGGGTTTCCTCATCATGAGGAAAAATTGTTCTGGCTTTCCTAGGAAGGTAGAAAACCAGTGTTGGAAATGGGAAAAATTAAGGCACTGTCCCAAAGCAATGTATGTAGAAATGTGTTTTAAAGTACTTTAGCAGATGTAGGCGTGTTTAATCTGAAAGACTTTCTCCTCTTTAGCAGTGTGACCAAAATATTAGTAAAGAAATAAAGATGTGGAATGAACTTCAGTTTGAACACAGTTGTCAGGCTTTTGCAAGTGGTATCTAGGGCACTCGTGCTAGCATGTATGGACAAATTGTAAGGATCTCCTGTAGGAAATCCCCACGGAGGTGTTACGAGGGACCTAATTCCCAGCCAACAGAGGACCAAGCCCTTGGGAAGGGGAGCGGGATGTGGGTGGTAGGGGATGACTCTTCTGGTAAAAGGAGAGGTTTTTAGTGTCTCAGTGTAAAAGAGAATTATAGTTTCCCATCCCTCCAGCCCTCGTGAAACTGGAGGGCTGGTTAACTCACTCATTCCTAACCTGGTGAATGACTAATTTGTCTCTTGATTTGACTATCGCTTCATCTTTTGTTTGCCTGCCTAACATGACAGCAGTTTGGTGCTGATTTCCATATGGAAATTATGACTTCTATGTTGCTGAAGAATGTAGTGGGGTTTTTCAATATTGCTAAATTTTGTTATAAGTATGTAATTTTCAAAGACCAAAAAGGAGCTAAATTAATTTTTAGAAAGTGAGTAAAGTTTAGTATCTTAATTCCCAGAGATTCCTTAAAATCATATCCTAAGTAAACAACTGAAAAACTAGCTTTGNATTTTAATGAACACAGTTCTACTAATTGAAATTTCTTCTAATATAAACTGACAGTACCACAAATAGCTTCATATGCAGTAATAAAATAACTGGTTAATAATTGCTTTCATGTGTCTTATCAGATATCTGTTGAATGCATTCTAATTATTAATTTTATTTATGATCTGATTGTTACATTACTGAAAAATAGGCCTTATATCTTACTGCATTAGTTTTCCATTTGTAAAAATTAAAATGAGATTATGTTTACTCAAGTGACTGATGCTAAGAAAGTTTAACCAAAAAGAAACAATCTGAGGATATCATTATTAAAGGAGATGTGATAAAGCAGAATTAAAAACATTTGATATTGTGAGTGTGTGTGTATGAATAGATGCTTTTCTGGCCTATAAAGAAATATTAAATTTTATTTACTTATGTGTCATTTTCAGATTTTATTTTTTGAAGCAGAGTATCTCCTTACAGCAGGGAATCAAAATGAAGGAAGAAGTAGGAGAGAAATCCATGTGCTACCAGGATGTGCCTAAGTTGCTAAACTGCCTAAACATCAATGCAAATATAGATAGTTGTTTTCATTATATGTCAAAAAAAACCAATTTATTGAGCTAAGAAAATGTTTNAAGTTTAGTATCTTAATTCCCAGAGATTCCTTAAAATCATATCCTAAGTAAACAACTGAAAAACTAGCTTTGATCTGATTCCTACTTGCTTTTGTATAAAAACAGAGTTAAAGAATAACTGCTTTTGGCCAGGAGGGTATCACCTTGCTCTGGCTGTGAATAAATAAAAAATAACCTTTTGGAATAACTGGTGTAGAATTGTGTAATTAAAATTTATAATTTCATAATTAAAAGTGAACCATAAAGCAGGCAATAAATAGAATATGCAGACCTTCGTTGTCCATTTTAATGAACACAGTTCTACTAATTGAAATTTCTTCTAATATAAACTGACAGTACCACAAATAGCTTCATATGCAGTAATAAAATAACTGGTTAATAATTGCTTTCATGTGTCTTATCAGATATCTGTTGAATGCATTCTAATTATTAATTTTATTTATGATCTGATTGTTACATTACTGAAAAATAGGCCTTATATCTTACTGCATTAGTTTTCCATTTGTAAAAATTAAAATGAGATTATGTTTACTCAAGTGACTGATGCTAAGAAAGTTTAACCAAAAAGAAACAATCTGAGGATATCATTATTAAAGGAGATGTGATAAAGCAGAATTAAAAACATTTGATATTGTGAGTGTGTGTGTATGAATAGATGCTTTTCTGGCCTATAAAGAAATATTAAATTTTATTTACTTATGTGTCATTTTCAGATTTTATTTTTTGAAGCAGAGTATCTCCTTACAGCAGGGAATCAAAATGAAGGAAGAAGTAGGAGAGAAATCCATGTGCTACCAGGATGTGCCTAAGTTGCTAAACTGCCTAAACATCAATGCAAATATAGATAGTTGTTTTCATTATATGTCAAAAAAAACCAATTTATTGAGCTAAGAAAATGTTTATGTTTAACTTACTCTAAAATACTGCTACAACTTGGAAAGTGTCATGGTGATAGGAGAAACAAGGTTACTGTAGCATAGAAGATTCAAATATTATTATTACAGCAAGGCATAACAGAGGCTGTAGATGAGCAGAATACTCCCATACCATTGTAGTTCTATAAATACTATGTATTTATTATTTTAGGTATGTAGGACTACCACTGCTGACTGGTACTTCTATGTCATAGTTTTTCATGAAGGACATACGGCTAACCATTTCTGTTTACATACAGGCTCTTTCCTGCATCTGCTCTGATAATCAGCCTTTGGAAGGTTTGTCACCAGTAAGCTAAGGGTGTGCAACTGTATAAAGTGACAACTTGGTCGCGTTCAAGTCACGCTCAGTCCAAGAGCTCACATGGCACCACTGCCAAAAAAAGCAGTGTAAGGTTCTGAAATATTCTCATTTTATAAGGGTTCCCAGGTGGAGCTGAGTGCCTGAGGGGCAACGCACATAGACCCTTGCTGTTACTTGATACTTTGTTTTCTTTTGAATATTTCTGCTATTTTCTGAATAATGGTATTTTGACAAATGAAGGTGAAATGTCCATCAGTTAACTCTGTCTTTTGCTATAACACAGAAAAATCCTGCAGATGCCAACATTGATTCAAGACCTGTTAAGGTAATCACAATGACTATGGACAAAAAGCAGAATAAAATGTTAATCTAGAGGGAGGCAGGACTGTACGTGCTCATCCTGCGATATAAGTCAGCAGAAGGGTGTCTAACTACTAAACTTTCACACATCCTTTCTCATTCAAACTCATCATCTCAAGAATTATGTTAAGCTGCTGGCTCTTGCTTCTGAACTTTTTCAAGTTGTAGTCCTCTGCGGGATTTTCCAGTTCAATAACTTTCAAATTATTTAGTTCGGTACAAAACATGAATTTTCAAGTATGTGTAAATTATAAGTGCTCTTACTGTGAAAAATATTCACTTCAGCAGGTTCTCATGAATGGAACATAAGCAGTCACCAAAAGAACAATGCTGATGACAATGCAAATGGCATTCTTGTTGAGAGTCTCCTTTAAAAATCTGTATTTTTGATTTTTAGCTACATTTATCTTCACCCTAACTTCAGACATATTGTGAGCTAATATTTTCATTTGTCTGATTTTGTTTGTAGGCATGAAATTTAGTTTAAGGTCATCTAAGAAGATGTAAGAAAGTTTAGGACAACAAAAAAATGTACTAGGAAGGTGTGGGGGATTGATTTAACTAAGGTGCAAAAAGGGCTTGTGAAGTACAGTGTTGTTTGAGCTTCTAACTCAACGTTTAATAGGAAAGCATTGCAAAATCATCTGTTGAGGAAACATGGCATTTAAAGCTGAAATATCATAATGCAAGTCCTGATAAAGGAGAAAGTGTGTGAAATATGCCTTCTCACATGATTCAGGGAAAAGGAGAAGTTTCCTGGGGAAATTTATGTTGTTACAGGTGCAAAGACCAAGACAATTGGGGATGCAATCTTTGAGGAGAGATGACTTCCCTCTGCTCTCATGGTTTAAATCAATTAATGGAAGGGATATAAAATGAAGTAGCATAGGGCTATGTTTCAGAAACTTCTTTCCCTCACTGTCTTTCAAGACTTCAGAAAGATTTTCCCTTTTAGGTTACACTCCCTTTAGATTTTTATTTTAGCTGAGGCAATACCTTATTTTGTCTTTTACACAGTACATAAAATTTTATTTTTAGAGTACTGCAGAAGACTTCCTTGTATATGCATTCAAAATTAAAAAGCTATTTATTGCTCTGTACTTTTCAGACCTTTCTCACATTGAAATTCTTTTATTGTAAAATCTGCAAATATTTGTGCATTTATGATAAAGGAATTGAGATCATTATCCCTAATGTTATTTGCTTTGAATAATTTACCTAATTATTATTACAAAGTGGGCTACACTATGTGTCCCACATATTTATTCTTAAATGAGTGATTTAATTATCCACTGTGCTATAAGATTTTAGAAGATGTATAAAATTCCTTAGATGGATTCAAGCCTCTCCTAATTGTTTGCAAATCAAGCCCAATCTTCTGGATTTAGAATCAAACATCTTAGCAGATCCCTCTTCCATGTAATTGATGAAATCAAAACACTAAATCTGAACAACTGCCTCAAAAGTCAACTCTCTCTTGAAGTACAGAACCTGGACCTATCTGTAGTGCTTCATGGCAGCACAGGTGATAGTACCACAAGTGAAAACATTTCACCTGGAATTGATGCATATCAGTTACAAATAGTTCACATGGTACTAACTGAACTCAGTGTTAGCTAGAGGGAATAGTATAGTCATGAATGACAGAGTATTAGGAAAAAAATTAAAAAGTTGGTACTTCAGTATTTCAAAGTGGATGCACACAAAACAACATAAAAACTTTATTATTTCACTTTTCATTCAAAAGCATTAGCAAATACTGGTAGAAGTGGTAAACTTCCAAGCAAAAGATTACTGAGGTTGAATACACTTTTAAAAGAATCCTCTTTCTGCTGATGGCTGAACATCATGTTATCAAACATGATAACAAGAGCACACTGAGGAATATTCACTGGTGGTTGTTGTTGTCAAAACGACCAATAAAAAGTAAATAAGAGATCATCTGTAATATAAAAGAAAAAAGTTACAGCATGCTTTTTGTGTGCTTTTAAGGCTGATTTATTATCTAATATGACATTTGTAAATTTACCATGCCCCCCCCAAGTAAACTGTTACGGCTCCTTTGAGGTCAATAGAACTCTCAGTAGAACACTAATATTTGTAATGCAAATCTGCCTCAGAGATGACTGATGTTAGATATGTACAAAGTTATTACTATTACTGCTTTAAATCTTCAGGAGTAGCATTAAACAGCATTTGAGAAACTGAGTAAACCAAATTATTTTCTATAATTTTTTCATTTCTATTTTTATTACCCTGAAGTTGTTGTGTCAGAGTTCAGTGATTCATAGTTACCAAAATTAAAAGTATCCTTTCTTCTCCATAGTTCAGTCTCTGCCAGATAAAATAAAAATATACTATATTAAAATAGGAAAAGCTGTTTGCTTTAAGTAATGATTTAAGACTCAGTAATCTGAGTCTTAAGTACTCAGTGATAAGTAATCAGTCTTAAAAGTCAGTCGTCCGAGTTGTAGGTAATGACTTCAGACTTTATCCAGCTATACCTTCGTCAGGGACTCTCTACTGCAACCACAGAAGTGACTGAGAACGCCAAGTGTTTTATTGCTTTTCCACAATTTTGTATTTTAAAAATGTTTATTTTGAAGGGATGAATAATTCCAAAATAGTCTGTACAGCTTTTTAATTACAGTGGAATGTGAAGGGGAGTATTATTTAAACCAATCACAAAAAAGAAATTCCTGGCACGTCACTTTCTTTTCTAATGTGACATAAACCAATGTTTGATTGCAGTGCCTTAAACTGTATAGAAGGCTTACTTTGCCAAAGTTATTTATATAGCTAGATTTATTATTGTCTTTGGCTTTGAATTTCAAAGTTAATTCACTGCCATGATCACCGTATAGTCCTTTGATGAATATACTCTAAAGTCTTCCAGCTGCACAAGCTTTAAGCATTCTTCCTACTCGTTGTGACATACCTGAGCATATGTCATAATGAACAGTCTCTCTGAACTGCACTTCATTAAGGCATTTATTTCAGAAATGTATTGCAGGAATTTCCAGGACAGTAATTAAAAGTGAATTTTCAGATTGATTCTTTCTTTTAGCTTCCAGTTCCAAACAAGTGAATGTGTGCACCTGCCAGCAAAATCTACAGTCAATGTAAGTATTTTTTTCTTGTGAAGTGGAACTACAACTTATGTACAAATTCTGAAATATGAGCAATCTGAGGAATACCAAACAAGCAGAAATTGCTAACAGAAAAAAAAGTGCTGGAAATCAGAAGTTCAATATGCTTGATAGCTCAATATTATATTTACATAGTATTTGGAACAGCTTTTAGGACCAGTGTTTGGGTTTTTTTCCTGCAATTTTTTTGAGCACAGTGTGGTCAAAATTTTTGTGGACTCTGGCCTCTCTAGGTAAGAGCAAAAGAGGATTTTTGGCCCTGCAGAATTAATTCAAACAAAAATTTCTATGTACTGTGTTGTCTAGAAAGGAAAAAACAAGGTTAAGACTTCGTGGTGTGGTATATGCAGAACAAAAAACCACAAGCAGACAGATTCCTCAGGCTAGAAGAGCAACCAGGAGTGCAAGGAGAGTTGGCAGACTTGTCAGGTGTTCATTGCCTCTGCAGTCAGAGCAAAAGATTAAGGGACAGACACAGCTATGTGGTGGAAATTGTAATTTGTAGCTGAAATCTTTTATTCTTCTCTATAGAGGAATTTCTGAGCATGTGTGTTGAGAGGAGCCCTCCTTCTTCTACCTTTTTATCGACAGGCTTAATCACAGTTTACCAAGAGGTGAGAAATCTGCTTTTGAATGAACACTAAAATTCTCCCTACTTCAACCAATACAGCTAGCTAGTCGTCGTTGCTGCTGCCAGCCAAGACACTGAGCTTCAAAGAGGCTGAAGTCTCTGATTTTCCTGAGAAATGTATAGGGAAAACTGGCACAGCAGGTTCCCGTGTCTATGAAGCCACCTAATTTGAAGTTTCCATCTCCCAGGGTACCAGGCAGGAGTGATGGGGTGACATGTAAGGAGCCTGATGAGCCACATTGGTAGGGGTTGAGACAGGGAAAAGAGATCACAAGTAAAAAGCTGACATTAAGAAGAGGCACCACATCAGGTGTTGTTTGTCCAGCAAACAACCAAACTTGTTTTAACAATTACAAATTCTCAGAAAGCATTTGTCACCTGAATTTAGAAGCTACCAACTTACCTTTATTGGCCTCTTAATTTTAAAATTATAATATGTAAATTTTTTGTCCTGGTACTATGTATATTGTCAATTCCATTCGCAAATAAGAAATCTTACTGCATTTTGCTGACAAAAATATGTATTCTGCCTTAAATTCTCCTAGAAAAGTTAGTGGCTCATGGCTTAGATGGGAACATCCTTTTCTGGATAAAAAAACTGGCTGGATGGCCGAGCCCAGAGAGTCGTGGTGAACGGAGTTAAGTCCAGGTGGTGGCCGGTCACGAATGGTGTGCCCCAAGGATCGGTTTTGGGGCCTGTCCTGTTTAACATCTTTACCAATGACCTGGATGAGGGGATTGAGTGCTCCCTCAGTAAGTTTGCTGATGATACCAAACTGAGTGGGTGTGTTGATCTCCTTGAGGGTAGGAAGGCTTTGCAGAGGGATCTGGACAGGCTGGACCGATGGGCTGAGGACAGTTGTATGAGGTTCAATAAAGCCAAGTGCCGGGTCCTGCACTTTGGTCACAACAACCCCCTGCAACGCTACAGGCTTGGGGATGAGTGGCTGGAAAGCTGCCCAGCAGAGAGGGACCTGGGGGTGCTGGTCGACAGCCGGCTGAACATGAGCCAGCAGTGTGCCCAGGTGGCCAAGAAGGCCAACGGCATCCTGGCCTGCATCAGCAATAGTGTGGCCAGCAGGACTAGGGAAGTGATTGTGCCCCTGTACTCGGCACTGGTGAGGCCGCACCTTGAATCCTGTGTTCAGTTTTGGGCCCCTCACCACAAGAAGGACATTGAGGGGCTGGAGCAGGTCCAGAGAAGGGCAACGAAGCTGGTGAAGGGTCTGGAGCACAGGTCTTATGAGGAGCGGCTGAGGGAGCTGGGGTTGTTTAGTCTAGAGAAGAGGAGGCTGAGAGGAGACCTTATCACTCTCTACAACTACCTGAAAGGAGGTTGTAGTGAGGTGGGTGCTGGCCTCTTCTCTAAAGTAACAAGTGATAGGACAAGAGGAAATGGCCTCAAGTTGCACCAGGGGAGGTTTAGGCTGGATATTAGAAAAAATTTCTTCACTGAAGGAGTGATCAGGCATTGGAACAGGCTGCCCAGGGAAGTGGTGGAGTCACCATCCCTGGAGGTGTTCAAGAAACGTGTAGATGTGATGCTCAGGGACATGGTTTAGTGAGTTAGGTGGTGTGGTGTTGGACTTGATGATCCTTGAGGTCTTTTCCAACCTTAATGATTCTATGATTCTATTAAATACACAAGGTGTCAGATGTGGAAGAAATATATAGGCACAAGACACAACATCATCAGAAAAGCAAAGGCTAATGATGTTATTCCTTGTAAAAATAACTTTGAAGTCTAAGAGAATTCCTTCTCTGTTCAGACAGTAAAATGGTATTATATATGATGAGATTACATAAATACATGAGTTCTCCATCAAGCCAGCAAAATTCGGAAGTTTTTTTGAATTTAAACCATACAGTTACAGCCCTGATCTTTGTGGAGGTTTGAATTCAGCTCGCTAACTGGGATTCTGTTACACATTTTGCTCAGGCAAAATAACATTGTAACAATATTAATTTGTTGATCTGATGAGTGATTCATTACCAGCTACAGTTACTTCTGGGAAGGCACCATGTTGTTAAAGTGAGTAAGTACAACTGCTGCGATAATTATAATTTGAAACTTGGAGCTTGAAGGATAACTTCAGTACAAACAGAGGGAGCTGTGGTTTTGAGGCATTTAGCTGATTCCATGCATAATAAATAGAAATGCTAACATGCTTATGCTATTAAATTAATTAAAAAAAAAAAAAGGCCCCCCAAAAACAAATCCCCACAAACCTTGACCACGCTAATATCATTGGGAAGGGGACAGGCGAAAAATAGTATGTCTCCATTATGCTGCATAAGTAATGAACCAATAATCTTCTGTTTCTCCTAGACCGTTATATATTTCTCTCTCAAAATAGTGTATCTGCATGTACCTTGGATCACTAGGAAAAAAAATAGAGTTCTTAAGCTGGCATGACAAATATTACAGTAAAATTTTGTTTCAGTAATAAGAAAGAATAATCTGTTCAACAATGTTCCTTTTCCTGCTCTTAATGTGTTTGCATCACAAATACAGTAGGATTTTCTCAATAGGTTTTGAGAGTTTAGAAAGCTTCCTTGCTAATAGATGGGATTTCTTAGATTTTAGTCTTCTGTTATGAGGTATTCTGATAAAATTAAGTTAGATGCTAAACTGAAGTTATATTAAGAAGCTCATAAATTTGAATTGTAATTTTTTTTTCAGATCTCTGAGAATATTTCAATTGAAATAAAAGAGCAGCTGCTCCCACATAATAAGTGAAAACAAATTCCTGACAAAACTAATGTGGATAACATTTCAAGCGTAGAATTTTAAGTGTATATCTGAAAGTCTGATTCCTATCTGTTCAAATTCCATACCGTGTCACACTAAATGATTTGCAGCCAATGTTATTTATAATGCTGTAGTAGGAGGTACAAATAGCAGTATGATGTGCTGTAAACTCTTCTACCCCTGGGAGCAGAGGGTTTGTAAGTGGGACCTCTGGTGTATCAATCAAGTGCCAGCAATGGAAAAAAAACCTTCCTAAGTAGGTTATTTGGCCCTTTCTGGAGGAATTTCTTTTTCAAGCAGGTTACTAACTTGATTATTTCTAGTGGCCAAGCGTGTGCCTGCAAATGTTATTTCACTAGGTGAATATCCTCCATCCTAAAAGTTGTTCTCCAAATAGCTTAGAATTTTCTGTTCAGGCAGCAATGGTGAATCCTTTCAAAGTAATTCCTCATTAGCTTTCTTTGATGCATCCCTCCATGAAGAATTTCATACTGGAATGATGTGGAATTGAGCCCACACTGGCATGGTGATTCCTAAATTCATGTCCTTGGGTTCTCTTCTTCCACTATGTACACACGTGGTACATGACTGTTTTCAAGAGACTAGACGCATTCTAACTTTTCAAACATCAACAAAAAGAAGATATCTCTCACCATTTTCATAATTTATTTTTAATTAGGAAATGTATGCGATTTAGCTTAGCTGGCAGTTTAATCAAACTGCTTATGCTACTTCTTAGACTAAAGAACACGTAATTTAATTTTACTCAGTTTGTAATAAAGGATAGTATTTTATTTAATCATTGCACAGGGAACTGTAGCATACTGTGAAGGTAAAATCAAAAGAGAAATATTACAGGCTTTCCTGTATTTGTGCAAAAATGTAGTACTTGAGTCTACAGATCAAGAACCTACACAAAGTTTTATCTGAAAATCTACAATGTCTGTGTCAATATGACTGTCTATTCATTAACAGATTACTCATTTATTTCTGTAAGATAGTGCACTATGGAAAAGCAGAACATTACTGGAAGCTATGCTTCTACCATGTTACCTAACAGGCACATTGGCACCATACAGGAGAAGAGGAAAAAAGTCTAAAAAGAAATGCTTCACAGGGACCTTTAATACAGACGTGAAGTACTTACTTAATATGCTGAATAAATGTAAGCATACCAAAAGACTAACAAGAAGGTCCTAAACAAATTGGTGATTTTGCTTGAATTTGTACTCAAATTTTGCAAACAGTACATTACCGATCTTGAAAACTCCTGTGCCTGCTCAGAAAGAAAGAGGAATATGACCATCAGTGTTTATGCAACAGAGGATTATTTTCTTTGTGATGCGTTCTCTTCAGTTAGAAACTGTAACTTTTTTAAAAGGATGTTTAAGTTAAATTCAGAGAAAGGAAATTACATCAGATTACTCCTGTGTTTTGACAGATGTAAGGAAAAGCTTCATGTTTATGGATAAATTTTTCTTTGTAAATTAAAATAAAACTGTTCTGGCAACTTGGCCATCCTTGTTTCCTGTTCCTATCTTGTTATCAGAAATCCTACCTTGTTCTCAAACCATTCTCCTGCCTTTCCTTTTGTAAACTTTGTTTTTTAACCCTCTAGATCCAACCAAGCTTACCCTGAATCCCCTTCAATGAGGAGCTCTTGGCTTTCTCCTTCTGTCACAAGGAGACTGAGAATATGAAGCTGTCATGAATGCAGAATAGATTTGTTTCATAAGGCAGGTCTCATGAGATAAATTCCCAAAATGGAATGAGAAATTGTGTTGGAATACTTGTCTATACGTTAAAAACCTGTTCTTTTCTGTTCTTTCATGCTGTCCTGGGTTAAGCAGAGACAGAGTTAACTTTCTTCGTAATAGCTAGCAAGAGGCTGTGTTTTGGATTTGTGCTCAGAAGAAAGCCGATAAGAAGTGATGTTTTGTGCCGCTGCCAAGGTCGACAGACAAGAGAGGGAACACAGCTCAGTTACTAGCCTAGGATTTGATCTTGGGTTCAGATTGAAATTTAGAGTAGCCAGTAATGTATTCCATAACATACACGTCATGCTCATTATATAGGTGAGGACCCTCCGGAAGATTGTCCCTTTTTGTTCCGGGTCTCTTTGGTTTCCAGATCTCTCTCTTGGCTCTGGAACATCTCGCTCCAGGTGGTCACCCTCCCAAGGCCTTCCCCTCCACACCCCGGTTGGCTCTCGGTCTGGGACGCTTGGACCACTATCTCCATTCCATGAGTTTTGGGACTCTCCCTGCTCTGGGATCGTTAGCTGGGAACAGGCTGAGCTTTTGGTCATCAGGTGGGGGACAGTATCACTGTGTATCACTCATTTGTATATTTGTATATAGTATTATTTTCAATATTATTGTAGTTTAGTTATTAAATTGTTCTTATCTCAACCCACGAGTCCTTTTTCCGTTTACCCCTTTAATTCTCTCCCCTATCTGTAGGTGGGGGGGGCGGGAATTGTGTGAGTGGGTGTGTGGTTTGGCCCCCAGCCAAGGGCTAACCCATCACACATGCACATTCCAAACAAGGAAAATATTGAAGCTATCTGTAACATTTTAGGCTGACTCTTCCAGTTTTTGTGTGTACCATGATACACTTTTACTAAGTGCAAAACTGACTTGAATTCTTTTTGCTAGGGATACCTGCAAAAACTCAACTTGAGGCTTAAGTATAGCCTAAATCCAGAAGAGTGAGATGGAGCGATTTGTAAGCAGGAGGAAGAGGACAATAAAGAAAAAGAAAAGATAGAGTGCTGAAGAGAAAGAGGGACAGCAGTTAGAAATGGGAAAGAAAAGACAAGACAGTAAGAGAGGAAGCAAGAAAAGAAAGAATAAAAATCATGGATGAAAGTGTAAGTCTAGGAGGAAGCAAGCTTAACTACGGCCAACAGAGATGTTAAGAGATACAAACAACAAAATTAGGGATGAAAAGGAAGCAAAAGATATGACTAGAGAGACAAATGATGTTATAAAGAAGAAAAAATGTGGAGAAGAACTGAAAACGGAAGATGAGGAAGGACAAAGGCCGGGCAGTTAGCAGGCAAGAAAATTCAGAAGCACTAACAGGATTGCTCCGTTTTGGCATAATGCAATACACCAGTGTGCCTGTGCATGAGGGTTTGACAACAAGGATAAAATAAAATAGTCACTACACTTTGCTTGTATCATAGATCTGCTTAAATATTTTAGAGGCTTTCAAAATGAGAGAAAGAAACCGGAGTACACAGGAAATCATAGACAGAGTTCTAGGTGGAAGTGGTGAAAGACACAGATTAGCCCTGGCCAGCCCATGGGCTCCTAGACATTTCCAGTATATGAGATTAGGGGCCTCCCAAACATTTTATGTTCACTCACGGAAGCAATCTGGACAAGGGGAAAAAAAAAAATAGGTAGAAAAAACGTGTAAGAAACATATGGGAGGCCTGTTTTGCAGTTCTTACAATATTTAATTAGAACAACAGTATTTCTGTGGATGTGGGCAGAAAGGGATGCTGGCCTGGGAATGGGCAGCTGTGAATACTTCTCAGAGCATCCATGTAAGAAAGGTCAAGCCTCAGTGGGCCCTGTGTTTCCTGATAGTCCATTTCTCTGTGGTTACCACAGTAACATAAGTATTTTGTGGTTCACCGGGGAAATAACTGACTTGCTCTCAATAAATCCCAATTATCCACTATTATTCTTTTATGTGTCAACATCATTTCTTTCCTTTGATTATTTGACTTTTTTTTAATTAAACTGAATAAATAAATAATTCACAAGCATTTACATTCAGTTGTGCAAAGGAATACATAAACCAAGAAACCCAAAAACACATCTCAGACAACATCTTCGGGTTACTTTTGAAAAACATGAGAGAAATTCACAACTCAGAATTATTATGCATTCCTGTCCAACAGGTGGGTTTTTTTATTATGCAAAGTAGAGGCTTGTCATCCTTATGTTAGTAATACATCTCAAAGATGAGCTCTTCTTTTATTCTACCACAGGATATTTCCCTCCTCTCTTTTTTAATAATTTTTTCCAGGCCTTTGTTTTCTACAGTATCAGTTTTAATTTTTTAGCCTCTTAAGTTCAGAGCTGTCATAAAGCTCTAGATATCTCCACCCTTTCTTACCCAGAAGTTCAAGGCAGTGTGCCAACAGCATCCTGATTGATTATCTCTCAGACAAGGAGTTCAAGTGAACCATATGTCCCATTGACTGGATTTACATATGGCACTATGTAGATCTCTAACCACCAAGACAATCTGATTGTAGATTGCAGTCATCAGAAAATAAAGAAGTGGTCACATCTTTTAGCAGTATACCATCTCGCTTCTGCTTTTTGCAGTTAGTGTTGTTTACTGTACAATAGGTAAACAATTTCTGAGATGAAAAGCAATACGTGTGGGGAGAAAACACTTCTGAATGAAATCTCCATATTTCTTTAGCAAAAATCTCTGAAACTAGTGATTCCCATAGCATACGGAGTCTTTGGGATAATTTGATTTCCTTTTTCCTTCTTTCTTCTGCTTGCTTTTTTACAAATGCTGGCACAGGTACTTTTTCCAATCACTTCAACCAACATTAGTTTAACACCTCTCCTTCACTGACAAGTTAATACAGCAGCCTCGGACTGCCGTGAGATGCAAAACATTGTGGTCCTTTTCAACTGTATTATGCCAGCAGAAGTCCTTAAAATTGACAAGTTAGACCAACAAAACTACGTTTTTCTCAGGACATAACCCATTTACCACAATAATACAGTGCAACGTCTTTAATACCCCTTCATTTATACCGATAGTGTTTTGTTACTACAATACTTAACGATGCTGGAGTGGTAAAGCACTACTAAAACTGAAAAGGCTTTAAGAATCCAAATGCATACTATTTCTCCACCTTAAAGAAAACCTGTGCAGACAGAACAATATGCTCCATCCTGAGCAGGTTAAGCAAGAGGCATGTTTCCCTGTTTCTTTTTTCTGTTTGTTATCCTTGGCTTAGTTTATAGAATTTTTATTTGTAGTAGTTCCCTGCTAACATTATTGTTGTTGGTGTTGGTGTTATTTATATTCACAGTGATAATTTAAAGGCATATACGTTTCTCTAAAGATTTCTATCAAAGAGATTGTATCAATAGGATTAGTGTCTTTTCCTTCATGCTTTGAAACAAAGTTGGCTTTGAAAAAGTCTTCTCACTCTACTAAAGATAATGCTGTAGACTGTTAAGTCACAATCTGATTACTCAAAGCAAGTTAATTAATCTTCAAATGCATATTTAATCACACATCCCATGCATTTCAGCACAGCTCAAGCATTAAGTACATTAGTCATTACTTTTCAGTAAAAGGTGAAATGAACAACATATAAGATTTGAGAAGTATGAATTTTAATCAAAAGTACATTAAAAGTTTCTCAGTTGGGATCTGCAAGGCTGAACCTCCAGATGACTGGTTTCATTACAGAGTAACGTGGCGGAACATTATTACTACCTTATGGCTGCTCTGTGTCTGATGTGAATGAGTTACTGGTCACAGCTCAGGTCAAGCTGGCAAGTCTCTACACAGCAATTACCACCAAATGCCACAGGTCTGCAATTTGCTTGGGCAATCCAGTCCACAGGCCAAATATCAAAAGAACAGCAGAGGGGTGAGACACAGAGGAAGGACAGCGTGTGCTGCCTCTCCCTGTGATGCATTTTCTCTTTCAGAGCTAATAACTTAGAAATTTTTTTTAAAATTTGCACAGAAAATTTTTCAGGGAACTTTGGAAAGTCTTAGGTTTGAAGTCCACTACCAGCATATCCATTTACTTAATCCATTTCCTTTAAACAGAGACATTTCTACTAATGCTTGCTCTTTTGTTGCCTCTTATGATCTTTTCACTATTTTAAAGGGATACTAGCAGTTTATTATTTTTAAAATAACCAATTTCTAAACTCTGAGTTTGGCTAGAACAGCTGTTAAAAAGCATGTGTCTGTTTTAAAAAGTCAGTAACAAAATACTTTCTTTCCCTTTACCATCTTTTTTTAAGTCTAGCAATTTTCTGACACTTTTAACTAAATAACAGGAATTTTTGATTTTCAGCTTGATGACCTGCTTTATAAAAAGTCAGCTTTCAACTCCTCCATATTTTACTGAAATAACCTCGTAACATTTTCCATAGCAACATGTTATGATGTAATTACTTTTGAATTATGATAATTGCAAGAGTCTATGAAGGAGAAAAGCCTCACAAGCAAAGTAAAGCAATAGCTAAGCACATTTTCTTTGTACAAGTATAGTTACTTCAAAATGTTTCTATGTGCAAGCTTTCCTTTCATAAGCATTGTACTATGAATGTATGACATTGGTGGCAGAAGATGTGCTCATTCTGAGACCGTGACATTCTTTAAATGGACCATTTCTTAACACAGCTCTTTCTTTAACATACGACACATGAAGTCTCTCTGTTGCCAATGGGAAAAGAGTTAATTAGATTCTCATCCACCTGTAGAACCAATTAGGCTATTAGTTATAAATAAGGCACCTGACAAACATAAGGCTTCTTTCCCCTCAAGACTTTATTTACAGACTAATGTACTTTGGAAGGCTGTTATTCACAAATATCCATTTAAAAAAGGATCTTTTGTTTCAGCTCCTGGAGATTTCACAAGCCATCTGATTATTGGTAAGTATTATTTAGAAGATAATATGAGTGTTTTGGGTTACATTGCGCTGTTCCTTTTCCTTAGTTGGAAGACTGAGGTATTGCAGTTGTTATATGTCTAAAATTCTGCTAGGAACCTCCTATATTTTACATGCGTATTGAAAAGAACCTGAAAACTGATGCACACCTACAATAAATGCAAAAGTACTGAATCCTATGGCTGACTTCCTACCATTGCTTCAAGAAGAAATCTGAAAACAGAGTGCTTTTAGTATTAAAGCTGCTCGTTAGAAAAGTAACTACTATTGCATAGGAATGATGTTTCCTTAAAAACAAAGAGAAAGATGAAAACAAACAAGCAAAATCCCTTATCTTTTAGCAAAAGAGAATTCAGTTAGTAATTATTACTTATAAAGCCACTCTAAATCTTGAAGCTTGTGATTCTGCTGAATTCAAATGGACTACCCTCAGAAAGACATAATGGAAGAAAAACTTGACTCAAAGAGGACAGTCTTTGAGAAGGATGGATTAAACAGAAGTCATCAAAACAGTTTTCAGTGTCAGTTTGTGCTGCTTATGTAAAGGGATATACTTGTCATACAGCATAACTTTTTTGTGGAATGCTCTTTCACAATTTTAAAGAAGCAGGGAAGACTAATCCTATAGGACAGCTAACAGGCAAAACTGATGTGTTACTTGTCACAATATTTTTTTTAATACAAAGCCTTCACTTCATTTCTTTTCCTTCTGTCTAATCATGTATTTTCAGGCATAAGTAACAGAAAATCTGGATTTTAAAAGCTAAGAGCTTTTTGTGAATACTGAGATCAAATTATCAACTTGAGCAGATACACAAGACTGTGTATACAAATCTTGGATATTACTCAGGAAATCTTTTGGAAGTTGGTTATTTAACTCCTTATGGAAAGACTTATTCTACCTTGTTTTAAAATATCTGGTGATATTCCCAGAGGAGCAAGTATGAGCTTGACAAGATAATGGTATAATTTAATTAGATATCGATTTGGATGATCACATAGGATGGTGATTTGATAGCATTCCTTGTTGGATGGAATTTGGCCTGCTTAACAAATACTGTTCTCTGTGATTGCTTGAAACTTTCTTCTGTGAATGTGTTCAGCTTTCCAGAGCTGAATTGGGGATAAGTCACAAAGCACCCAAATCTCCCTTCACTCTTATTGGTGCACTATACATCAGCTGTAATTGGATTTTTTGTATCAGAATCTTCTTGTGGCCCAAGAATCAAATCTCTGGGATCTAGAGGGAACTGAGGCAGGATCAGTGTGGAAAGAACAATTTAAAGTTGACTCTGAGAAAGTGACCTCTGAAGTTGCATGGGAATTTTTACTGCTGCAATGAAATCCTCTAAGTGGGAACCGTTAAGTATGCAAAGCACAGACATTCAACATCTGGCAGAATTAGACCTTAGTATTATGATCTGCTGCTTTTATTTGGTTTCTATTTGTTTATTTTTGAATTTGTTTATTTGGTTTTTATGTTTTATGTGCATTTTTAATGCATTTTTTATGTTTTATGGGCATGCTTACAAATAAAAAGCTGGGTGCATTTAGAGCAGAAAAGTATGACTTTAAAAGCCAATGTGATCCACTTTGGTGACTCATGGGGGTCACATAAGAATTCTTTTTCCTAGGACTTGGATGTTAACTTTTTCTTGTGCACTTTAACTGTATATTTATTAACTTTACAGTAGCATCCTCCAGCCCTCAGCTGGAAGCTGTTCTAGCACAGTGTGGCTATGTTCAGGAAATGCTTGCTAGTACTAAAGTTAAGCTCAACTGAAGGAAACAACTAGTTGTTATTAAGTTTTGACTGAGGATAAAAGAATTATTTTTGCCTATAAAAGATACTTGTAAGAGAAGAGATCAACACTGTACAGTGTTTAGATGGTTTTTATGAATGTTTTTAGTTCTTGTAGTAGAATACAGATAATTTAGAGAACAGTTAATCTCTGTGTTTAATCTGAGAGACCACTTGATTTTCAGCTGTACAGTCTTGCAAAAATAAAAGGTGACAAGTAAAATGTTAGTTCTGTGTAAAAGTAATAATAAGGAAAATTTTGAACAAATGAAACATGAAAAATTTCAAATTATATTTGCATATTTATAAAACCACTTCTTCTCACCCATATGTTGGATTTATACCTATTAAAATACATAAAAACAACTGAGTCTTAGCAGTCAGAGTGAAATATCTCTTGTTGTTTTTTTTAAACAGTTACAATAGCAATACTGGTACCGGCACAGCCAGCATGTAAACATTGGTTGTAAGAGTAAACCACAGGCTTCCTCTTCCATTGTTTAGTTTTAGCACACGGGTCTATTTTTCAGAAATGTCAGTGTTACCCAGCCAAACAATCAGTCAAGTATTTCCTTTGCAAAAGCATTTTCATTCTGTTCCTCCTCCTGTTATCAAATGAGTAAACAAGTTTATCTTGTTTATAGAGAATGAAGGTGCATGCTGTTCTGCTGGTTACCAAGACAAACAGGGTACAGAAGAATCCTTCAAAGCATTCCCTCTTTGGATGAAAGCCCAGGAATATGAGAACTGATTCTCAAGAGCACTGGTCACATCTCAGCCCTGGTACTTAAAAGCCAAGTTACCATTCCAACCAACAGCTGCTATTCTAAGACCATGTTTTGAATGACTAAGGAAAAAAGCACCCCCACTTCCACCCCTGCAAACTGGCTGGAATTTTGGCTTGGATTCAGCTGTTGCAGTACTGTAAGGAAATTATAGGTCAACATTAGATATTAAGTTTGGAATTCATACATTTAGGGTAATATTTTTTACCTATATATTTATGCATGTATATAAAATCTGACATCAATAAGTTCTTTTTATTCTTTCTAAACTCTTGATAACACTTCAGAGAGAAGACTATAGTAGTATTATCCAAATAAAAACATCAGACTTTTTAAAATTATGCTTTTTACAGTCCCAGATCACAACAGATGTTAATATGAACCTAATAATTCTTAGCCAAAAGCAATCTGATAACACCCTGCTATATGTGCTTTCTTTTTCTGATGCCAAATGTTTTAATACAGACTTTCATTAAAATCAGCAAATAAAAAGTGTGCAGTCTCATTCTCTTCCCACCAAATACTTACATAAGTGTTCAGTTCCATAGGCAACACAAACAGTTCACACTTGCTCTATGACTCACTATAGATATAGGAACTGGAAAAACTAAATAATTTGTGTTAATATCTGCCTTTGTGAAGCTGTACATAGAGGTGTCATTATTTAAGAATTCTGCATTGCTCAGGGCATATTAAATACAATAATTTTTTTTTAATCTCTGATGACAGCCTTTCTAATCAGTCTCAAGTGATTCAAATTGCTCCTACCAGAAGTATACACAGGAGAGAGTACTTAAAATTTTCAAGGATGTACTCCAGACCGTAAGCTTTATACAAGTGTTTCTGAAAAGGCCACTTTGCCCTTTTTCAAGATAAGTGTAATAAATATTCAATTGCTAACAAAATACTACTTAGAGCATGCTCCTCTGTACTAGGTTGTCTCTAGACGAAGGGTGCGTTACCTTTAACCATCACCCAGCAGTGCCCTCTCCTCGCAGTGTGGTTAATAAAAGGGTCTTTATTCCCGCAAGAAAAAAAAATCACTGAGATCTTTTCTGCTCCCAGAATTTTATGCTCAGCTTTGGCACAAAAATAAATCAAAAGTTTATTCTTCGTAGTGTCTGATGTGTATTCTAAAGTACTTGTAGAAACTTGGAGGTCTGCTGGAGATCTCGGTGATATGGGTAGGTCTTGCTTTTTGCTGTAGCCGGTAGTGAAACTCCCACGCTTTCAATAGTGGAAGAATCTGTCAAAATGACTCAATTTCTACTTAGTCAAAATGCACTATTAACTCAACACACTTCAGTGGCCGATAAAGATGCATAGATAACTAATATTATGTGAAAAACTGAGTCAGACTTTGCCCAGTGTTCTTGTTGACCCTGACCTCGATTGTAATTGTAATCTAATTTATTCTAGTTCAGGACTTGTGCAATTCCTTGAACTGTGTGAAGTTATTCTTCATCTCTTTAAGGCAAAATTAACACAAGTTTCTTAAACTTTTTGAGGCTTTTTTTCAGGTTTCCAGATCCTCAATTACTAATGAAAAGAATGGGAAAAATCCAAAAGGCCATGCAATAAAATAGAGGTCTGGAAATCCAGCTAAATTTCGACTAATTAGTTTCGTGTTCCATACAGTATGGATACTGCAACAGATAACTGAGCAAGTTCTTTTTCACATCTGTTTTTGCTTACCTTTACCTATAAGCTTTCCACTACATTATGGAACACCTTTGAGAAGCACTTTGTTATTCAATTACATATTCTTTAGATGAGTTGCTAGGAAAACATTGCTAGTATGCAAGTTCTGGCATTCCATAAAGGAAATACAAAGATACAAATTTAAAAATAGAATATATAATGAGAGAATAAATTCTTAATCGGTAGTTTAGTACCTCAGAGAAATGCTTACTAGGCTAAAGAGCCAAAAGAAACATTCTGGTACTCAACCAAAGCATAGTTTCACATTTTATCATAATTATATGCTAAATGTAACCATTTGTGGTGGGTTGGCCCTTGGCTGGGGGCCAAACCACACACACCCGCTCACACAGTCCCTGCCCCCACCCAATGATAGGGGGGAGAATTAAAGAGGTAAATGGCAAAGAGGACTCGTGGGTTGAGATAAAGACAGTTTAATAACTAAACTACAATAATATTGGAAATAATACTATATATAAATATGCAATGTGATACACAGTAATTCTGCCCCTCCCCACCTGATGATATACTGGGTATGACGTGCATGGGATGGAATAATTTGTCAGTCTGCTTCTCAGTCTTGACCTAAAAGCAAATCCCAAGCTAGAAGATGGACTGTCTCTTTCCCCCCTCCCTCTGTCTATGGAGAGAAGAGAGACCGAATGTATTTGTCCTTGAGGGTATCCTAGCAATAACTATAAATGTTCTCTTCGTATCAGCTTTTCTCCTGAGCAGGAATCCAAAACATAGCTTCTTGTTAGCTATTTATGAAGAGAAGGGAGAAAAGGAAAAAAAAATTAGCTCCCCTCTGTTTAACCCACTACACCATTACTCAAGGAGAACAGAGTCTTTAGTTGATATCTAGCCATCACTGTAAGACAAGAAAGTACTTTCTTGGTTTCAAGAAACATAATTGAACTTGCTAGATAAATAAATTAAGCAGATCCGCATCTGAGCTAAGCTGCTGGGTTCTTTGTCTTATCCAATGCTGGAACTGGTCCAGTGCTATTTGTACCACTTTGGAGTTACCGGTGATGCCATAAGGGTGTATAAGCATCTTACAAGATCATTTCCACAGAAAAGATATCTTTCTTATTGCCAAAAAACACCAACAAAGTAAGATAAAAAATGTGTTTGTCAGACTCTGGAAGGATATTAAAAAGTTTGATCTTCTCTTTGCTCTTTGTATGATATCAACAAAGATGTCTGTTTCAAGAGATGAGCAATTTAACCCAAGTCTTATTTTTGCTGCAGAGCCAGATTATTGGTTGTTTTCCTGTTCTCAGAACTGGAGAAGGCTGTTATTTAGGAACTGAGAAAACACTGAAGATGTGAAAACATGAAAGTAAAAAAAACCAACCCAACAAAAAAACAACCCAGTGTTCACCTAGCAAAAGTATGGTGAGGGTTATTTAACTAACAAACGTGATTTTAAAACTTTCTTCTGAGTCGTTTGAGTTAGTCCCTTCTGCTTCAAGGGAACATGGATGCTGCTCTTTGTTGTCACAGAGGAGAGAGCACTGGCATCACTGTATTAAAGGAATGGAGTGAAAACAAAACCCAAGCTTGGGTACCTCTTAGGGTGTATTCCAATCCACACAGGTGCCCCTGCTAAGTGGATCTTATTAGCATTTCAGTGTCTCCCTGAAGTGCATTTAAAAATATCCTTAAGATCTATCATGTGACTACTTATACATCTCTGTGAGAAGAACAACATGCAATTTAGTGTCTTGTGCTCAGGAATTCTAGTTTGGGGTGGTTTGGTGGAGTTTTTTGGGGGGAAAAGGTTTTCTTTTATCATGTTTCTCTTTTTTTTTTTCTTTTGTGATATCTTTAATTTAGTCATGCAACAGTTGGGTAAACAAAGGCTTGGCAGGGTAGAAGTCAAGAAAGTGTAATCTAGTGGTTAGAGGACAGGAGTGTGGAAAGGAGGGAGCATAGAATGGCTGAAACCCTGCTAGCCTCCTCCTCTTTGGTTAGTCCTGCTGCATTATAGCGTGAGTACGTTCGAAGAAGCAGATCAAAGAAATGAGCCTTCCCTCGCAGCAGAAATTGATAATATTTGTTACATCTTTCATTCCCAGAGGAGATAATTCCTCTTTCAAAACTCCTGAAACTGTGTCTCTCATTCACCTACCATTACAATTTCTTCAGTGCTTTGCATGAAGCTTTTATTTCTTTCATTTTCTGAAAGCCTTGGCTGGCAGATATTTTTCCTGGAATGTTTGGGTTTTACCTGTCTACTTTCTCTGCATTTGTTTGTAACTTCCTCTGGCATTGCTGAGATAGAAATCTGAGTGCTTACATAAATGAAGCTGAGTATAGTTTCAAAATATATACCCCAACAAACTGTAAAGTAATAAATATGCAAATGAATTAAAATAATTCAGCATAAAATACCCCCCTGTTTTAAATAAACCTGAAGCTAGTGCAGAACTAAGTATGCTGCAAAAAACAGTGCTGATATTGCCTGGTAAATCTCTTCTGTTTGGTCGGTGGTTTTGGAGGTGTTTTGAGGGTTTCTTTTTAGTAATCTAGGATTACCTTTTTTCATACTAGCAAGCAAATGCCTGATGTCTCTTCTACCACTCTTGGCAATGGAGAAGCATGTTTGGTTTCCATATTTTTTACATTTAAACAGCCAGAATATGTAATTATAATCACAACTCTAAATATGTCAGCAGTAATTACAAGTAGAAAACTTTAACTGTGAGTGTAAAATACAAGAAAATTCAAAAATATATAAAATGCATTAAGAGCAATAAAATAAGTATAGTAATCCAGATTCTTGATATAAATCAGCATAACTTCACTATTTACAACAGTGCTGGATCAGTCCAGCTCACTCCATAGTACAAGATCTAAAGAGTTGGTTGAGAGTAAAGTTTGTCTTCTGCTGGGTCAGAGTTTTCCAGAACATGTTTTCTAATGTGAGAAGAGAGTAAGACTCCTTTAAACAGCTGTTGATATGTACCCCTTAAAGAAAGGAAAACAAAATGTTGTCTTAGACTGAAATTTCTAGGAGATATGCCTAGATAACTGAAGGATGGGGTGCGGGGAAGGCATCTAAATTATAGGAAATTCTGTCTTCTGTAAGGTTTTATTACTGCTTGTTAATCTGATCAGAAGTCTAAAATATAATGTGCTAGACCTTGATTCCCAAACTATGCAGCATTATTTGTCTCAAGGGTTTGGCTCCAGAAGATAGATTATTTTTTGCAAACACAACAGTAGAATGTCAATCTTCTGAAGGAGGTCTTGCAATACCTAGAAACTAGCTTGAAGTTGGCTTTTTCTGGGACTATATAATTTTATTGTTTGCAAGTTCATTTCATTTTTGGCAGATAAACAATGGACCACCAGTCAGGTTCACACAGGAGAGAAATTAGAAATTTTATTTTCCTTTCTTTGATCTGAGAGCTCTCTTAAGGCTGCTCTGATCCCATCCCAGTTAAGTTTATTAGATGACTAGCTTCAGCAAGCCATTTTGAAGCTGAGGACATCTACAATTCCATTATACGTTCACATCAAAGGGTCTCTAGAAGCCACGATTGGAAGACCGACCACAGCATAGTGTTTACTGTAGGAAAACCCAACAAACAGAATAAACAGTCTTCTCTTTTCCACCTACCAGTACATAGAAAAATAATTAATCTCAGGAGAAACACAAAAATAGTTTATCTGAAATATATGTTGTGGAGAAATGCTTTTCAGTCTATGGACAATTTCAAAGGCACCTGTGACAGGTAACTGCTTGATAGGAGGATTAAATTTGCTGTAAATTATTTACACCTTCACTAGTTAGCATTCGACAAATCAAACTGTTAAATACTTCCATAGAGAGATTTTGTGATGTGAGTAAGGGTCAATATGCAGGAAGTGTCTTGGTCCTAGATCAAAACAGATTTGCCCTGCAGCACAATGCTGTTGCTGGCATCTGATTTGGGCTGTAGATACACAAACAGATGCACCATTTTGAACAACTATGTCAGAATGGTTTGAAAAAATTAGCCTAAAAGTTTGAGAATATTGCAAATATTTTTCTCTTGAGAAACAAGGAAATTAAAAAAAAGAATAAAGCAATGAGGAATATATTTGTCTTAAGGTTATTTTTTATTTATTCCCTCCCTTCTAAGTAGAAGCAAACAATTTATTCTCTAAAGCTCTGAAAGGTTAGTCACTTGCAAGAAAAGTATGTGAAGAATAACCCACTAAAAAGAGCTCAAAATGTCAAGTGCTTGGGGATAAAGCAAAATAACAAAGCAAATACTTTCTTGTTCTTAAAATTTCTTGGTATTGTGTCTTTGTGCAGACAAGTAAGCATATTAAAGTAATATATTGCCTTTTGCACAAGGGGATTTGTCACTGTATGCAAAGAAAAAAAAATCAATTCAGAAGTGTTGAAAGGCTATGACTAATGTTCAGCATTCTAGTGAGCCAATACAGTAGAACAGACTGTGAGCTCTTTGCTGTTGGAAAGCACACTCCCGTGCATGCCCAGCAACAAGCAAGCACCCGCTAAACTCTTTTCGGAGTTGCCAAGCCATGGGAATAAGTTCTGCATGAGAGGACACTCGGCAGGTTAATGGTGGAGTATATTTAGAGGCTGTAATATCACCCCATTCCTAACAGTCTCACTGGGCTAGGAAAAGTAATTGGATCATTACAGGTAGAATTCTTTTTTCAGAAAATATTGCTTCTCTCCATGGTAGCCTTGTTTGGGTCTTTCCTGAGACATTAAAAGGACTGTTTTTCAAAACTTGCTCAGAAATCCGTAAGGTGGATTTGCATCTGGACATAGCAAGCATATCAGCTGGAGACATTCAAGATGTAGCATTTCACCTGCAACTTAGAGGCGGGAGGGAAATGAAAAATTTTTCAAGGCTTATGATAAAATTCCTGAGACCTAGTCTTAAATTTATCTTTTCAGTATATTAATGTAGTTTCTTAAGCTTTTTCTAGTGCTGGAGACAGACAATCAGTATGTATTTCACACATCTTGGATACAGGGCTCAAGAATGAAACTATTTTAAAACTCTGGTTATTTGAGAAAGTTGACTTTCAAGTTTCTGTAGCAAAAAATCCTTAGAGCCTCCTGATCTGCAGTATGCGCTTGTTATTGAGAAGTCTGGAGATTTATTTTTATTATTATTACTAAAAAAAAAATTGTTTTGCGACTAGTTTCTTTCTGCTAATTTGTTTTGTGCTCCTCTCATTCTTCATGACTCCCATGCCCAAACAGCATGAAAATTTGTAGCAGCTTGTATGCAGAAGTGTGTACTGCTAATTTTTATCACTNACCTGACCCTTTTCACAGTTGGGGCCAATTTGGTTAATTTTGTGAAGGATTGTACATCCTAGGGCAGCATGTCCTGTTGATACAGTAAATGGTCTGTCCTACATTTTAGATCTATCAGAGCAAGATTTAATTAAAATTCATACATTCTATACAATGTAACATCAGAACCCAGGCCAATCCTTGCTCCCAAGGACGTTATCTACTTTAACCAAAAGTTATTTTCCCTCTAGACTGCATAATTGTTTCTTTTATTAAACTTATTAAAACCATTTTAAGCTTTGATGTTCTGCAGCATTTTGGTTGATGTTTTCATCAGACGTTATTCATCCTCCAAAGGAATATGTTCTTTCAGAGCAGATACTGGCACTGCTTAGTAATTTATTCCTGTTTTAAATTAAGTGCATTTAAAATTTAACAAATTGACAGATCTGGAAATTATAGTCTTCTCTGCACTTTATTCACAGGACAGAAACTGCACAAGCTGTGGTACTGCCAGCTTTTCTTTGTTACCCTTCACTAGCTCCTGTTAAGCAAGATGATAGTTCATTTGTTATATTCATCAAGTCCTTCTTGCATCCTTCTTATCCAGAATTTTGACCAGTGTCCTCTCCTCTTACAATCAGTTTTAATGACATATTGCTAATAATATCCCTTGTACCTATTCTGGCTGTGAAAGTTTATCAGACAACCTAGGATTCATACAGGCAAGAGACGAATCCTGGAGGATGATACTTTTCATTTTCCTGTGGGCAAGCACAATACAGAGGATACTAGGGAACTGATTTCAAACAAACTGGTAAGAAAACGATGTTGTTTTAGGAGGCAATGGTTCTACAAGGACCAAGAGATTTTTAGAAACAGTACAAACAGAGTCCCTAAAATTGCTTCAGAGACAAAATCAGGTTTAGACCTGACTGAAAAAGCCATGCCCCTGAATTTTAAGACCATCTTATGAAGAACACCAAAACAACCCTAATTTTAAAACCAACAAATACTACTTTATGCTTTGGGGATGTGCATAACATTTCTAGATTTTATTGCTGTTGTGAGGGTGATGCTACACATCTCCGCATACGAACACAAAGATATTAGTCATTTCCTCAGGCCAAAGGACACAATATTCTTGGTGGTTGAACTCAAATGTGCTGCAGAGGTTTATGCCGCTGAAAGAAATTGGATTTAGGTTGGCAAAGACCAAACTGCGTGTCTGAGTGAATGTAATACGCTGGTCTTACGGTTAGATGCCACATTTTCCTTTCCTAAGCCAAAACCATGCCTGTTCATTGTCTCTTTTACAATTACAGATAAGTAATAGTTAAAATGGGCAGCTATATGCTTTACCCACACTTTTTTTTTTTAAAAGCATCAGACACTTTTCAGGTATTGCATGTGGGATAGATTTCATAATAGATTTCATTTCTCTTTCAAGCGCTATTAGTAACAAAGCATCTTCATAGGTT
>VZTO01014373.1:9990-31163 GCA_013400615.1 Syrrhaptes paradoxus
TGTGGATGAGGTGCTTGGGGACATGGGTTAGTGGGTTGGGTGGGGTTGGGTTGACTGTTGGACTTGATGATCCCTGAGGTCTTTTCCAGCCTTCATGATTCTGTGATTCTGTGATTCTCCATCATGTGCTCCAGGCACTGGACTCACTCTTGCTGCTCCCTTGCAATGGCTCCACCACTGCTCCCGTTAATCCTCAGGACTGCCAGCTCACTCCTCAGGAGTCAGGACACATCTCCTTCTCCCTCAGAACCCTTTAAGACAGCGCTTAAAAACAGGCAAAGACGTGAAAAAGGTAAACATCACCTCTAATTTTTTTAAAAAATGATCTCTCAATATAAAAAAGCAATGCTGTAACATGTCTGGGTGTCCTCACCCATGCACAAGTAAAGATCTGTTCCAGGAAAACCACGTAACGTGAGGTTTCTATTTCAACCTGCCGTATGACCACGAGAACTCTGATTGAGAACAAGAGCCAAATTATACAACTGCACTTCCTCGTGTCAAGCAAACTGGAAAGTACAGATAAAACAGAGAAGATGACTGACACAACAATATTAAAAAAACCCTTACTGAAACCACAAAGACAAAAAAAAAATAGCAAATCACCCTAGCTTTTGACATTCTTCCTCCAACGCAGTCCTTAAACACCAAAGACCGCACTAGGTACAATATGAAATAATTTATTTTAAAAAGCAGAGAGCTTTATTTGGAAATACTTTTTGCTACTTTATTAAGAATTTTTCATTGTTCATAAAAAATGCATCACTATCCGTAAAGAGTTCCCCAGCACTAAGATCATGCTTGATTACCAGTTTTGTTTTTTTGGTGTTTCAGGTTTTTTTATTATATCCTACAATACCATTCAGGATCCTTAAAGAGTGTTTAGCTACAAAGGCACTTGCATGTTTGCCATCAACCATGAAGCTTCACCGATGACCCAGCTCTACAAAATACTTTTGAAACCTTAAGGCAGATTTTCTTTAAAAGATTTCAACTTCAGAACACAAGCGTTAAAGGGGAAACCCTTGAGAGCAGATTTTGAAAACATCCCATAGAAAAAAAAACCCAAAACTTTATTAAAATATTTTACATTGTGTCAAAGACCTTGTTCCATGTGAAGCTCGAATGAGACAGTCCTGAGCCCCGTGATTCAAACGCACACGTGTGCACCCACCTGCCACGGGCTGTAATGGAATAAACTGCTGAGCTGGCCTTCACGTTATCTATAAAAGTCTAGACTTTGAAATTCATCTACGTTTTAGTTCTCCCTTTCTACTAAAAATAATCCGCGGATTATTTGAAATGTTCATGCCACTTCCCTTTTCTTTAGATCAACATTTCCTCATTATAAGTTGCTTTATAAAGTCATATTCTGAGTTGGTTCATGAAGGGAAATTACCGAGGATTTACAGAGCACTAAAAAATAAAACACAAAAGGTATCAAAACACCCCTGAATTTACTTCAATCAGCGTCTTGCACTTCCTTCTGACCTCAGTTTAAACTTCTACAGCAGCCTGAGCACCAGGCAGACAACTTGGGCTTAAAAGGGTTTGAAGAACGAACCTTCGCAGTCAGGTGATGGCAACTGTTCCTACGCAGCTTGTCAGGAAACCGGCAAAGAATAAAACATTATGGTGCTTTAGTCTAGGTTTTTTTTTTATTTAACTACAGAGAATGTTACTGTAGAAGTAATTTCCAACTCTTTTAAAAATTTTGCAAGCATTTTGTATTTTCTCTCTGAGCATCTCTGGGTTTTTTTTGCGTCTGTTTTCATTTTTTCTTCTTTGCATAAAAATGTTGGGAGTTAAAGTAAAATATTCTAAACTACTGAAATTATCAGAAAAATGTCAATTTGTCACCTGTTACAGAAAACTAAATTAGGCCACAACATCTGTGATTCATTCGTCACAGGACAGTCCAACAGCAGCATTTCTGACTCAGATACAAGGAACAAAAAGCGGCTTCTTCTGAACACGGAGTAACCCAAGGTGTCTCTAGCACAACACACATTCCGCTTTCCCGACAATAATTTTGCAAATACCTTGTGCCAGCAGAAACCTACCCTGATATTGCAAACATACCACCACTCCTCCTTCCTCTGAACAATCTGATGAACTTTTATTGGATTTTATTGCTTATAAACCACCGCTGAGCATGCTGTTATCTAAGCTGTCGGCAAGCCAAGCTTTGCGTTAACGTCGCCCATCTGTGTTCAGTTCAACGTGCAGAGGATCCAACGACCAACCTTTGAGGTCTACATCCTATAATAAACATCCGTGTTTGACCCTCTTCACTAAGCAGGAGCCATGGGACGTGTGTAGCAAAAGAGACAGCTGGGTACTATAAAATTGAAGGTATAATTATAAAATTACAACTTGGTTAAACGTGCATTAAAACCTCTAACAAAAATCACACAAAATGCCACTTTTTGGACAAAATGTCCTAGGTTTTAGCAAATTAAAATCAAAGGTAATTTAATATAAGAAGAAAACAGATAGCAACAAGCAGCCAAATCTATTTTAATCCGCTGTTTATCAATGTGTACAAGTTGACGTCAAAGGAAAGTTCCAAGTTTTCTAGGAAAGCCGGCGCTGTCTGCACGCAGAGATGGCCCAAAGCGATGGTTTCGGAGAGCGCTACGCTACAACTCCAACCCCAAACCAGCAGCAGACACGGCCAGAGACCGGCTGTGCTCCAGCCAAGCCAACCCCGCTTTCAAATCAGCCAGAGGCTGACGATTCTCTCACCAACAAAACCCACACAGCATCGTTCCAATGCTGGAAACAATAAGCTGATTAAAACTAAAACCTACGAAGAAATTGTTTATAATGGATGCAAACGGAAAGAGTCTCTAAACAGTTGTAAATAAGCACAGGTTTTACTTTCTTACGCAGCAATGTAGCCAAGTACCAGCTGAAATTTCTTCATGGTTTTTTCCATTTCTAAAGTTTTTACTGTCTTTGGGCAACGTAATGAGAAAAAGACAGAAAGTGGAATCCATACTGATATACTCCAAAGGAGCCGTACCAAGCAGCCATCATTTTATACCTAAAAGCACCTTTTTTAGACAAAAGATATGGCTTTAAATAAGATCTGTCTTTAAAAACAGAACAAAATTACTTTTTTTTCCCCCCCTTTTCCATACGATTTCTAATGGCTCTGCTGTAAAACTGATACTTAAGCTGAGGAGTAGGGAGATTTGGAAGGCAGGTGAGGTGGAGTAGTTTGTTTTTCAAGCTTGTGGACGGCCCTGCAGAGTTCCAACAGAAGAAGATTTATCAGCTCAATCCCAGCTAAATGGAGTTACCGGGAGCACGGTGGCCACCACTAAGGAATTACCAATATTATGATAAAAAAAGCAGCTTTAGAATGTTAATCTCAACACAAAAATGAACATGTTTAGTTCAGACAATACAACTTATTACAGCATGTAATATATATTGGAATATAGTCACTCAATCTATTAAAATAGGAACTGTACTGGGTAGGAAGGGTCTTAATCCCATTTCAAAATACCTCTCTTCCTAGCGATGTTACCTAGAGGAAGGATTAGAAACGTATAATAGACAAAGTCTCAATTTCTTGATCCTTCACACCATTTTCTTAAAAGGCAATAGCTATTCAGAGTTATTTATTCTGGAGGCAGTGATTTTCTTCCTAACTGGCTGCTTTTCTCTTTTTAACATGAATTTCACGTGCTGGTTTCTTGCCTGGTCAACCAAAATCGTCAAGATCTTGCGACGCTTCTTGGTAACAAGCTTTCCATTTGCTTATACTGAATGATTCCTCATTTTCAAATCATCACCTCTCTCTTCAGTTCCTTCCACATATTGTTTATGCTAAAGCATTATGCTAAATAAAGAATTATTTTCTCCATATTTAAGTAGCACGGTTCCCACACACATTTCAGAGAGAGGAGACAGGTAACAGAGAAACCAGGACCTTGCCAGCAAATGTCTTTCCCTTATAAACCCCCAGTATTTACTTTAATCCCACATGTTCTCTATCTCTCCATCAGTTATTAATCTATGAGAAAACCCTCCCAGCCCTACCCGGAACAACGTCGTTCTTTTACGTAAGCAAGAGACTGAGTGGGAAGTTTGTTGAGAGCTCCCGGCAAATTCGAGACATTAAATCAGATGAATCACCCGTATCCCCAGGCTGACTGACTCCTTAAAGATCTCTTTTTGCAGGACTAATTAAAAAATCACGTTGATTGTTCCCATCGTATCGGATCTACCCACGTGTGAACTGTCTCCATTCATCACCACGCTGGTTTTATCAGCCTGCCTGGTAGGAAAGTCAGATTTCTTCATCTATAATTCACAGGGTCCCTTTTGGAGCCCTCTGGAAAGGCTGGGATGTGTTTTTTTGACACTGAGGCTGGTTTTAGCACCAGATTACACCAGTGTTTATATTTACGCAGCTTCACGTTTGAATTTACCTTAGAGCTCATGGATTAATGCAGTTGGAGCCCAGTGATACACTAAACTTGATTTTCCAGAGGGTTTTCTCTGTCTCTTCTAAAGCATTCTGTAGCCATTTCAATCTGCAATCTTGCCTTTGAGGAATTCTCCCTCTGGATCCAAAGGATGACCTTGTTGCAAGGAATACAGGTGTGCTCCCGCGTATTTTTTGCTCATGAACAACAGTGAAAAAAATAAATAAATTTACAGTTCTTCATTAAGAGTGCATGTGTTTACCAGGCAAGCAGATATAACTTTGAGAAATATCCAAGAGACGCAGAAAAAAACCCCTAAATGTTGTCTTTTCCTTCCAAAGCAACTCAGGTTTTCAGTAAACCACAATCATTTATAGAGAGGGAAAGGTTGCACAGAGAGATCTCCATGTCAAGAAAAGGTTCACTTTGAAAAAAAGCTTCAAAACAAGTTCTCCAAAAGAAAGGAGTGGATAAGAGGGAGCCCAGTAGCTGGGTAAAGCAACCAGACCAGCAGCGACTTTGACAACTGGACCCCACGCAGGACAACAGCCCACGTGTAAAGGAACGGCACCAGCACGACTTCATTTTCCATTACTGTGCTCTTCAGTCTTGCCAAAATGATTCAGCAGTTTTTAGTTTGATGTTTTATAGAAACTTATTAAAAAAAAAAAAAGAAAAACCAAACCCAAACCAAACCCACACATTCCTGGGGCACCCGCAGGTTTGTAACGTCACAGCAGAGAAAGCCACGCCACCCCAAAGGATTAAATGTTGATGGAAACTCAAAGAGACGAAGATCTCGCCCAGCTCGCGATGTGCTGAGTTTGTAACACACACAAAATATAGGCAGGAGAGAAGAATCCCATCGAAGGGTTTACGTTACAATACTCCTGAGACTAGAGCAACCATAACCCACCAGCTCTAATTTTACTTGGACTATCTGCTTTTTTTCTTAAATTATTATTTCAAATGACTGTTCCGTTTGTTTCATTGTGAACATATTAAATCCACTTCTGGCATTACTTCCAAGTAAGAGCCTTAACTGATGATGGCCAGCCATGCATGTAAGTATGGAGTTATCTTATGTAAGCAGCAATTAATAATTTTATCTCCGGTGCTGTAAGGAAACACTTACTTCATAACCATTTCCACGTACTAAACATTTAGTCAGGACAAAGAGAAATGTTTTCCTAATGGAAAAACACAACTGCACAAACACACAGAGCAAAGACAGGGCTCCTGCCTCAAGGATTCTCAGTCCTGCGCCGCCTCTGAGATCCCCAGATCTGATTTAGCCTTCCAGGGAGTCAGACAGTCGGCATCACGACGGATTTATAACACAGGCTGTGATTTACTCGAAGAGGCACACACACACATTGCCGGAGGAGTGGCTAACTCAGTCCAGGGATCACGGAATTACACACACGAACCCCTCGGAGGTCTCATTTGGTGCTCTTCTTCTCTACTTTGGTTTCCTGCTTTTCACATCAATATTCCCCCCCCAATGTGCCAAAGCCTGCTGATCATACAGTGATTTGTTATAATACAGTGACAGTTCTTCAATAAAGCGATTTTAAATGTAAATTACAGACTTCTAAGTTGCCATGACTGATCGTATCACCCAGAAACAGTCTGCAGACAGCAAATTTAAATAAAATCTGACAATGTCAACACATGAAACGCGACTATATAAAGTGTGAATTAGCTCTAAACAGCTGATTTTACAGATTTTACAATTTATTTTGTAACTATCTAATCCTAAGACACAGGAATAGTGTACATTTAAGTAATTGTAGGATGATATTAAAAAAAAAACCCCTGTGAGTAATCACGTTTGAACTTTTGAAGTATGTCATTTCCTACGAGTTCAAGCATCTACTCTGGGCTTGACTTGGCAAGTGGCCACGTTGCAGTACAGCAACGCTGATTTGCTATTCTCTACGGCTCACAGTTTGAAACCAAGATATTTAATGGTTATATTTTCATTAATTATACTATATAGAAATGTTCTGATCGGATAATTAGATTAAAAAAAGGATTATGGGATATCCTACTGAAGAATTTAAAAACCTTCAGCTTACTTAAGGTCAACTACAATCAGCAAATGCAGGTCTTAGTTTTACAAACTTGATTCCTTTACCCACATTTTTCAGGAAAAAAAATAATTACAAAATGAAGGTGACTGCTTAGCTTTGGGGCTTGATAACTGGTGCCACGGATCCTGCACGCTGTCGCAGGATCTCTCTACTGCACTCTCATTTATCGCAGCAAATCGGAAAAGTCAACATTGCTGTCTCAAAACAGCCCAAGATTTTGTACTTCACTCATTTTTGCTTTCCGGATTTTCACACTTTCCAATTCTGATATATAAATGAGCTTCCTTACCTTCATAATGTTTACTAAGTCTGTTTGATAGTAGCGATCCTGGTGTGCGTTAGCAGCTGCTAAAGTGAGGAGATAATCATTCCTGGCATGGATAGCCTTGGAGTTACACTCGGATCGTCGTGCTTTTAACTACAACAAGAAATGGAAGTTAAAAGATAGGTACTAATGAGAAATTAAATGACCAAATATGTATTAATAATCAATTAACATGCATCTGTATGCATTAACAAAGTCAAAACTTTAAGGGATTAATAGCTTAGCATTTTTGTTAACGGTAAGGGGATTTCTAATGTTATTTTTCTCTCACACAGTAATTTCACATGAGCTCTTTAAAGAACAGTCAGAACTCCCAGTAGAAAGTATTTCCTTGTAAATTTGGTCATGTGTAATTCTGCACTCTGCCTGCCAAAGCAGTCTGCTCCTATCTCATCACCTGTTCTAACAATTTACCTTCCGAAACGTCAGTCACCTCGAGATTCCAAACAGCTTTGGTCATACGCCTCAGGAAATCAGCACTGAAACACAAGTTTTTCTTATACTCACCTTTACACTTGCCTTCTGCAAGCTTATTCTTGATTGAAAAAGACTAAGTTTGGACCTGAAAACAGAAATCGACAGAAGATGTTACAGCAGTACAGGATAAACAGGCCCCTGCACTGCACTTCTGCAGAATTTTAAATTAATTAACTTCTGACGCCTTGAGTTTAATTGGTATAATTTTAAGTAAAGCTTAAGGATCGAGGAAAATATTACAAAGTATGCTGAGCTACATCAATAGCATCTTCATTGCGTGTTCTGAAATCTTTTGCACAGCTGACCCTGCTTTTTGAACAAAATTTAAATGCATCCTGAAAGGGAAATGGTGTGGTGGCTGCAACTCAAGCGATGGTGGTGGTTGGGGGATTTTGAGCTAGCCTTCCGGACACAAAGTGCTAAAAAATGGAACTACTGGTCAGCTGGAGGAATATTAATACAGAATCATTAGTAATTACATTCTAGGAAGGTGGAGGAGTACCCAAGTATACAAATATATTTTTAAAAGGAGCATTAGTCTGATTTTCACATTTGGATTCACGAAAGAGAAATTAAAGAAGTATTTTACTAGTTATCTAGTGGTTTAAAAAGTAAATAAGAGAACAAAATCAAATAAAGAGCTATTTTAACCTGAACAATACTGTCCCAAAATTCCCAAGTTCAAGTTTTTGGTTGTTTTGGTTTTTGGGGTTTTTTTTACTTTCTTTGGGTATTGCAGGTAATCTCATTAAAGTTCTTCTTTTCATCATCCAGGCTTCATAAAGTGAAAGACAGAAACCTTCTCTAATAAAACCATAATTTCTTCTCATTCCTTAAAAACAACCCTGAGGAATGTCTCAAAGAAAAAAGAAATAAACTTGCAAAAAAAGGGCAAACTCCAAACTGAAAATACAGGAGTTACTCGCTTTCCTGAAAGGAAGGCAATCAACCTCTTTAGGATGCCAAGGAGCATAAAAAAAAAAAAATCTATCTTCAAAAATGGCAAAGAGCATCCCATGCCCTCTCCCCCTCCAAATGGACTAATATAAAATTTGAGATCCGTGGAGAGAAAAGGCAGCAAACAGCTTTTAACATCAAAAAGAGTGCCAGCTCCTACACTGTCCTTCGGAAAGGTGAAATTAAAGCAGTGAGTTTAACTAACTTCCTAACGAGAGCAGCCTAACTGAGCTAGCAGGGTAAAAGCATGCTTAGGATGGTTACGGAAACATATAGAAGCAAAAAGAAAAAAAAAAATTGGCACAAGCTCATTGAAAGCAATTCTTTCTTCTAAAATAATATCAAGTGTAATACTAATAGAAGTACAAATCTGCTTTACACGCACGCAATTATTTATACATAGGCTATTATAAAAACATACTTGGCCTCGATATCAGCTTTCTCCCGCACTGCTTGAGCCATCTGTTCAGTCTCAAAATATTTCTTTTTGCCTTTAGCTAAATCTTTTACTGTCTCTTGTAATTCAGCTTGGATCCTTGTCAACTGGTCCACGCACTGAAAAAAAGGCATTCGGGAAACAAAACATTAGTTTTGCGTCCAAATAATACTCCCATCATCATTTTACTACTCTTCATCGTATTTTATATGGAACAACGCTGTCTCCCAGTCACTCCTGGTCGATTATTCATGTTTTTCTTTTCAAGCTGATCAGAACATAAAACCATATTTCTTTCTTTTCTTTCTGTTTAACTATTCAAATTCAACGATAACTCGCAAATTAAACATAAAAGTTCTGAAAGCTTCGGGATGAGGTAATTAGCTGAAATAATTGGAACACAATTGGGAAGAATCCAAAGGCAATCTCCCAGAGCTGATTGAAGAAATGATAAATCTTTCTCTAAAATTTCAAACATAAGACAAAAGCTACCATATAAAACACAATGATAAGACAGCAACAAAACAAGCTGATAAAAATCATTCTAAAAGCTCATTTGCCTTAAAACTATTTTGAGAGCTTTCCAATAAATAGTGTTATGTCAGAAATTAGTGCAATTCACAAAAGAAAACTTCTAGGCTTTTAATTAATTCATTTTATTAATTAATATGACTCAACCACCATTAAGACATTGTATTGGGTCTGGCTGAGATGGAGTTAGTATCCCCATAGTAGCCCTCACATTGATATTTTAATGTAAAAAAATAATATTTCAAGGAATAACAGAAAAATGACTGGACTGGTTTTGGCTGGGAAAGAGTTAATTTTCTGTGTAGGAACTGGTATGGAGCTACATTGTGGATTTGTGATAAAAAGTGTGATAATAACAGGATGTTTTAGCAATTGCTGAGCAGTGCTTACACAGTGGTGAGGCTTTTGCTGTTTCTCGCGCTGTCCTGCTGGGGGGTGGGCTGGGGGTGCACAAGAGGTGGGGAGGGGACACAGTGGGGACAGCTGACCCCGACTGNCAGGAGGAGCTGGGAGGGAGCACAGCCCCAGTGACCAGCCCAGGATCTGACCTTAGGTTTAGGACTGAGACCCAAACTGGCCGATGGTCTGTTCCATCCCATGCCCGGCATGGCCAGTGTAGAAGTGAGGGTTTCTCTGGAATCTCTCTCTTTCTGGAACAGCTCTCTACAGGTGGTCCCTCTCCCAGGGTTGTCTCCCTCCGTCACTCAGTCAGCTCTTGGTCACTCAGGCTCTTATTCCAGGATTCTAGTTTTGGGACTCTCCCTGCTCTGGGATCATCAGCCCAGTCTGAGCCTTGGTCATGGGGTGGTGAGCAGTGTCACTGTGTATCACCCATTTGTGTATTTGTATATCTTATTATTTTCATAATTTCCAATATTATTGTAGTTTAGTTATTAAATTGTCCTTATCTCAACCCACAAGTCTCTCTTCCCTTCACCCCTTTAATTCTCTCCCCCATCCCACCAGGGGGGAGTGAGTGAGCGGCTGCGTGGGGCCGAGCAGCTGACAGTGGTTAACCCACAACAATTACTAAAACTTTCAGTAATTCTATCTGCTTCAAAAAAAATTCTGGGAAAGGATCTACGTTAAGCAGAAAGGATCTACTTAACAAAACAAATGCGGATTATCATTGTCTAGAATTATACTACATTTCAAAGAGATTTGTAAAGATCTACTTTTACCCAAACCAGTTTAAGTACAGATAAGAGTGACAGTCCAATGCATTTATATTTAATTATAGATATTAGAGACTAGATGCGATCAATGAAGACTCCAGGCAACAGTTAGGAGGCAGAACCTCAAGCCAAGCTTAAGGAAACCAATTTGCCTTTCAATTTGCCTTTCAGTTGTTCAAAGACCAGATCCAAGGTTCCACCTCTTTTCACATCATTATCACAGACCCAACTTCTCCCATTTAAGGTGCCACCATTGCCCTGTTACTGAAGGACTCTCCTCAACACCGAAGTTTTTTCATTACACTAATTATTAACGCATGTAACCTCCTTTACAATAATTGCAAGAGTAATACGGAGATGTAATCCAACACTGTAACATTAATCTCACAGTATTGAACAATTGTTAAAAATAATATCCAGCCACCTGTAAAAAAATAAACTTATTGTTTCAGTCAATAGAAATTGCTCGTCTTCTCACCACACAATTCTGCTCTCACAGAAAATGCCTAATACCTTTCTGGCTACAAAGCACATAAAAAATAATGTAGGTTCCCACTAAAAGCAGTATTTGATGTGTGCAGAGCATGAAAACAATGGGCTCCATCAGGTAAGCCTCGTGGTGGGTGGTTTGGGGAGCAGCAGAGGGTGCAGCTGGGTTTCTTGAAGACCTCTGAGTGTATGACAGAAAAATGAAAGGTAGAAAAATCTGTATATATTGGACAGCTGACAGAGACCTAAAATCATTTCAAAAGGACTGGGGTTTTGCTACATCAATTGGCATTTTGAGCCCTGCAGTCTCCTGCTGGCAGCAAAAAATTAAAATATCAAATAACCCCAGTAGTTAACATGATCATTTTAAAAGCATAAAATAATCTTGCTTTGGCATCTCTGAAGAATAAAACGGTGGGAGACTGGATGCCATTTAGGGGCTTGGGTAGACACTGGCTGTATGTAAAAAGCTGTTTCAGAAAGCTGACAGAGATGGTTTCTTGTCGCATTGCCTCCATGCAGAGCGATTTTATTCTGTTTGCCTTTCAGTCTTCTGACACAGATCCACGCAAACGTCCGCAGTGGTGGCCACATCATCCTCCCTGAAGATACCTGATGAACGTACGCAGCAGCTCTCCACCTTCTCTTCCATGGCCAGCATATGAAACCACACGTCACTTATGGGATAAGCTTACGAGGTCTCCGGGGAAAGATAAGGGCAGCGGGTGGGCTGCTGCCCTCGAACCAGCCTTCTCGTCTGCGTCCAAGAGCCGCTGAGTGAGGGCAGGGGATTGGTTTTCCGAAGAGGTCAGACGTGGTTTACAGGAGACACGTTTATTACCCCTGCTCCAAAGTCACCTTGTGATTTAGCAATATTTTTCCAGCAAATTATGATGAGGTTTTCTGAAACTGTTCCAGTTTAGTACTAAAACAGGACATAAAGATGAAGTTTCTATACACTACCAAGGAAGAAAAGGTTTACAGAAACATCTGGAAAATAAAGATGACATCTCATCAAGAGCAACTCAACAGCTACTGCAGTCTTGGAAGGAGACGCTGCTTCTAATAGAAACTCGATTTGAGATGGGCATTCCAGTGCAATGCTACAAGTATTTTACTAACCTGAATTTCATTTTCGATAAGTTTTTGTCTGGATGGAGATCAGCTTAATATATATTTGGAAATCCAAAGGAAAGGGTGAGAAACTGCGCTGTATAAAACAATAAATTTGTTGGGGAGGAAAATTAACACCACCAACTGGACGGTTATTCCATGTTGTAGAAAAAGCGTATCGCTGTTAGAATACTTTGAACCAGAAGTACTGCCCTGAGAATTGTAATAACTCGCTCTGCTAATTCAAAAGTGCAGGAAAAAAGGAACTTCTATCATTTATATACATTTAAAAAAGTGGTCCCCACTCTACTCTTGACTCACACACACTGAACGATCAGCACCTGCAGAAAAGGGGAGATTATTTACCCAGTAAAGATACTAAAAAATTGCTACAGCATTGTTTGGAAACCTTCACAGAAAAATTAAATTCCACGGGACAGTAAAACAACATGAATCAAGTTCATTTTTCCTCCAGAAAAACAGATATTGCACATGCTTCTACGAGCTGAGTAATAACTTGTTCAGAAAGGAAGAGCTCACGTTACACCAACAGCTATTAAAAAGTTTGTAGCTGAATATTTCACAAAATGCTACTCTAGAACATAGGTAAGCTACAGTTGCTGTCACTTCTTAGCAAACAGAGCTGAAATTAAGTGTTGTTTGGGGTTTTTTTTTTGTCTTTTACCTTGAATTCAGCAGGCATTCAGCCTGCCTCAAATTAAACCCAGAGGCGATGTTAATAAATGCTCAATAATAATGTACAGAAGGAGTATTTACAACCACTAACTAATGCCTTAGAAAGTGGGTTCCACCATCAATTCTATTTCCCTCTTTATGTTCCATCCAAATCACGCAGCAAGCATTTCAGAAGATCATTCTCGAAAACTTCCAAAATTTGACATTTGGAGCAGTAGTGCCTTTTTGGAAACTACGCTCACTCCTTAAAAACAAGAGGCTTCCTCCTCGCTCCAGCGAAATCCGCAGAACATAAACACAAAATAATTAAAATGGGAAGAGCACTTAGCTTTACAGAAATACCCATTACTATTTTGAAAACTCTTGCAATTGTCAGTGCAAAACCAACTCAGTGTAATTGCCACAGCGTGACGTTAGATTTGCAGAGATAGTTTTGACCAAGGGTGTATCACATTTTAAAAGACTCGTTTCCAAGCAATTTTAATTTTGGATAATACAGCTCAGCTCTTCACCAAGCTGGTTATTTACTTCTCTAACAACAGGCATGGGAAGAGACTGAAAAGTATGTACGTGTTTTAGAAGTACCACACCAGAAGAATTCTAATAGTTATTTTTTTTTCTAAATCAAAACAACAAAAGTTTAAAGAATTTATTACAGCGTAAATACCTTCTTCAACTGCTGTTCCTTAAAGCACCGTACGTTCCTGGCTGGTTCAGAAATTAAGTTTTTATAGTTCTCACAGATATTGAGGCGGGATTGGGCCACCTGCATCGTGCCTTCTAAAAGTGATTTCCAGACTGAGTACATGCTCCTAAAATAATGAAACACAGAAAGGTTGTGGGTAGGGAGGAAGGGAGGCCAGGCATTACACTGAAAATCCGACTTGGTTTACGTAACAGTAGTAGAATTCTTCAAAGGATTGCTTTTAAACATAAAGCACAATCCTTCAGGCTGATCTAGCAAATATTTGCATTTTTAACAATAATTTTAACTGAAGTTTTACCAAAAGTAAGACTTTTCCCTCCTGTTTAGTGATTCAATTTTTTCGGCAAACATTTTCAGCTGAACCTGTTGCTCCAATGGAACAGACCCTGTAGAAACCAGCAGCCAAAGAGTGGTGACAATTTTTTATGAAGATGATGAATTTTGTAATTTTGGGCCTCTTGCAATCAAGCAAAGAGTTACAGACTGCTCATCAGTTTTGCCTCAGCTACATGTAACGGGCCAAAGACAACAACCATAGCTCTGTAATCAGCTTTCCAGGGCCCCAATAATTAATTAAGAAAGCTCGGAAGCACCCGAGTCAGAAGGATAAAGAACAGGGAAAGAAGGCGACAAGATCTTCCCTGCAGCTGGCAGAAAGGGGAGATTGCTGGAGCTTGCAGAGCCCAAGAATTCGGTGACAGGGAGGGAGGGGGTGGCAGGTATTGGGAGAACATTATGGGTGTATCATCTCATGGCATGAAAGGCAGAAGAAAGGTCTGGTGAGGAGCAAACTGCAGGCAGGAGGGGTCCATGTGCTACAGGAATATTTTGTATACATTTTAAACTGATAATTCTGTTTATTCCTTCTTAGGCACACAAAAGGTGGCAAGGTCCTGAGAGTCCAAACCACAGATCTGTCAACAATTTCCTCCCATTCATAATAAAACTTGTCAGAATATAAAGAAGACGTTAAAATAAAGTATCTTAAAACTTTTTCAAAATATTTAGGAGGTATTAGTCAAAGGTGGGAGGCTTTCAGCAGCTGAGTCATTTCTGTTTCCATGTTATGATCCACCTTTCATGCTAATAAAAATAAGTTTTGTCAACAACTGCTTCTTGCTTGGCCTCCTCCTTGCTGTCAGATGGGATCTGCAGGAGGAATGCCTCCTACAAAGAAATCTGTTGCTGTCTTTTCCTGTGAAAAAATCCACATGCTTATTACTCTAGCTTTAAAGCTATTTATTCAAATATATATTCAGATTCAAGCATTAATACCCAAAGAGGCTGCACAATTAAGTTGTCCTATCATGCCAGTTTGTTTCTCCAATCTTCCTAAATTATTCAAGGAACAAACATCTATTTAAGACTAATCTCCGAATTTCAGGGGAAAACAAAGCTTCGTTTTCAACTGGCAATGCTCTACAACAAAGAAAAAAAAATAATTCAGCCTACAGAAGAGCAGTGTTTCATTGCTAAGTAAAATAATTATACAAATTCGAATGACAAAGACAGCTATTTCAAGATATCCAACTGTTAAATTACCTATAATCGCTTCGTTCATCAGCTTTCATCCCAAGCCAGTCTTTCTTTAAGTATTGGCTAGCCAGCTTCTGAATGCTCTGTTAAAAGAAGGAAAAAAGAAAAAAAAGTTAAAAATAAGAGATAACTAAAATAACATTTTCTTCCTCTTTTATCAAATGATAACCTGACATAAAAAGGAGAAATCAATCAATAGTATTAGCAAACTACTACAATACAAAACTGTTATTTGCACCTTTTTACATTTTTGTTTGACTTTAGTTTCTGTTGAGAACAATTAATATTTTAATTCAGAGGGACTCCGAAAATATTTCTGCATGTGACTCACCCCAGCAAAGGCAACCGTACAGAAGATATTTGAGCAGCACGTGGCAGAATCAGAGGCAGGAATATTGTCAGTAAAACGTCTCAATTTCTCACAGTTACAAGAATTGACATTTTTATTTAACTGAACGAGGACACGGGGTTCTGAGAAGCAATGAGATATGTGGACATTTGTGTTCCCAAACCAAAATGCCCAAGTTGGACCACTCAAGGTTGCACCATTATCAGTGACCCGAAGAAGCTCTATTGCTCCCAGGATAATTGAAAAATGCCATTCCTTTTTAATTATTCACGTTAATTAGGCTCTTTAGTCTCTATGTTTCACTTTGTACGCTCTCAGAAAAAATCAATAACATAATTTTCCTACTCAAGCTCAGAGAGCAGCAAAATTTAATTCGTAAACAACGGCAAGGAGGGGGAGTTGCTGTGGCCACAGTCCCTCCTTCAGCTTTTCACCTGTCATTGGGTGGGGGCAGGGACTGTGTGAGCGGGTGTGTGTGGTTTGGCCCCCAGCCAAGGGCCAACCCACCACACACCTCATTGACCAGTCTATATTGCTTATAAATTGAGTACCAAACGGAAACGACGACGTATATTATCCAACTGGTTGGATAACTGGTTTATGAACACTGAGCAGCGTTCCTGCTTCTCCAAAAGACAGCCACCACCGGAGGAGCACTCTCCAGTTTTTGCATAAGGGTGATTTCAGCAATATTGAAATTAAAATTCCAGCTAAGAAAAAAATCAACCCCACAGATGCTTTCCTGAAGACTGCATCCTGAAGGAAAGCCTGGGGTGAGACTTCTTTGCATCCAACCCACTCAACGAGAGCGAAGGCGCAGTATCATTTGTTTACATTTTCCATATCATATTTAGGATACCATCACCTGCTAAAATCACTACCACCGATGCTAAAAATTACCAAGCTTCCAACCTGATTCATTTTCACACAGAAAAATGTGAATTATTGCTAATATATCACGAGTAGAAAACTCATACTCCCTCATAAATACACTTATTTCACCTTCCAGCACAACACCAATGCTTGGAGGAGACCTGCTGAGCTGGGTACCAGCTTTCACCGTTAATGATGCTCACAGGTGGCTCTACACTAATAGTCCTCGTGAAGCAATCATTAAAGGCTGTTATTTCCCATTCTGAGGTTTCACATCTTCCCATTTCCATTGTATTTTTTGGTCAGTTAAAGATAATTTTCAAATTCCACGGCGGTATTTCATTCTGATGTGCTCACATGCACAGTCAGCAATACTTTCCACCAGTAAAGTGACGCCTGTAACTAGAAATTCTTGCATTTCCATTGCAGTTTCTCCTATTTTATTTTTTTTTTAATGCACAAATTGCATTAGGCAGCTGTTGAAAATTCCAGATAAAAGGAAAAATAAGATTTCCTTTAGCTCTGGCAGACCAATTTGTGATGTCGTTCAGGGCTCTCCTACATACCTCCACCTGGAGCTACTTTTGTGTTTCCATCCCTTCCGCATCAGATGCTGAACACACATTCACAAACACAAAACCAACCACCAAAAAAAAAAAGAAAAAAGCTGACTGGCAGTTGAGGACAAGCTATGCCCCAAGTAAAGATGCAAAAAAGTCACACCGGGGATAAATAAACCATTTTTTGCCCACAGAAACCCTACTATTGATGGCAGCAAACCAACCAGCGTGATGAAATGAGCTTCGGCATTTTTTTCCAAATTGAACAAACTCGCCACCATGATCAATGAAACGCTGAAGCAAAGGCTCCAGCTGCCTGATCATTCATGAAATCTGACAAACCAAGCGTTGGCATTTCACACAAAACCGCTGTAGGCGAACGTACGGTTTTTAATTAGACCACTAGAGTAGGTTTGCTTTCTTAAACTTTATGCTGAATGTAATTTTTCTTGTATGAGATCCTCCTTGTTCTGTTCTCAATACCCCTTCTTGTTTTGCTGCACCCAAACAAAGAAAACCACTGTTGGGCTCCAGCGGGGAAGTCAACTGATTGTTTAACCTCTGGCATCGCCCGAGTCCACCCGCAGCCTCGGAGCGTGCTCGTTTCTTCCTCCAAGGTGCACGTCAATCATGTTTAACAAGCTCAGGATAATAATATTTATATGCAAGAATTAATTTGTAGAGAGGCAAAACCAGAACATTTTCCTGATTTCAGTATTTCCTTAATGTTTATTTAAAATTAACTTGGGATGGAGCTTCACTGAGTAAAGGCGCCATCAAAAATGACAACGTAAATACACACCCAAAGGTGAGTGAAATGCATAAAACTCCTTCTTCTCAGTCTCGCTGGACTACAGACAACTGGAGTGTCACGATTTAAAATCCTCTTCAGGAGAATTACTATTGCGAGGTCGGTGTATCTGTGTCCCCAGCTGCACCGTGTCCCACTGCGCTGGGTACCTCCGTGGACCGTGCAGAGCCACGAGCCTGCCTTCAAAACCTTTGACAACTGAAGAAACACTAAAACAATTTTTAGTACAAATATCTAAAACTATAGTTCACAAAAATGGCCAAAGCCATCTGCAATCCAATGGCTGTCAAACAAGATTTTTTGATTTAATTTTTGCACTTCATTCTAAGGCGTATATCACTGGATTTGAAAAAAAAAAAAAGTTCCATTCATTATTTTTTTGAATGGTAATAACAATGGATTTATTTCCAAGTCCACTATTTTTAATCAATAATTATTGACGTGAAAGGTCAAAAATGTCTGAAATCCCCTGCAAGCACTGTGCAACCTCTGCTCACCCTTTGTCGAAAGAAACGTGCTTTGTGGCTCCGCTTGTGCCTGTTATCCCATGAACCAGGAGTTAGAAAGAGAAAAAATATAAAGCAGTGTAAACAGGCTGACTGTCGCATAAACCCAATTTTAACTCATCTGCAGACGACACATATCCTTCCTCCACGTCTTGGTTTTCTTTCTTCTCCTCCATCCAAACACATGTTGTATCGCTACGCTACAAACACGTTACTACCACACACTCACGGGTACTCCAACCGCTCGCAAATCTGCCCAACAGATGACGGGCTGGGACAGAAAACTGTGTCAATCAATCACCCAAGGCATCAACGCCTAGAAATGAAATTTTGCTGAACGGAAAGACCATCCAAAAACATTAGCACAGCTTCACATATAATCAAATCTGTATTTCCCAGGGTTGCAGTTCCTATGTGATGCTCCCTATATAGCAGCTCTTACGTCAAGTCTATTTATTGGTATTTTCTAAACTGTGATAGATATTGGGGGAGAAAAAAAAAATTGCTTTAATGATAACAGAAAGGAATTACCTACAGAAAAAATGTCCCAAATCAAAGGATTGTTGATAGAAAGTTCGTGGTTTTTAAAAAGATGCATTAACAATGTTTTTCAAAGCAGTTCCAAGATTTTTATCTGTAATAATTGAGAGGTGCTGATGACAGCCAGGTCCCCTAAAAACCTCTTATTGATTGCAGAAAGTATAGCTTGATGCTAGCTGATGTAACACCGAGTTTTGGGAAATATCTATCAAGGGGATAAATTTAGTGCTCTTTTTCACTTTGCTGGTTTCAGTATCTTGCATCATTTTGATCTTTATCAGAGCAGAATCCACCAACCAACCCCTTAAACTTTAATTTCTACAAATAAATCTACACTCTACTACTATCATTTCAAAAAAAAAAAAAAAGGAACCTTGAATTGAGAAGGAAAGAGAAATACTGGCCTCTGAGTAGTCTCTAATATTCTGTGATCCAAGGAACTCCAACACAGGCTGTAAGCCAATGGCCCAAATAATCCCTCCGAGTGGGGAAAAACGAAATGAACGGTAGGAAAAGCCCAGCCAGAAGCTAAAGCCTCAGGCAACGCGCTAAATCTGAGGCTGGCAGACGAGAAGGGCATCTGGACAGCAGCTGCTGTAACAAGGCGATGACTGAAAAGCTTCCTCCAGCCACGCCGCGGTGGTGGGACCCTGAAACAGCCGGCGACGGAGAAGATGTGAAGGAGAATTGAAGCCGGAGAAAAAGGAAGAGTTCCTACCTGCAGACAAGTCTGCACTGGGAAGCTGATGTCCCGTATGTTTAATATCCATTAGCTACTCCATGATGTTAACACACTATTTTTCTACTTTGAAGAGCAACTTCTCCAAGCAGTGCTCGCCGACGAGTGGCAAAAAATAACGCTTCCTTTTTTTCCCCATGGGTACACGCACAGCAATTTGCTTGACTGATCCTCGAGATCACTCACTACGCATTATGAGGCGCAGCAGCAGCTTTCTGACATTATTTTGTCGACTAAGTGGCATTATTTTGTTTGCTAAGTACTCTCCTGGCAGGCAAACACTCCACAGGGAAGAGGGTTTTAGCATCTCTCTCTTTACTTCTTCTCTGCGAGGAGTGAAGCTACTCACAACTCAACTGACACCTGAAACTTAAGGCTCTCCACTTGCACCAAGAAAAAGTAATAGTTTTATTTTACATAAAATCTTATTATCGGACCCATCCACTGCTTATGAGCAAGAGAGCTCCATTTTCCTTTATTTTTAAATGAAAAAAAAATCTGGACTGCTATTATTATTGTGAGTTGCATTTAAGTGTGAAAATTCTATTTTATTTCAGTACTGCTGGTTCTTCAAAAATAATATAAAAGAGTTACATAAAGATTTTCTTGCTGTTGTAAAACAAAATACCTGATACCTGATAGCAGGTATTTGTAGTTGTAGGAGAGTAAGACTGGCTGAGAATAAACCGTCATAGCCATAGAATCCTCCAAAAAGAGAAGGAAAAAAAAACCCCATGCAACTAAGCTCCATGAAATTTCTACATTTTGAAGAATGCTTCTACTACAAAAATGAAAAAAATTAGATGCATCCAAAAAAGGCATTTCAGATGCTCGTGCTTCCCCGATGCTCTCAGATTCTTTTCTTAAATCCGTAAGATTTTACATGACTTTAGCCAGCTCAGGGAGCCTGGCTCACTGAAGCAGCGAGATACTCGGTGCCAAAAATTTCGTAGGCAGCGTTATCAATCATACAGATGTTTTTATCAATCATACAGATGTTTTTTTCGCAAGCTCGAAGAGTAATCTGAAACATCTTCAACACTGTTGCCAATCTCTTCAAAACATCAGGACAGGGAGAAGGGAATACGTGGATGCAGTCTGTGTGCTGAGGACTCCAGCTCCTGAACACAGAACAATTTTGTCTCCGTATTAAATTCCAAGATAGTTATTAAGCGTTCGCAGCGATGATTTAAAGTGGGATTTTATTTGCCAGAGCTAGATTCAATAAAACCTTTAATGATTTAATGAGAATGAACTCCCTTCAGCACAGGCTCGATTCAGGGATTCCGCGCAGGATATGACTCAGTCCAATTTCCATTCTAAGCTGACGACAAAAACACTGTCAGAGACAATTATTTTACTCGGAGCTTACACAGGGCCTTAGGCAAGGAGACCATGACTAAGGTGCTGCCGCAGCACAAATATAAATGAAAACAAACCACATAACAGGCAGCACATGGGGACCTACAGAGCATCCAATACTTTCGAAAAGGTGCAGATCACCACGATGCCGGGACTGTTTATCTGCATTGCCTTCAACACGGCTAAACGAGCGATAACAGAGGTTTCTGTTCTTTCATTTGCAATGGTTTGGGTTGGAAGGGACCTTAAATTAGTTCCCACCCCTCTGCCATGGGCAGGGACACCTCCCACTAGCCCAGGTTGCCCAAAGCCTCATCCAGCCTGGCCTTGAACCCCTCCAGGGATGGGGCATCCACAGCTTCTCTGGGCACCCTGGGCCACTGCCTCACCCCCCGCACAGTGAAAAATTTCTTCCTAATTTTCTTTACAAGCTGCTTCATTTCTTTTTTTTTTT
>VZTO01014374.1:0-100701 GCA_013400615.1 Syrrhaptes paradoxus
ATGATTCTATTCTATGATTCTAATTACACCATTTATATCAAGAGTTCAGGGAACTGGCTGTGGTTTAGATCATACTTCCTAGTTTGTGCTAAAAACTGATAGAAAATAACTTTGTTTTGTGATCTTCAGTTGTCCAGACTGCAATCCTGATGAGCCTAAATTGGCAGCTGGTAGAAAAGTATTAACTGAAATTGCCCCAAATGTTTACACACTATCATTTGTGACAAATAATTACAGGATGAAACTGTCAGTCACAAGTTCCAGTACTGTAGACTCTAAGGGTACCTTTAATGTCATCTCTAAATGTTGCATACTTCCGCTTAAAAAAGAACAAATGCTGTTGTACTGCTTTTAAAATGATGTTGCTGTAAAACGCAGCACAGGCCATAAGCAGTTAATGGTGCAAGAATTGTTCATATGGAGACTATCAGTCTTTTGTGCTCTGACGTTGATGTTACTGTCGATTGACAGTGAGCTTTTATAGTCAATCTATTGAAGTACAAAAGGCCATGTTTCGGAAACTCATTAAAAGTGCCTCTGTTTTGTAAGAGCAGCACATCCTTTATTCTCTCATAATGGAATTCCCTATAGCAGATGAGACAGGCCAAAAGTTGAAAATGTTATCACAAGAGGGAAATTATGTTTAAGTGCCTTTAAATTTGTTAATCCTTTTATTCTTTCCAAATTAGAAGTTCGTCTTAAAAAACAAGAGTTCACTCACTTTGGGAAATTCACTTTTACAATTTTTATGATAAGGAGTCACATTGCTTTCCTTACATGATCTTTCAAAGGTGTTTTAGCAGAGCAAAGTTACCTGTTAATTTGAGTAATGCAGCCAAAAACTAATCACTCTGAAACTAGTACTGTCACCAATGTGTGCTGCTTTGCTGCTTGCCACAGTGTAGTGACTGGCGTGATAAATCGTGCAAATAATCCTGAGAAGCGGTAAATTCTTCATGTCTATGGCCTGTTGCTCATTTTCAGCTTTATTCTGGTAGAGATGGTAGAGTTCCAGACAGGTATGGTCATGACATTATAGCAGTCCATAAAATGTAGCTGATTCTGTGAATACTTATCCATCTCAAGTGTGGAATCTCATGGTAAAGCAATATTAAATGAATATTGCAAAATTATTTGCATTCTGTTATTGTCTGTGCTGACTAATGGTGTGTTGTGTGCCCACAGAGCCCTTTCAGTCTGAGGCAAACAGATGCAAATCGTTGCTTTCAATGGGATGGGGTTTATCATAGAGTCACAGAAGGGTTTGGGTTGGAAGGGACCCTAAAGATTGTCTAGTTCCAAACCCCCTGCCATGGGCAGGGACACCTCCCACTAGAGCAGGTTTATGTTAGTGATTTGTCCAAAAGACACACTTTATTTTAAATTGTATTTTTTAATTTGATGGTATATAAAGTGCTTTTTTTCTGACTCTCTTGGAAAGATGGGCAAGGCAAAGAAATATGGGAGGTTTGTGAAGTTCATTGCTTTGCTGTAATTACCTGGCTGGCCCCAATATTGAGTGGGATTGCAAAGATGCATTTTTCGTATTTTATGCTCTTATGCTTCTGTATTTCCTAATGGCTGAGTTGAAAATAGTGATGTCTGCTGCATTTTAATATTTGAAATAAGAAATCCTGCAGCTTCTCTTGTAATCCCTTTGTGAGTATAGAGAGAAAAGACCTTGGAGAGGGAGTATGTGGTCCCTGAGTGGGAAATGCTTGCATTCTGGTGAAGCTATATTAAAAAGATTAATTTTCCTCCTGGATCCTGAAGTCTAAGACAATTCTGAAAATCAGTACAAGAGAAAGGATATGCCTTTCAGAACAGAAATCAGCTACTGAGTTTAAAAAAAAAAAATCACGTTTTATTCATACATTCACTGATAAAAAATTCAGCATTGAAAAGATAGCAAATTGAAAACTAGGGTACTGCTAACATAATGGGAACTGGTGCTAAACTTCAGTCCCTTTGAATGTGTGTCTTCTCAAATATCTTACTCAAAAGTTTCCCCTGAATAGTGAAGGAAACTCTGAATTCACTGTGGCGAGGTTCCGTTTGTTCCATTTGTCTCACCATTTGCTGAATCCTTGGAGGTGAGAGGAGTCTGTGTGCTGGTAAGAATATTGGTATGCTTTAATAAGTTAAACAGTATCTGGTTTTATATCTTTATAAAACCAATACTATTATTGATTCCTGTAAGCCCCCAAAAATTATTTTCCTCTGAAGGAAAGAAAAAGTCTATGAGAAGATGTAATTTGTGCTAATTATGTCTTATGCGCTCCCCTCTTCCAACCCCCCCCAATATTCTAGCATTTTTGGCACGTGTAAAGTTGTGGTACTGATTAGCCTGGCAGCAAAGAGGGTAATGGTTTCTTTCTAAATGTGTGAGAAGATTGGAAATGATACAAACAGAAAAGCAGCTTGAAGGAATTAGATGGGTTAGTCTGGAATAAGGGGCTGCAAGTGTCTCCAGGAGATTTACCGGTGGAACACGTACCCCAGGAGGCTTTCACATCACTTATTACTCCCCTGTGCATCCAAGCAGCTAATAAAAATACAGTTTATGGAAGAGAGTCTGTGACATCAGCAGTGTATCGGTATATGTTACCTTGATATAAACAACAATCAAAGCATAAAGAGTTAAATATTTCAGGCATTTTAAATANACTTTTTCTCTTGACATTGTAAATTGTAGTATGAAATTTAAAAAAATACATTTTTTTCCACATATGTACCAGTTAAAATGAGAAAAGTTGCAACTAAAATGATGCTGTGAAGACTAACCAGTTACAACTTTCTTAGGCTGAATTTTCAAGTTACAGCTTGAGATTTGAATTTCTCAGCTAATGGTGGAAGACGTTCTCTTTTCTCAGGATGTTGCTTCTTTAATTCCTCAGTGGAACTGTTGAGTTTTACACAAGGTGTCCAAGGATACATTAAAAACGTGATGAGAGCCTTTGAAAGTACCAAGCCCTTACTGAAAAATCCTAGAGGCTTATTTTTTCATGCTTTTTAAAAGCATGTCATGCTTTTCCAAAAGTTACCTTGTTATCTTTGCTCTTTTGTTTGAGTTCCAGCTTCATGCATTTTTCTTGTATTAGGAAAACAGGTAATATTTCAAACTGCTGTAAGCAGTTACTTTGACATGGATTACTGACTTTCACATATGATCGATATCCACAGTATTGTATACAAAAAGCCTGAGTTTTGGAGGAGGGCAATTCTTTTGTTTATTTGTGTTTTAAACATTTATTGTAAATAATCTTGATAAGGTTGGCTGGAGAGAAAATATTTTGGGAACTGCTAAAAGTACCCAATTTACACAATGTGTAGGAGGTTCCCCAACCTGCCAGTGCCAAGATTTTTGTATGTAATTACAGCAGATGGGTGGCATGGTAACAGAAAGAAAAGATACCCAAGAGGATTGAAGTTTGAAAATTGTACTCTAGTAGTTTCATACCTTGGTGATTTGGTGTATGGATGATGGACCACGTTGGGCTGCCCTGGCAGATGACTGTGGACTGGCTGTGTTTGCTGCTAACATAAGGTTCTAGCTGGCAATAGCTCTGAAGATAATATCCATTCTGTGAATTGTCATTGTCACCTGTGAAACCTGCCTCGTTTCCTTTAGTCCAAACATATTTATTACTTTCTTGTCTCTTGTAATATGGTTTGTTATGTAATTTCAGTATTTTTTTTTCTTGTCTATGGGCACCTTTTTTGTAGTATTTTCTAAGGTAATGTTTTATTTGCCAAATGGTAGAGGTTGGAAAAATCACAGAGTTCTTACAAATTAAAATTGTAGTTCGGTTGCAGCAGACCAGTTGCAAGATGAGGGTCTTACCAGTGCCCTGGGGGAAAGGCTGCACTGAAAGCTACCTAGACCTTATTACAACACCAGAAAATTCAACAGGATGGTGTCTTTACATATGTTTCTGAGGATAGGAGAAGTTTTCTAGTTTCCTATGTACAAAAGTCAATCCAACTACAAGATGTAACTCTGGAGGAAATCCAGATTTCCTTATTTCCAGTGTTTATGTACTACATGGGGCTTTTGGCGTCTCCTTCACGTTCATGGGTTCAGCCATGACTCTCCCTAGTGAGGACTCTCACACTTTAACCCACAGCCCCAGCTATACCAGCTAAATTTTAAATCTGAGACAGATTTTTACCTCATTGAAAGAGAAATGGAGATGAAGGAGAGGAAAGCTGATTAACTAAATGGATATAAATGGTCATGTTGTAGTCTTGTTAATCCTTGATTATTACAGAGAACAACTGTGCAGGTGATAAACAGGAAATCATGGTGGAACTTGAAGCAAAGATATATAAAATCCAGCATTTTATCCATTGACCTTACTAGATGTAATGAGCCAAACCCAAGTACCTACACTGTCTGTGAAAACAAAGAGGAATCAGGTGTTGGTTTTATATGCTCTGCTGAATCAGGACTGTAAGCGCAGTATAAAGCTGACCTAAAATCACCTTGACTAACAACAAGAGAAGTAGTGCAAAGTGGGTGTAGGCTGTGCCTCACTTTGCCTTCTCCAGGAAAAAGTACAGAGATGGTGAAAGGAAGGCTTTCAAGGCTGCTTCATGCACTTCATTTATCTGCAGCTGCCATAACAACTCCCACGGGCCCACCAACAGCCAGCAAAAGTCAAATCAGGCTCTCAGGGACCAGCCAGGCATAGAATAACTCCAAAATAAGAAGCATTCAAGGCCTTTTAAAAGCAAGTGAGTTCTCTATTAGCCGATGATACGGCCTGGTGGGTTTATGTTCAGATGTAGGATGTGTGTTATCTCGTTCGTTATATACATTTCTGAGGTCAATCTGGGTTCATTAATTAGTTGCAATTTGTAGTATAAATGCCACATTTAACATTCTCTCAATTTGAGTTTTTTATTGGTTTGAAATAATTTGCTCAGATATTTAGATGTACAGAAATAAAGCCTTATCTTTTACATGCCAGAGAGTGATACCTGCCCTGATGATGAGCTACTATGAAATGTTAGTCATAAGTGACTTAGTGTTGATATTTAAGGAGGTGTTCGTGGATGCATGTAGATTATAAAACAGTTCAACACAATATGAAGGAAAGAGGGAATGCTTATTCTTCTTGATTCCTATTACTTTTCTAGCTTAGTGAATCAATATGTGTTTTTATTCCCCATTTCCATACAAAGAAAATGAATGCGGTCCCTCATTTGGCATGTCCTAGGAGTTGAGGGTAAGACCCTTGTGCAGCTGAACAAAGGGATTAGTGTGTAAGCTGCTGTGGTTCACTTCCACCATCTTTAGAGCCTTCTCTCTACTTTCCGATTCGGAGTGAAATGTTGATTCCAAAGGTGAATTAATGGTGTTCCCCCCTGTTAGGGCCAAAACATACAGAGATGGGCCACGGTCCTTGGTTTGTATCCAGATAGACTTACTACTCCGAGTTATTATTTAGATTTTAGAAGATGGTGGGTTCAGCTCCTAAGGCTACGATGTTCTTCATGTTATGGCCAGCAACTGGGGAATTGGTTATCATCATCTTACTCCATTTACTGACAAATTGTTGCCTGTAGTTCTCTCCCACAATCAAAACATACAGCTAAAGTACTGAGATGTACGATTTGGCCAATTTCCAACTCAGTCTTCTTCCTATTTAATAATCAGTAAAGTTCAGGAGTTCCACAGCTTACCATGCTTTTATGGCACTAGAAGCAGCTCTTGTGCCTGTGCACAGACACGAAAAGGTCTTTAGATGTTCAGGTGTCTTTCATCTCCCAGTTTCCCCATCTCATTTTGAGAATTCAAGATGTAACCTAGTTCCATTTTCTGCCTTTTTCACAAAAGCAGCACTCTTGTAAAGAGCCTTTCTTTCTATTCTGATGCCCCCATCTTTCTTGCTTTCTAAAATTATCTCATGTTCCATACAAGAAAAAAAAGTTTCCAAGAAGTACACTTACACGTGTACAATTTGGAGTTATTGGTGTTTGGAAAAGGTAACAGCAGACAATGGCTTTGTTCTTCACTTCAGATGTGTCTGAACATTGCAAAGTGGTTATAATTTCTTGAAACGGATTCTGCTGTGGATAGACCTACCCTTTCTCCTTTGATAAAATAATTTTACTAGGTATTAATTTTCTAGATGTCTGTGTTTAGTAATTTTATACACTTATACCTTTTGTTAAAGTTTAATTTTCTCTCTATAATTGAGCATTACGCTTCCTGGTTCAGGATGCTGCCTTGCGCGGTGGGTTTGTATTTCCGAGGTGTGACACCCTGGGGGCCTGCTCAGGTCAACTGTTTTCTTATGCAGACTTTTGGTTTTTTATAGAGATGGAATTAATACTTCATTCGGACTACTTATGTGCCAAATTTTTCACTTTGTTTTGCTGTACAGTGGATACCTGTTAGGAGATGAAACCTTAGGAATTTATTTCCGTCGTCTCTTTCAAAGACTTACCAAAGTTATAACATGCTGTCTGGTTCTATCTGCCAAAATGTCTCCTAGCAGTAAAAAATCTATTAGTAGGGTACAGACTTTTTGGAAGATTGTTTGGATTTTGGCATTTGCGACATTGTTGGTAGTGAAGTGATTTAAAACTTAAGATGCATAGTTCAGCTGTTAACATTGATTTGATCAGTTTTGTCAGTGCCTAAATTTCCCATATAGATTAAATCCCTTATTTTCGTGTCTATCAGCTATGGGCAGTTTTCTGTTTGTGAACTTTATAGTTTATACTGTCATCTTATGGAATGTGTTTTTCATTTCTGTATATTAAGAAAACATCATCTATAGGTCAGATTCTCTGCCGTGACCAGGTTTTGGAGTACACTGCACTAACAGGAAGAAAGCTGTTTCTTATTGACACTCATCTGACTAAACACGGCAAAAATCATTGTCTGAGTTACAGGGCTGTGAGCAAAATATATTTCATAGTGTTTGTAGACTAGCAGGTATTGACAGCTTCATCTAAAAATGTAATACTGCAGGAGATAAAGGTGTTATTTCAGAGAGAAAAAACCTTAAGATTGCTTCTCAAATGACACTTATCTGTGGCAGAAATGAAGGCAGTGAGCTGCTTTGTTAGCTTTAAAATTTTAATTTGAGAAGCTTGCTTAGTCTGTCCTTTGTCCTTCGCTACAAATACAATTTTACTTATGAAGTGTCTTTGAGAGAAGGGTTTCTCAAAGCTGATCAAAAAATTTAAGTTAGATACGGTGGGTTAATTTTCAGTAACTCTCCTAGCATGAACTATTCAAATGTGGAATGTTTCTGTATGTGCTGGGTTGTATTTCCGTAGCAGAAAGCATAAACTGTGGTCAGTATGTCTGTTGTGTGTTAGTACCTATGTTGTAGTTTAACGTGAAGCTGTCACAACTGATGATGTCTTTGTTTCCACTTGTTTCTCAAATGAAAGTAGCTTGTTTGTATTTTAATTTTTGGGCTAGCTATTGTAGAGTGACTAGGACTTCTCAAGTATTGCTTGGCAGTTTTATTGTTTGAATTTGAAAATGCCTTTGGACTATCATTCAGATTTCAAGGGGATTCTGTAACAGGTGTTGGGTATAGGATGATGCCCTTTTTCCTTCTGAAACAGCTTTTTGTAGAAAAATTGTGCTTTTATTTCTCTTGCTCTCAGTGAGAGATCAACTGTATGGGAGATACAGAGCAGGTAATTTTTATATTGTAGGTATTCATTAGGAGGCAATAAAAATGAGTTACTCATGTTTTGCATCCCCATATCCATTCTCAGTCCTCACCTTTTACCTTAGGTGAGTTCCTGGGGCAGGTGTGAGGTGTGCTGCGGTGGGTGGCAGTTCACCTTCTTGCTATTACTGGAGCTGTCCTGCCGCTCGCAGACTCCAGAGCAGACTCGGTGACCCATGTCGCTCATTCACTTCATTCGATGGAAGGCTTCTGTGTCTCAGTTTCAAGACTGTGCTCCTCAGCCCTCTAGGGAAATTGCAGGGAAATTGTCCAGTAACAGTGTTTCAAAGCACTGACTACAACTTCTATAGGTATCCTTCCTGGAGTAAAGAAATCGGTTTGCTGGATGAACAAAACCTCCAAGTAAAACAAAAAACCCAAACCTGCATCAGGTTTGGAACACAGAGTGCTCGCGGGGATTTCTAATTTAGTCCAGTGGCAAACTGTATTAATATCATGAACACTTAGATGAAGGTAAGTCAAATTTAGCTTTTCATTTCTCACAGCAAAAAATGGTACTTTATAGCATAGAAATGCCTCACCATTTATTTTGCTGAAATTAGGCATTAAACACACCCAGTGGTGAACTGGTAAAAGAACTGTATTCAACACTCGCTGTAAGTCTGGTAGGACGGGGATCAGAATATTCAAACTTCTTGCAAAAAGCTTCCTGTTTTGTAATTGGACTTGCTACATAATATAATCTAAATAACCTGCAGGGTCTTTGTGTGTTCTTGATACCAAAGCTGTACACAGTTTGTTTACTTAATCCTAGGATATTTTGCTACTTTAGGTTAGCTTATAGATCTCGCATTTTTAGGTCCATTTCATATATTCTTCTGTTAGTGATTGAGCACAGAACAAATTCAGAGTAGTAAAACCAAGCAAGACTATCTGAAATTTTTGGTGAGGTGGAAAGACATGTCCTTGGGATATAATGTTCATCATTCTGTTGATGTATTTTTACCATTAGAGCCGTCAGAAGAGGGGCTGGGCATCTCTGTCCTTGGAGCTGTTCCAGCCTCACGTGGGCACAGCCTGGGCCACCTGCTGGACCTGTACCACCCAGGAGCAGGGTGTTGGGCCAGAGACCCCGGGGTCTCTTCTGGCCTGCATCGTGGTGTGAGTCTATCATTCTGTAGTAGAAATTTGGATAGAAAACAGTAGAAATGTGTTACCATAAGTATATTCCTGTTATGTAGGTAATCTAAATGGCATAATCTTATAAAGACAGGATACTTATTTTTCCTTTTTATTCCATAAATTTTTGCAGACAACTCATTTTCTTTTAAAAGGTGCATGGACATAGATTTTTTTTTTCTTGTTTTCCATTTTTATTTGTTCCCTCAAGATTGAAATAAACATGTCAGTTGTTACAGTAGGAATCCAGGTAAATACATGCATGTGTATGTATTTTAGTTATGATGGTGATAATTTTTCTGTCTCCCTTTTTATAGTTAAAAGGGTTCTTCTAGTAGATTTTTACAGTCCAAATAATCCATTCTTAATATACTTCCTTTATTCTCACTTAACATTGTTTACAGATTTTCATCTCTGCTGCTGTTCCTGACCAGGAACTTCTTCAGACTGGGTAGTGTTTGCATCAGCAAAATCTGTGAAATTCATTATATACACAACTAAAATGGAAATGTAAAATACATATTTATTTACTTGAGCTGTAAGATGATTTTAAAATTATTTCTTGTATAAGATTAAATTACAAAAAATGTGTTCTTGTCTTCAAAGTGTTTGAAACTGTGGTTTTGGTAATATATTAATATGCCAGGAAAAAAAATAGACTAAATAAAATCTGAAGTTGGTGATGAGAAACAGTGGAACAGGGCGACTGAGCACTGAAAGTATTCTGGAGTTGATCTTCAAATATTTCCAGGAGAGGAACTTGCTACTGGATTTGAAACTCGGGTGTTTCAGCCAGCTTTAAAATCTGTTTGTCTCTAGTGACAAAGCTGTTTTATTTCAGTTCCTCACCTTTGAATGAAGGAGGCAACTGTGTTTCCTAGATTTTTTTCCCCAATGATGGGAAAAAATGGTCTAAAATGTTGCTGTCTGCTCTCGGACAGTTTATACATAAACAAAGTGATTCAGAACCTTTTTTAAAAAATAGTGTCTTATCATGCCTTGCGTTCAGTGTGTTGTGTGTTTCAAAAGCTGATGTATTGCTGCTGTTTCTGGATTGAATGTGGCTTTTCTTGCTACTGCAGGGTGGAGGTAAATTTTGTTTGTAGCTGTTCCAGCCTGCTCCTCTCACATGGTTTTTCCTTCTGTTGATGGAAAGGCTTCTTCAGCTAATGGCTTCCATTAATGGTCTGTCTGATTCAGATCCTGAACAACTGACCTCTTGAAATAACAGAGCAAAGAAATGAGAGTTTTTCCACCATCAGTTGTTTTGGAATTTTGTTAATGCTATTGAACTTCTCAGGCACAAATTAATCAGTTCTGTGCTGAATAATGTGGTATGCTGAACCAAATTAGTTCCTTGTATGGCTCCCATTAGCAGTGAAATTACACTCAGATGAACTTGATTCAGTGCAATTTGAGTTAGATGTTATGATCTCACGTATTTTAATAACAAGTTAAAACCTCTTGTTGGTCTGAGGGAAAACTTTGTTTGAGAATCAAATAATTTTTACAAGATGGTACCTTGGTAGTTTGGTTTTCAATGTTCCGGAGGTGCTTTTGCCTGATTCACCATGGCATCAGCCAGATCAACCAGCCACCTCAGCTTTTATAGGGCTTCACCTGTAGAAGAGCAGAGTTATATGTGGAGGGTACTCGGCAAGTAGGCAGGATGGATAATTTTGGAACAGGTTCAAGATTTTGTTCATGTGTTTGTTTTGGCCAGTGCACAGGCATATATTGCCTGTTACAGGGCAGGCTTTGCTTAGGTCTTTCTGTATTGTTGGTCTGTCTGGTAGACAGAAAATGCATATCTTGGATTCGACTAATACTGAAAGTTAAGGACTGCTTGGATTACCAAGAGGTGATAATTGCCTTCACTCTGCAATTACTTTCACTCTACAACTGTGAGACCACAAGTAGTACATAAATTGGTGTGCCTTCTAGGGGGTCATGCCACAAGACAGTTAGACCATGCAAATACACGTGTGTGTGTGTATACATACACACACCTTCAGACTACTCAGAGGGTCAAGGTTGTATTTCTGAACTGTTTTCCCAACTCTGTATTACTTGTCCTTTTGTACAAAACCTAAGTTAAATCAGTGGCAGTCCAGCTGTAAGTTATGTCCTATTCAGTAGTAGAAATTAAATAGCAAACATTTTCTGTTCTGCCTTGTGCTCCATCTATTCCCATTTAAAATAGGAAATCTATTGATTTTGGTGCTGATCCAGTTTCTTCTGTATCAGGGAGCATCCACTCAGCAGCACTTGTGAATATACAGCAGTGCACCTGGGTAATGGCTATAGAATTACCTAGTGTTGCAGAGGTTAATCTATATTCATTGCTTGCTGCTGTTCTCTTCTGCTGAGTAGGTCAGTGTTCACCCGATACCTTTACTCTGATGTGATGCTTGGACTGGTGCCAAAACCACACCAGCCTGGGCAGCGCGTTCCTAAAGCCTCCCTTGAGAAACACGTGAGGGAGCTGTGAAAGTACACTGCTCTGCCCCTTCCCCAGCAACAGACCTGACCCGCACATAATCCCATCCAGCCCCAGGGTGTACGTATGGCTGTAGGTAGGTAATTCCAGCAGCAGAAGGAAGGCAGGCAGCAAGTGGAAGTGCCCCTTGTGACAGTGGTGAGGATTTATGTGGCATCAAGGTGATTTGCCTGACAGCACGTGGTTCCCGAGCTCGGTGCTCTGAGGAAGTACACGGATCTGTCACCTTCACTGAAAACGAGGCAATAATTTACAGTGTGAATAGCTCCGTGAAAGTCAATGGGAGAAGGAAGGTGCCATTCAGCAGAAAAGCTGACAAAATCTGATTGTTAAGTACCAGTCAGTACATTAAACTTCATATCTCTCTAAAGAGTGAGGAGGGAGAGAAATACCTCGTATAATACAGAGACACGTTACAGAAGACAGATGCCGAGTGAGTACTTTATAAAAGTTGTATGGCTTAATGCATTTTTGTAGTCATTAGACTGCCTTCTCTGTCTCCCCTTCATCCTGACAGCTGCAGTGTGTCATAGGCTGGAAATTGACAAAAGGCAGTGGAATGTCTTATTCTGGTTGGCAAAGAGCTTCTGTTCAAGTCTGCATTCTTTAGAGATGGCTTCCCCATCAGACCATCTGACTTGACTATTTTAGACTTTTATTTTGGTTTGCAAATCTGCTGACATCTCAGCGAAACCACACCATGATTAGGAAATGAACTCCATTCTGATACAGAAGTTCTGTAGGGATTTCTGGTAGTTTCTGGGAGGAAAAAGGATTGGCAAAAGCCGCAGAAGAGTAAAAGAGAAATTGCAATCCTGATTATGAAGTTGAGAAATAATTGGATATGGTGAGCAGTGGTTTATATTTTGTTATTTTTGTTCTCAAATGGACGACAAAGCAGAAGGTCCCCCGTGTGACTGCTGATGTCTGGACTTTTTCCGTATCAACAGTCGCATTCCATGAGACCACAGAATGCTAGTACTTATTCTTGGTTACCAAATCTTTAAGATCCCCAAATCTCTTCCTGGTTAGTTAGGAGAATCTCATTCTTCTGGAACCCACTGAATGCTGGGGATGAAGGAATGAGCAAAAAGGCTTGCCAGAAATACTTCTGAACAAGCAAAACCTTCAGAACTGAATAGATTCAGCTTATTTATCATTCAAACCAAACTAAGCACCATTAAAATACAAGGTAAAATCAGGGTTCTAAAATAATTGCATTTCTGGATTTGGATGGATTTTAAAAATCTTGTTCTATATGCAAAAGGATTAATGGGATCTGCCAGTTTACATCATACAGTTTTCAGTGGGTTAAAAACATAGATGATTGAATGCGAAGGTAGGTTTAGAAGCTTGAATACAATGTAGGTCATTAAGTGTTTTATTTTACCTAGAAGTGTTAACGGTTGAAAGTAAGATTTACCTTGTCCTTGTCGACCAGGTTGAAATAATTAACCTGAATGCCTTGAAACACAAGGATTTTCTCATGTTGTTATTAATTTCTTGTAAAGAGTCCATTAGTATTTTAATTCTTCAGTCTCCAATGGAATCTGTTAATAACCTTACATAGTGTCTACAAAAATCATTGGTGCAGTAAGGCAACTTACAATGGAGTTAAGTCAAATGTTCCACTAGTTGTTCTTTGTTAAAATAATTGACATCTTGATTTGTTATGTACCAAATTCACCTTCATTTATTTTCCTTTCCTAAGTTGCTATTCTACTTTTTTGCTCCTTCGGAAATCCCTGAAATGGGTGGTGGCAGACAGGCAATTTTTTTCCAAAATCAAATCCTTTTTTTTATACATTAGCACCAGAAGACAAACAACTTACTTGGTTTCCTGCCTTTCCTCAAACTAGACCTGGGTGTGCTGCCCGTGCTCTGGATTGCAGAGTTTCCCATGTCACTCTCTAATGGTAGGCTGCAGTTTGTTTGTTTGTTCTCACCTTTATTGTGAAAGATTAGAACTCAGTCTTACCAACATGGTAACGGGGGAAATTGGGATCTGCATTATCCGTGTGGACCCAGCCACTCTAATTCAGGAGGTGTCATGGTGGGAAACATGGTACCTGGCAAGCACAGGGGCTTTTTTGTTCACTTTTGTTGTAAATCTTTGTTAGTTTGAGATTCATACTCTGAGGCAGGAGGACATCATCCCTGCACCTGTGGGAGGAGTTCTGGTGTTTCAGGGCGGGCACAGGCTGACTCTGTTCTGTACAGAAGGTGACAGCAGTTGGCACTTCATTCCCTGGGCTTGGTGGCTTCTTTCCTACAGTGAGGTACTGTCACATCATCAAGTGCTTCGGGTGAAGATGTCGTGTTCAAACTTAAAAGCCAGGTTGTGTATCCAGCCTGCAGACACTACACGGCTGGGAGCTTGGCGTATCCAAACTGTGGCTGTGGCGCAGGTTATCCGAGATATCTCGGACTGCCCGGGCCAGAGCTGGCCAGTGTGTCAAGAGCAAAGGGACATTTTCACCACACAAATCTAGGTTGGTGTGACTCAGTGTCCTCTGCTGTTACAGCTCTGTGTCGTTCAGCATATTCCTATGCAGGTGAGCTAGAAGAGAAAAAAATGGATGAGAAAAGAGAAAAAAACTTCCAATTGCTAGCTTGCATTACCAGGAGTTTGAGTTACCATTATGAATCTCACTGTAGTCTGTTTACTACTTTGTGTTCTGGTGAACTGACATAGAGGTCACAAGGTACATTATTTTTTTCAGCTTTAAGCCACATCAGAAAATGTAAAACCGAAGCTTCAAATCACACTTTTAATCTCTGAATAATAGAAGTGGTGGTGTTCATATGTTTTTCAACGGGTAGCAAGCATATCAAATCTCAGTGCAGGCTAAACATTCTTAGCACAATTACAATACATGTCTATTTTTGAAAAACTGAAATTACTTTTTAAAATGTTTTTCGTATTTAAAGAGACACTCCAGGCGTATTAATATTTCTGACATTATTCAGAAATTGTGTTGTAGGTTTTTATAACACTTATTTTTGCATTATATTCTCTGTTGTTGTGTTTGCTGTACATCTGTTTATGAACGTTTATTACATTTGTTTAATACCCTGAAAGCCACGTGATAATGTGAACATGAGGTGGGAGAAAAGTTGCATACACTCCTCTCGTATTCTCACCTTCAATCATAAATGCAGTCAACACAGAGCTAATAATTAAAAAAAGCTAAGCTGGTCTTAATTTTCAGAACATTTCCTTTTATTTTTTTGTCGGCTTGATCCACTGCTTTTGGGCAGCTCTGTAAGTACATTGCATCGCATTGGCTGTATTTTTTAAGTTGGCAACTTGTACCTCCTGTGCTGAAGTTTTATCTAAGAAAAAATAGAATCTAGACTTAGTTGCTGTATGAAAAGGTAGTTGTGTTCGGCACACTGGAGAAGAGCTGAAAGTAAAGGTACATAGAGATTTTAATGTATATTATTTGTCACTGTACTTGTTTCAGTCTGTGAATAGAAAATTGACTTTGTTTTGAAATTCAATTTTTGTGTCTGTGTTCTTCCTCATTACCCAGAAAAATGTATTGCTGGTTTTTGGGCTGGGGAAAAGGAGGAGGAGCTGTACTGTGTACAGGAATTTACTGTGGTCATAAAGGATGCAAAATGGGACTGCAGCTATAGTAACAATAGTTTTGCAGATAAGATAGGAGAAAAATCCTAAATAATCTAGCTGTGCTGCAGTGAAATAGCTAATTATGTGCTTTGTATGAAGTACATCAGCAATCCTTTTCATTTTATTGTTCAGTAATACAAATATTAGCATTGCAGATATGTTTAGTATTGAGCACATAACTTCATTCTTAGTTTGGGGACTCATGCTTGGTTTTCATACCAAGCTTGGTTTATATATTCATACTTGCTTGGTTTATTTTTATTTTTATATGCTTGGTTTATTATTTTTCTCTTTTATTGTTAATATTTTAAACAATGTTATTTCTAGACGACAAGCCTGTGTTGTGTTTTAAATTCATTTTCAGAAGTTCAGAAATAAAACTTGGTAGAAAAACACGTGAAACATGGCAGGGCAGCATTTACAGATGGAGGAGCAATCCCAACCTGTTCCTTTACCCCTGTTTTCATGTTATCTCTGCCTGGATTAGGAACCAAACTTTGCAACATAAGGCTGCTCTGAAGTTTTATTAACTGCTTTCTTAGTGTGAAACTGATTTGTTCAGGAAGGAATATGAATCATCTGAGGTGAAAGAAAAAATGTATTTTTTTACAGCACCCTTCACTTGTTGCACCCTTAGCAGTATTAGCTTCATTAGGCTCACAGTGCTTGTAGGTATTATAAAACGTTTAAAACTTGATATGTTGAGGAACTTGAATGGCTTTCAGGCATTAGAGAATTACGTTGAGAGTATATTGTTATCAGTCTACTGTTTGGCACAATGGTAAGGAAATGTCTGCTTTATTCTCATTATAGCCATACATAAACTTTTTTTGTCTGACACTAGAGAGGAACTGATGCATGTAGTGAGAAACCCCAAGACTTTGACACAATGATGTAACATTGAATGCAAATATTGTATAAAGAGTGGTTTTGCAAATGTGTTGGAAATCCCAAAAAGCATTCGGAATCATGTGAGAATTCATTAACACTAGTTCAACAGGCGTTTTGCTTGAGTGTTCTAGCTATCAGTCAAAGTTAGCAGCCATTGCAGAAAATGCCCCAAAAATGTGATATTAGAAATATTTCTCCCTTGCACTGCATGTGTAATTATACTAACTGTTAATTCAATATACATTCTAACATGGCAAACTCCTTTACCATTAAATAAAAGGAAAATCTAGAGAAGACAAAAACTATTGAGAAATCAAATCCCAAGACACATTATACAGTTCACTTTTAAATTACGTCTTAAAAAATAAAGAAAAACCACAGACTACGTAGCATAGGTAACTCTTTTTCTGTAGATGCTGTTCCACAGGCTTTGTTGTTGCCATCCAGCGTTCATTTTAGAAATGAAGATTTTAAAGATTTTTTTTTACTGTATCCTTTTGATTTTCTAACTATTTCCAATATTTTGGAGCTATTAAACTGCATTTACTAGTTTACGTGTGTCTGGGAGTATAATAAACAGAATATTGCAGGTGTTTCCTTAATTTTTTTTTGTCTTGGGCTTTGTTTGCAGAGAATGACAACTTTTTATCAAGTTGAAGTGGTTTATTTTCAATTTCTTCAGCAGTATAGTGTCAGATGACCTGATTCTGTCAACCATAGTCTTATTAATGGTGATTTATTACACAAGTGATGCATTTTTATTTCATTGGAAGTACTCATTGAGTAAGTTCTGCTGAGTCTGAAAACAGCCGTGGGTATTTTTCTGCAAGCTCTAGCTGTTACTTGCTAGAGACGGCTGCCTCACTGAAGATGATGGTGAAATACTTCTTGAAGGCCTGAGTCAGGGTACTTGCCATTCAGTAGCAGTAAAGAAAAAAAGAAAAACCCAAACCCCAAACCCCTCTTTTTTTAAAGATCAGATAGTGAACTTACACTTGGGTGATGATTATGTTTCCCAGAGGTATGAATTAGAGGTATCTTTAAGCTCGAATAAATCATTGTTGTTTCTGGAGCAGAGATCCTGTCCAACCTACCATCTCTTGGCTCCCACCAGTGTTCACGTTCTACTTAAAAATTTAGTCTCCGTCGCTTCAGGTTGTTTGCATTGTACTTTTGCCACACCTTTCTTTCCAGGTATAGTCAGTAAGGCGTATTTACATTGGGTGACTGAATGCTCTCTTATAATGCCATGGCTCTGAGCAGTTATAAATGAGACTTAGAAATGTCTTCTACCTAGCTAGATTTTAAAAATTCCTAATGTTTGAAAAATAGAGCATTGCAGAATAAGCTGCCACCAGTGCCCTGGCCTGGAACTTGCCGAGTTTCTGTTTGGTGCCTTCCAGTCTTCTCTCCTGTGTCTCTGAACACACAGGGTGGGACCCAGCGCGGGAGTTAGTCCCCAGGCGCTTAGCAGAAGTCCATATAGATGTCTCTTGATAAGTGCAAAACAACTCCTGAAATTTGTTTTCTTTCACATTTCTTATACAAAGGAGAAATTCCAAAATAAAATACAGATATAGGAAAATATAATTCAAAGTTACCACTCCTACTTAGAAATGTGTGATCCACGCTGGCTGTAACGGGAGTTACTGTTCTATCTGTCAGTGTTGAGTAATGGGTTGGATTTTTTTTTTCCAAATAGTTCTAGATTGCTTGCACAGTTTGAGTATCAAAATTATTTTAATATGTTTTCTTTTTTGAATATTTTATCTGGGAAAAATGTTTTGATATTGATATTGAACAGTAGGAACTTGTAAACAGTCTTATCAGTTTTACTTTGTGGCAAAATCCGCTCAAGGATAGCACTGCAGTGCAATTGATTACTTTAGTAAAACAACAGTTATTAACTCTGTTAGTAGTTGTTTCTTAATGTAAATGCACGCTTTCCTAAAGCCAGTTGACTAATGAAGAAAATGTGATGGTACCTTTTAAAACTTGCATTAGGTTTCTTGGATTTGAGGTTTTGCCTCATGTACAGCAGTTATGATCTGGGAGCATTGCTAATCTCTTCTGACAGATGAAGTTAAGTTTTGAAAATATTTCCAGAATGCTTCTCTATAGTGAAAATGCTCACTTAATCTGTTCTTAGTGAAGTTGTATTTGAGACAGGTAATTCTGTGTAAGTGCTTGCTCCTGTATCAGTATGGCAGGGGAGTAGCTCAGAAATCAGTGTTCAGTGATCCCACACCTGTCCCAGAGCTAAAGCTGCTGGTGCTCACTGGTAGCCTGCCAAGGTGTGAGAAACAGATGCCACTCTAATTAATAGTCAAAGTTAATACCCTTCATGAATGAAAATTATTGAGGGAAGGCAGTATAAACAAGTTAATTTTCTCTCAATTTACAGAAATTTGATTTATTTTCTTTTTTTGTCTCAGCCCCCGTGTACCTGCAGGGTTATCTTTTATGAGTCTGCAGAGCAGACATGCAAAACTCCTTCAGATGACGTCAGTCCACTCTCCTGTAATCGCCAGAAATGAAGTTTGTTTGAAGAATTCAGGCTAATGTGTCATTTGTCATGTTTCTAGCCAAATGTATGTTTGTAACCACAGATGTGCATTCACTTCCTGAAGAAGTAGTTTTTGTTTAACTCTTTGCTAGTAGTGGATAAGAAAATCTGAGATCGGTTTTTCTTCAGCATTTCTTTTCATTTCAAAATCTCGTAATGTTAATACATAACTTGTAATCACTTGGGCGCAGGCCTTGTGAACTCTTATTTGAGAAATGGGGTGTATTTTAGTAGTTGTTTTTGTATCATTTTGTATGCCTTTATTCACCTCTGACACTTGTTACGAGCACTACTGTTTTGCTTATGCTTGAATAATAGCACATCATCTCTGGTTTTCACTGTGCCAAGTAAAATGTGCAAAGATGATGTACATTGCTGTCATACCATTAAAAGGATATTTTGATTCCAAGGAACTACAAGCCGTGCATTAACATTCTGTGATTCTGTAATTCCTTTTGCAATAAAAATGCTGGCTTGGTTAAGCAATTGTTTCCTACAAAGAAACAGCTAATTATATTGATAGCACATTAACAGAATGTGTAACTTAAGGAAGAATCAACAATAAATCAAATAAACTAATTATATAAATTGAAGCATCTTTTTGAAAAGTAGGACAACAAGTTGTCTGAGTGTGTTATTTAATACCAACTTAATATCACAAGAGCAAACAGTAAGACAGGTAACGTACATCAAAATATTAATTATATGGATTCATGCTATAGCTTATAATAAATGCTTGCTTACTGCGTCTCTTCAAGGGAATTGCTGATAGAAGTTAAAGCCTAACGTCTTGAATTATTCACAAGTATCTGAATTATGATGGGTAGATCTAAGTGATACCCAGAAGAGCTTTGATATTCAAACAGGACAAAGACATCACAAGGACATTTTATCAATTCTCTAAAAGTTGTTTTAATTTGTTTTTTTGAGGATTTCTTAGTGGATATGAGAGAGATTTGAGTCATTCCTTCCTGGAACACATTTTTCAAGCTGCAAAATATTGTGCTATAGTTTTGTAAAAAAGAAAGTACTTATGTTTTGGCTTAGTAGGCTAGATCTTTATCCTATTTTAAAATTAAAAAAAATCCAAAAGAATTTCCAAAATGTTTTGCATAGTAAGATAAAAAGAAGTGTGAATATAAATGTTGCCGTAGTTCCTTTAGACAAATAATCATTCAACAGCAACCAGTATCTGATGCTTTCAAGGTGACTGGTTTCAGTAACAAGATACTGAGCCATTTTTAATTTGACTTGTTAAAATTCCATTTAAGCAAGCAGTTATTGCATAGTTCTTCTAACACTTACCTCTATAAAAGATGAAGACATACTACACTGCAGCCAGTCAGAACTGGGTTATTCCACAGAAGATCAGGTGGCTCAGGCTGTGAGTTGCTGCTTTTAGCAGATGTGACAGCAATTCTGGATGAGTTCTTGGTAATATAATTTTTTATGAGTTGTAAATTGGAGATTTTAACCACTTAGAACCAAATTTAACCATTATAGTTGGCAAATACTATAGAGCGCTTGGTAGCTCAGCTGGAAGTTGTGGCAGTGACACACTAGCCAGCAGCTCCTGAGCCATTCACTCGCATGGCCATCAGTGTGGGCTTCTCTTCTTTCTGCTCATGCCTGTAGGAGAGGGTCAGCAGCTGGAGCAAGGGCACGTTCCCAGCACCGTTAGGTTAATTACTCTTTGGTCCAGGAGCCAAAGAACATCAGAGCAGCTCTGCATCAGTACAAATTAATTAAGAAGATTCTGTCTTCTAAAGTTAGTAATACTGTAGAGCATGTTCAACTGGCAATAATTTTGTCAATAAGGATTGTTCAGGTACTCTTGTTCTGAAGCAGCGTGGAGGGCAATTTTGAGAAGCATGTGTTTTTAGAATTGTTTCAACAACTTCGTCCTCACTTTGAGCTCATGTTACAACACTTGTCTATCCACACCAACTAAAGAAAGATATTGATCTGTTGCTTGGCAATGGAGATAATCTTTTCCTAAGGCTCAATCAAGAAATCTGTAAAGAAGATAATTTATTTTTCATTGGAGTAGACAACATATTGCTTTATGTACTTATTTTGAGAAGTGAATGCTGATTTTGAGTGAATTTCCTGAGAAATGAGCTTTGGGCAAGGGTAGAATAAGAAGGGACAGTAGTTCATGCTGTAATAATTGTATTTGTAGCATGTATTTTGAGATTCAGACTGCTTCCTTATTCCCTCCTCATGTTGAAAATAGTTACATTTTCATTGTAGCTGCATTTTGTATAAATCAAATTCCACTGTACCGCTGTCATTTGTGTCTTGTGTCCAACAAAAGCTCTGACCCTGCGCCACGTGAGCAGGTGGGTGGAGTCGGGCTTCCCGGGTGAATCCCGGCACGGTTCCGGCAGGTACGGCAGCACCTGGGTTGCAAGTTGCGTATTACAGGACAGGGGCTCAAAGTCTGTACCTTACTTTATGATACAACGAATATAATTTGACTTCTTGTCATGTTGGCTGTCTTGCTGCATACGGAATGTAAATGAAGCAAAGAGATGGGATTAAGTATGTAAATTTGGAATTGTTTTGGAAAGCAGTTCTGCAGGAAAACTTGCAAATATACATGGAAAATGATAACGTGTTAATAACGGGAGTTATGTGAAGCTACAGTATAAAGAATCATTGCACCAAGTGAGACTTGTCATTTTCAAAGGTAATATGGGGAGTAGGAAAAGAAATGAAGTAATTTAAATATGAAAGGCAATGAAATGGAATGAATCAAAGTATGACTAACAAGGTGATTTGGTGAGATGTAGTTAAGCTGGATGCAATATGATTTTAAAAGAAAGAGGTGGATTTAGTAATAGAAATGTAGGTGTTCAAAGCTGAATACAAAATAAGCAGATTCTAAAATGAGCTAATGTTTAGTAACAATATTTTCAGTGTAAAAACTATTAGGCATTTAATTATAATTAATTTTAAACCTCCTCCTACATACATAAACATTCACATTAAAATAATGGGGGGGGAGAGGGGGGAAGAACAAGTTGCCAGGTTGTTGTAATGTAAAATAAACATTGAACGGGAAAAATAAATGGGCTGTGACTTTACAGTGTCACTGTAAAATAAACAATGAATGTTTTACTGTGAACTAAGCAATGTTGGGTAAAATAAAAGATGAGTCAGAAGGAGAGAGAAAAAAATAAAAGAAAGTGTAAATACCACCGAGAAGCTTGTTGCATAGGATGGACAGAAGATTCAAATAGCCTGGAGTTTATGAACAGTTACTAGCAATTGCTGCTTGTTGGCGACCTGATGTCGTACTAGTTATTTTAGCTTTCAAAGCTGACATGCTAAATACATTCTATAAATTACCTGAAACTTGGGCAAATTCTTAAGTGGTTTAAAGTAATGGACTTCTGGCTCAAAGGATTTGGCCCTGTGAAAACAAAATGTATACTTTATTTGATGTGTTCCTATGTCTGATGAGCAAGGCAAAGACTGTGTACACAGCATACTTATATTGTAGTAAAGTATGTGTTCTTTAGCAATATCTAAGTATGGAATAAAACTTATTTTCTCATTGTATTGTTTCCCTAACTAAATGGGAATTATTGCTTATTTAAAAAAAAAGCAAAAAATTTCCTGTTTAGATTAAAGAAATATTCAACATGAGCTCTGCACTGAGAATTTGTATGCCGAGCCTGTCAGACTGTGAATCTTTATTACTACTGAGCTTTATCCTTGAGTACATAGCTTTCAATTCAGTTTGAATATTAAGTGTCAGGCTCAAACGCGCTGGTGAGAGATTTGCAGCAGCCAGCAGGTTCCTGTCCCAACCTGAGAAGCCTTTGACCTCTCTCCTCGTTGACAAGTGGTCTTATTTCACACGTGTCAGCTCACTGGTGTGAAGCTCCTGATGGTGGGAGTGATGGAGAAGGTACCGTTACCTGCAGTTTGTGATTTTTGTAGTACACCAGGAAAGCTTACAGATGAAGAAAAAGATGTGTGGAGCTGGTCATTCAGAAATGCAGAGGAAAACGTGTGATGCTTACAAATCTGGTTCTTTTTATACTTGGATATAGTATAGCTAGAAAGAATTGTAGTTTAAAAAAAAAAAAAAGCCCAACAAACAAACCAACCTTTTTTGTTTACAAATTGCAAATCTGGGCCAAATGGTTCTGCAGAGATGTATTCGGTGTGCCTGGGCTATAGGTAACATCTTTTATACCTGTGCCTTTTGGTTCTTTTCCCTTCCAGGAAAATAAAAGTTTGATTAGTGTAGGCAGAAATGTTTTGTGGGGTTTGTTGCTCTTGGGGAAAATCTGCTGCTTTTCCTTGATATAGCTCTGCTTCCTACTGTCTTTTCTTTTGATCAGAGGTGGGCATTTGAACTGCAGTACAGGATCTGCACGGATTTGCTCTATACTATGAGTTTACAGTTTGCAATCATCGTTATGCTTGGCTGGAAACAACAACAAATAATACTTTCGAAAAGAGACCCAGTCCAAGGTTCTACCATTTGATATAAAATGAACACTAACTTCTTAAAAAATCAGTTGTAGTCATTATAGCAGGAGTAAATCTACAAAGGTGGAAGATTTATATTATTTTACTGTTTGCTTTTTTATATTGAAATCTTACTCCTTCATAAAAAGTAGGAATACTTTTGATAAAATTGCTAAAGATACCTCATGTGCAAAGATGGAGATAACTGTTGCCTTCCCTGTAGAAACAGGCCTGTGGTGGGTCCCACTAACTGTGTCTGGGATCCAGCATGGTTTACGTGATGTCTGGTGGGAAGGCTGCACCCCTTTCACAACCTGATAACCCTACAAAAGGCAATTTTCCTGAAGACTGGTGACTGTCAGCTAACCCATCCCACCCCTCTCTGTCCAGTGTGTCAAAGGATGCTTGTATTTTCTGTGGTGATAAACATTTCTTCAGATCAGGAAATGTGGATTGTCTACCCAAATTAGACCTTTTTTGTCCACAAGAAATGTGCTTCAGTCGGTGGGATGTGCCGTACCCTCCAACTCGAGTTTTTCCATTAGGGCTCAGAACTGCGTGCTGCAGCACTGCTCTCGAGGTGTTCCGTTTTCCTGCGCGTGGTAATAGATGCAGCCTAGAGTTGAGCTGTTTCTGTAAGAGCAGTCATGTCATAAATCACAAAGCTATTGGATATAAACTGGTTTTGTGGGGTGTTTTTTTTTTCTTTCCCATTTTCTGGTCATTAATTTTGGGAGGTATTTATGCTATTTAAAGCTCTTAAGCAATGTCAAAATTTTGATTTTAAAAAGGAAGAAGAAAAAGGGTAAATTTACCATTCTTTTTTCTCTCTACATCTGAAATTTCTTTCAAAACTGCATTGCTTATACAGTCATGATTCATTTCTTGCCCTATGATAGATGAGAGAAACATTAGTTTAAAAATGCAAAATGTAACACCCTGTTCTGAAAGTATAATGTTCCTGCTTTGTCAGTGTGAGGGTATTCAGCGCTAAAAGCTCTCTATTGGAATGGATAGAAGAACTTCTCTGCAGATGCAGTTGATAACAGTTAAGCCTTTTTCAAATTACGTGGTTATTCCTGCATCTTCTTTGAATGCCTTGTTCACTTGAATTTGTGATAAATGATCTTTTAGTCTAGTGGGCAAATGAGCGTATTATCGTGGTTAAGTGTATGAGTAGTTTTGCTGATGCTCATGGCTTTGTGCTGCCTGCTCAAGGGCTTGGGGAGAACAGCCTCTACTGCAGAAGAGTGAGGAGGGAAAAAAAACAACTGAAGAAAAGTTCTCAAACTGTTATTTAGTAAGTAGTAGGTATGATAATTATAGTAACAGAGAAGCTTGATGCCTGGGCCTTTGCCGCTTTCCTGCCCTGCCTGGGGAGCTGATGTGGGCGGTAGGCTCGTGCATTTGCAGCAAGCTGGCTTTGCAGCCAAAGTTTTGAAACATCCCTTTTTTAAGGGACCTTTAAAAAGCTGTTTGAGAACTAAAGTAATAAAAAACAGTCTATATACAAAAAGTAGAGGGTTGGTTTGGGTTCATTTTCTTCAAATTTTTTTTTAACTGCTCCAGAAAATATTTTCAAAGAATCAAACTAATTTTAATTACTTTATCAGTGTATATAACTTTTTTTCATTAATCTGGAATAATTTCCAAAGTGAACTTTTTGTTCTTCTTTCATACAGGGGCAGTTTTTACTCAGTGTGTTCTATGCATCAGCAGTAAACATGTGCCTGAATTTTTGGTGTAGCAGCCTTATGTTACCAAGAGTGCCTTTAGGTAGTTGCATAAACATAGTCCTCATCGTTCTGTTTTTACTGCATTCATCCCTCTGCATTGTCTGTCCAGACTATGGCTGGGGGGGCGGGGGGAGGATTTTTGAATGTCACTGCCAGTATTACAGATTGTTTATTTTTTCCCCTTTTTGAGCCATGAGTTTGGGAAGTCTGATATGTGCAATAACTGAACACATGTAATGATCTTGCTCAGTCTTTGTACTTTGGGTGGTGTGCTCAGTGTTCCTGCAGGTGAAGACACACATTTTGACATGGTTTGTAGTAGTATGAAATGAGAGTAAGGATTGTTCCAAGAAAGCAATAGAGATAAATGATATTAGGTCACAGTAAAACCTGTGGTCATTATTACAAAAATATATTTTGACAGCAATTAGTGGTGTTTGTAATTACAGTAGTACTGCTCTAATATGAGGAGAGGCTTGGTAGACTGGTGAAGTACTGACAGTTTGATGACTTCTATCAAAATCTTGAAAGCACTAAAGACTACTCATCGACTGAGTATGCACACAATCACCATAATTGATGTAAGGCGGTTTTTGGTGCTGTAAAAATATAATTTGACAAGGGCTTTTTTTCAGAACTCTTAGAACCTAATTTGAAGTAAAGAAGTAAAAACATCATTAAAAGCCACTACAGCAGGAATAAATCTCTGTTGTATGTAGGCAAAGGAGAATTACATTATAAGACCACAGATTTTTCAGGTTAGCCCCTCTGAAGTTGTATTTTTTTTTTTGAGATTTTAATTTGTAATTAGTGTGAAAGAGAATTGACTTTTGTTCCTGTGCAGAAGACGGTTGCCTGTGAAGGACAGGTGGTCACCACTTGGCATGAGTTCTGTTCCATCTATAGAAAATGCCCATCATGTTCTTAGCATCTGCTACCATTTAGGCAGTTAAGATATTTTGATTATTAACTTGGGCTTTTTTTTTTTAATTTTGTGAGAGGCTGTTGTTCCTAAAAGACTGCTTGGTATGTTGTAAAAAACAATTTAAAATCTTATTTCTTTTTTGAGCAAGTATTGAATTATGAAATGGAAAACCAAGATATTTTTGGGAATATAATCAGTGAAGTACATCACAGTGCTTTTTTTTCTTTTATTTTCTTTCATGTCTTACTTTCTCTCCCACAGTCCAGCTGATGTCTACATGTATTGTAGGGGCATTAATCTTGATAATGGCAATGGAGTGCTACATATTTTTGAAAAACGAATCTGAAATGAAACACTCCATGAGGTTTTGGTGCCATTAGCTATATCAGCCACGTCTACATCCAGATTTCCTAACTTACTCTGATCCTATTTGTCCTTTCCCAATATTTCTTTCAGTTTCATAATGTGTTTACCATTGTACTTACTACAGTTCTTATGCTGAAAATATTTAAACATCTTCATCACCTCAGTCACAGGAATAATCATTTTGATCTCAGTGGCTTAACAGATTTTACAAAGTAGGTATTTATTGAAACGCTCTGGCAGGTTCCATCATCATCTCAGGATAGGGGGGATATACCTTGCAGATGATGCTTTTGTCTCAGACAAGATATCGAAAGAGAAGCAAATGTCTTTTGGGGGTGTCACACTCTTGTTCTGTGTTACAGCCGGTAGAATGCTGCTGTGCTGCAGACACAAAGGACTTTTTGCACAGCTTGTACAAGATTTTAAAAATAATATTTTAAGAGGTCCATGGCATTTTTACCTCTGTAATACAAGGCAGTCATATATCTGGTGGTCATTACAATTTCCACTGTGGAAATAAGAAACTGTACATCTCAGTTAATAGGTTGAAGTTCTTATCCCTTACTGGTCTCTTGTCATCGCATTGCATGGAGTACTTAGTAAGGGGCGTAGCTATAAAGACAGGAAAATTATACTACAGAATTGTTTGCCAAAGGTCCAGGACAGAGCTGAAATCAGTTCTGTTCTCTCCTTTTAACTGTCTCCTCTCACTTGCAGGTGTAGGCATACAGAATAGAGAATCAACCAGCAAACATAGTGCAAAGCCTTAATATTTCAAATAAGTTCGTATGCCAAGAGCAGCTGTTGGGTTTGAAATGACATTTGGACAAATCCTTTCTCACTTTCACCAAGTCTCAGTATTTGTCCTCCTGTCATGAAGACTCCTGTGATTCCAGCATGCAAAAATATGCTCTCTGTGCTCCTCGGATTCCAAATGTGCTCAATGCTATTTTACTTTTGAGACAAAAATGTATTTAATTTTGACAGATCAAACATTGAAACCTCACATAAAATAATTTTCACAGGACTTTACAGAATTCTTCATTTCACAGTGTTCATTTTCAGAATGTTATTCTTTGCAGTGAATACGGTATATCCTGTATATATACAGGAGATACGTGTATACAGGATAAATATATACGGTCCTGTATACATTCTTGACTGTACTTTTGGTGTAGCTGGTTGTACTTTTCCCTTCTACACAAAGCTTCGCTCTTAACATCGTATCAAATGTTTTTCTACTCCCTAATTTTTTTCTGTATCTACTTCAGAGTATGGTCTGTGCTTAGTGCTTTCTTCTTCCTAGGGTTCGTGTCCTTTAAGTGCCTTGCTTCCATCTTGCTCTTGTCACACAGACAACTTGTGATACCAGGTGACGCCTGGGCCACCAGTCTGTCACAGGCCTCCCAGCAGCAGCACTGCTAAGAGGAGAAGTGAATCAAAGAGAATCTTAACACAGATGTATCATGAGGCTGGTGGTTGTGGTTGTGTTGACTGCCAGTTTTGAGCACCATGATTCCAGAAGTAGACGTCCTAGGGCCTGGTGTTGGCTGGCTGCTCCTGGAGAGAAGGGACCAAGGAGTTGAGTCTGTGCAGTCCCTGCCCTCACCCGTGTGGCACAGTCCCACTGGGTCCCAACACGAGGGTAGAGCAAAGTGCAGCAACAGGGTCTGGCCATTGACAGCCCCCAGCGAGGTGGTGAACCAGGCCCTGGACCCATCTGGGGAGTCCAGTCCGGAGCAGCAGTCACTGGGACAGAGAGAGGGCAGAGACAAGGTGACTCTGTGGGTCTAAAGTCCACACGAGAAATGACTGAAAACCAGTCTGGAGAGAAGATGTGGTGTAGGTCTAGGGAGTCAACCCAGGAGACAGGGTGCCTACAACCCACGTCTGAGGTCTGTCCTGGGCTGGAGGTGGGTAACCCCATGGTGTAGTTCAGGCCAGGGGCCAGAGCCTCTGAGAGTTGTGGGTTTTTTTTTTTTTTCATTGTGATAAGAAACCCTGTTCAGTCAAATATTCATTAGAATGATCCTATTTCAAAAAAAAAAAAAAAAACAATAATAAGATGATGCTCAAGACTTATCATTAAATTTAATGGTAAAAAAGTGCAACTGGAAATGCTCAGTAAATGGTTTCAATCTGCTTCTTCTAAGGCTAATGAATGCAGTGAGATTCTTCTATCCACATCCAGTATGCTAGAATAAATATCAAATACAGTTTATCGTATTCTAGTTGCATTTCTTTTTCTCCTTTCCTCTTTTTTTTAACCTGATGTTCTAAGGATTTCCTTTTAGTGCCTACGAACATCTCCTTTTGACAGACAGTGCAAATTAAAAGATATGGCTAGGCAAAGGAAACTGGAACCCAAATATGCCCCCTGGGTTTTCATTTACAGTTAGAAGCTACAGACACAATTACTGCTGACAGAAATTCAGAAGCCAGTGGCAGAGTGCATGTGGCAGTAGACTCATGCCAGGCAGTAATTGGGAAGATTATTTTTAATCAGAGCATATCCTACAGCCCAAACATTAGAAATCTCTTGTAAGGCTGACAGGAAATTAAACTGAGACCAAACAAAAAGCCTCAAAATAGAAGTAATGTGGTTAGAAGTCTAATGATGGCAAAACTCACTGCTTGTTGGATTTGGCTGTTATCTAAAGGGAATGACTTTTAACTTGCAGCAATAGATATCATTGTTTAATTACATTTTTAGAAAAGAATTTAAATAAAAAGTATCAGATCAATTTATATGTAGGCTTTTGATAAAGGTGTGAAGCAGTAGATGTTAAATCAGATGTAGTCTAAGTACATGTGCATGTGTATTAGCAGTAATTCTTAGTATTGCTTTGGGGGCCTTGGGGTTTGGTTTTTTGTTGTTGTTTTTTTTAATATAATTCTTAAGGGAGCTACTTCTGTGGAAAAATAATGTAATGTCTGGGATCCTCTTGGAATGCCTGTATGCGGTAACTATTCATGCAGCCCGAATGGCCTGGGGCTATCTTTCTCAGTGATGGTGCAGCGTGACCTCTGCCTGAGCTGGCTGCCCTGAGGGAGAGGAGACCAGGCTCTTCCCAGTGCTTGTCTGTGCACCTCAAATTTTCACCTGCAAACATAACTTTTCCATTTCTAAGTGAATTTTAAACCATCATCTTCTTTGCCAGACTTTACAAGCCTAGTTAGCAGGACTTCTAGCTGACTCTCCAGTTTTCCTTTTTCTCAGAAAAGCAAGAGCGGAGCTCGCAGGATGGCAGCTCTGCTGTTGGGCTGCTCAGGGGTGTTGCTGTTCCTGTATGTGCCTGTCACTTACAGGTGTTGCAATACCAGATGCAAGCAAAACGTTGCTAATTGTTTTTCACTCCTGTCACACAGAAATAAAGGTATAACATCAAAGTCCATCATAGTCAACTGGGTTGTCTTGAGGCTTGTAAACAGGTTTTTGTCAGAATGTAGGGTTTTTTTCACGAATTATTAGTATTTTTCAGACGTATTTCCTTCCACTGAAAATTGCTTCATAGAATCATATGAATATGACTGAAAAGTCTTGCTTCTTTTTTTTATGCATTGCCGAGTAAGTAGATAACAAAAAGCATTCTTGGTAATGTATGCAGTTTCTGCGAGGTGGTGCCCGTGGAACCTGGAACTATAGTGATGTGTGATAGCTCGGGGAACTCCATCACTGCCTGCCTGGTGTACAACAGCCCCCAGGCCCACTGCACCATTGGCTGTGGAGAAATCCTTACAAAACTTTGTAAAGTTTGTCAAGGTACCGCTCTTCCTTTTGTCCAACACTATGGTGAGAAAGTGCCTTCAGGGGCTGTGGGTGGAGTTCCACTCTCATTTTGGCAGGTGCTCTTAGACCTGTTGTTTTGCTTGTCATATTCAGATGGCCAGATCTTTTAAAGGTATCCGCAGTCAGTAGAGCATAAAGCTTTAATGTTTCTATGTGGAGGAAATTGGAGAGGGGTTATACTATACTGTAAAATTAGGCAAAATGAGTAATTACTCTTTGGTGAAATATTATAGCCAAGTTAATTGTTTTAGAGGTAAGTATTCTTACAGTTTCTCAAGCATTTGCTGTGATTTAATACCATAGTACTTTGTAAGTTACATACAACAGTATATTCTTTGTTTTTCCTGGAGTTGCATATATTCTTAAAATTCTGTGCATCTTATTTCTGTGTGTGTTCTGAATTTCCTCAGTCACTACACTGTACAGCTGCAGGATAAATAAGGAATACTACCAGTAGTGGTTGTGAGTATGATGTTTGTAAAATGAATGATAGGTAATAGTATGCTAAACAAAGTCTGCTAGGATTGAGTGGCCAGATACAAGTCTTTCAGAAAAGGACGATTAATGTACTATAACCTCAATGAGGTAGCGTTTTGATCAGTATGAAGTCTAAAAAGTGGGCGTTTGTGTTTGAAAAATCAGAGTGATTTCCAGTTGTGCAACACAAGTACCTCTGATGGAGAAATCCTGAGCCACTTAATTTTTAATTTTTCAGTTTCACTGTGGCATAATAAGATGGTCTGAAATGAGATGTTATTTGAGAAAATGTAGGGTAATTAATTAAAAAAATACTTCTCCTTAGAGATTTTTAAGGAACTCTTGATGCCATTAACTTACCTTGTGTTGTACTCAGAGATATCTCTGATCTCACACCAAGAAACACTCCGCAGAGAGGATAAGATGCAATAGTTTTAATGTATAGTTTATGTGCATATGCAGCCTTCTTACATGAGCTGCCTTTTCTATAGTGTTTTTATGTGTATATGGTTCATTTTATTTCATAAACAAAAAGAAACTTGTGTCTTCAGCTCAGAAATTGATTAATATGGGATTTCTTTGGTGGTAAGACGGTTGCAATTACTGCTAGGAGCTTCAGTGGTGACATTGGAGATACTCTCCTGGTGACGGTCCCTGCTCTAAGGAGACCAAAATGCAAGTGTGTTTTCTGTTGCTGAGTGTCACTTTTTCAGACTGTGAAGTTGTTGGGGTTTTTTATCAGTATGTGTGATAGTTGCAGTATTGCCCGACATTCTTACAGAACGTGTACCTTTCTGGTACTGGCTCTTGTTATTTATCCTCAACTGCATTAGAGAGAGCAACTACTGGTTTTTGATTTCCTGATTTTGTTGTTTAAAATGAAATCACATATAAGGAATAACATATTTTGTGAAAAAGTATTGACTATATTTACTGCTTGGAATTTTATTGAAGTGAATAAAAAGTGCATTAAATCTATCTACAGAATGTTTTGGTAATACATGGAACCTGGCTGTTTATTTTCTTTGAAGGTTCAAAATATGTGCAGTGTTTCCATTTTCAAGAGTATTTGTATCAGAGACTATATACTGCTATTTGCACATGGAAATGAAAAATGCGTGGAGGGAGAATCTTATGAAAACCATAGCTGAGCTTACTGTAACTTCTAAAATTCAATGAATAATTCAGTAAAATATTAGATGTTACCAGCTGCTCATCAGTAAGAAAAAGTGGCATGGAATAGAATGTTACCCTATGTCGTTCACAGCTGTGTGCGTGTATAATACATTTGGCTACCCCCTTTTGTTTATGTACTTTATAGTCAGTTTTTCTTTTGCAAAATATCTTGAAGTATTCAGTTGAAAAATACACAAAAATAAATCATGGTTGTAAGTTCCTGTTGAAAGAGAAACATATACTGGGGAGAATTTTGAACTATGGCATAGTAATTGCATGTCTGTTGTAGTAGGTAAGTTCATAATGCAAACATAGGAACTAGGTTTCAAATAAATTGAGAACTGCCTGGAAATTGTTACTATCCATTAAGTGATTAATAAATAAAGAATAAAATCTTTGTTGCTATTTGTGAATCAGTAAGCAGATTTTGTTGTTTGACTTTGTACTGCAATAAAAATGCAATTATGACCCAATAATGTGGGCAACCCCTTCTGGTGAAAGTCTGAATAGTGCATTATCAATTTTACTTTTTGTTACAACACTTGGAATCTTAAAGCCTACCTTTAGCCTTCCATGGGTTCAGGGCACAAATGTGGTCTCTTTGAATCTCTCACTTATAGTAAGAATGTATTTTCTTTTCTTAGGAAACTACACAGAAGCCCCATGCAAGTGGTGCCTATTGTTTTCATGATCAGAGCCTTCTTTCTGTAAGTGCACTGATTTTTGTTGTTGCTTGTTTGTTTGATTTTCCTTGGAATATGACTGAAATACCCGTTGTGTTGTCATAATGAATAAAGAAATGTATTGTGCTTCACAACTTGCCAGGCTGGTGCTGGATTGCAAGACTAATAGCCTGTAAGTGCAAGATCTGAGACCTTCCAGTCTTCAGTGAGCAACAACTTGCTAGTGACATGCTTGGAAAATAATCTTCCCTGTTTCTGGCCATAGGTTAAAGTGCTTTTCTCTTGTATTCCTCTTTTACACATTAGGGCCATGTCACTATCGTATTTATTTTGCCTTTGGCTGATTCAGTCAGAAAGAAATTATTTTGTTTATAGGTTAGTCACAGACACTTTTAGAACAGCTCTTTCCTTTTTCAATGCACCCATAGTGTCAGAATAGGGAAAATCATGAATTAAGCTCCAGAATTTATAGGACATGTAAAAAAGTATTTGTGCTGTTTATTTTTTCCCTCTTTTCCTTCCTAAAAAAAAGGCTTTTGCATCTAAACTGTTTGTTACTCTTTCATACTTGGCATTTATTTTTTTCTTGTAAAGTTTTTCACTTTAGCACATACTTGGAAACAACATTAAACACTTTTTAATCAGGATATAACTTTCTGGACTTGTAATAATACAAAAGTATCCGGAAAAACTAAGTGTGTGATTCTTGGTAGGTGTGTATTTGGTACTTCGCAAACAACTTAATAATACTCTGCTTAAAGTAAACTGCAATGCTCTAACATTTTGATTTGGATACTAAGCATGGCTTGCTCAGGCTTGGGCTGACTGAGTATATTTGGTTTATATACATTTATAATTATATTTTATTTGTTCTATGAGTAGAAAGTAAAGAAGTTGCACATATGTATTGACAGAATATTACGGTAGATTCACTTTTTTGTTCAAATGTATTAACATAGGTAGCTGAGTTCTGCCCCGACACACACAGTTGGGTGTCATTGAGAAAATGAGATATACAGTCCTTGTTAGAAATACACAGTTTTGTATTTGTTCTTTTACATTGAATACAGTCATCCTTAATGTCTTTGGAAAAAGATTTCAATCATTCAAAAAGACTGCCTGGCTTACAAGATTTTTTTTATTTTTTTTAAAAGCACCTGATCATCGTGAGGACAGATTTAAATCAGTTCTGTAGTGCTCAGCATGCTTGTTGCTTTTTAGCTTTTCCTCTGTCACAAGCAGTATTTTCTATCACAGCCTCATATCTCTTAGCAGAATTTGTTGCAATTGACTGCTTTTGTTAGAAAAATTCTGGTAAAAATTGCAAGAATGAGGTTGGGGTCTGTAACCCATGGGAGACAGTGGTCCCGGGGATAATTACTGGCATGTTTTTGGGAAGCTAACATTCATTTGACTGTGAATATGCAGTGCTTCAGTATCTATAAATGTAATTTAAGGAAGAGATATTAATCTTCCTTTAACAAGCTAAAGCAGAGATTTGGGATATATGACAAGAATGAAGAAGAAAATATTCATTTGGAATTTGGGAAGGTTTAATGCTGCCAAATCTCAGTGTGCATAATTGATTTTATTATTTTCCGTTGTGATCATAACCTGACCAGCACAATGAATATCAATCAACTTTTAGGGCTACGAGGTCATTTTTTTTATCAAGCTGAGACTGAAGTCCAGCATGTTGCCTGGTAACAGGCTATGTAGATGAGTTGGCTCTTAAGTGCACCATATGGCTGGGCGGTGTGCCCTATTCACCCGTGACACGCTGTACACATGTAGTACATTACTGATTATAAAATGGTTTGTCCCATTCCCTTATTTAGAAGAAGCATTTAAATATAGCAATACCAATCCAACACAGACACGGTTATGATTATGGAATTGTGTGTATAATGAAACTAATTTCTGTCACGCATGTCAAAAAGCCCACGTAATAATCCCAGTCGATTTTGTGTTCAGTATGCTTCAGTTGAGTTTCAGTGTAATTTCTAGTTATGGTTGATTTTCAGTATTTTTCTATTTTTTTTTTGATAGCCAGATATGTTGAGGTAAGTATAGTTTTAACAGTTTAATTACAGAGAAACTCTGCCTTTTGAAATTTAGTTTTGTAATGTAGTTGGTTGATTCTGCCAGATAGGCTATGGATTTATTTGGTATTTGACCCTCTATTAATTGTGCAACAATGTCTACAGTACTGAACCAAAGCTGCCGTGCATTGAGCAAACCAAGTAAACAAAGCAATAAAAGGCAGTTCCAGAAAACAGCAGCTAAAAATAAACACGATAGGCAAAGAAGGTAGAGTTGTTCCAAATGGAAAATCCAGCACAAAGAGTGACTGGCAAGAAGTTTGTAGCAGAAATGGGTGTAAAACCTACATCAGCAGACTCACATTTTTTCCTGTTCCATTGTCATGAACTGGAATTCGTTCAGGTGGGAATGCTGCAGCGTTAGGCAATAGCATGTGCCATGATCTCTGTGCTCTGGCTGTCATATGCCAGTTAAAATTGGAAACCAAGAAATGGGGTTGATCTTGTGTGTGATGGCAATGATCTGCACAAGTGAAATGGAAGATCATTGACTGGTATCCCAGTTCAGAAGGCTGGACAGTTAGCAGTGGCCCTGTTGTATTTCTCTGTGTCTAGCTTATTTGGAAAGATGAACTATTGTGCTTCTTCCTCCCCTGTGCGACTCCCTTGCCTAAAGCTATAATTCTTTGTGAAATAAACCATTTCTTTTTGGCATTCCACCTAAGTTCTCTGAAAAAAGTTCAGAAAAATAAAAACTTGGAAAGCTGTTACATTTTCCCTGTTTTGCAGAAAGTTTATACAATTGCTTTTTGAGATAAAAGTTTTGTATACTTGCCCATTCTATTGGTTTTTCTTAATCTTCAGGTTGTATGCAGTTGCTACACAGCTTGCTAAATATACTGTAGTGAAGTGATCTCGGTTTGTTACTAACATGTTTCCTTGGCTAGGAATTTTTAAGGTAATAGAGAAAGGATGAGACAGTGGTGCTGCTCCATGTTAGTTTGATGGTTGCATCTGTTGGAAGATCTGCCATGATTATCCCCATTGGAAACCCTGGTGCATGTAAATGCATGTATGTAAATATGCTGTCAGCCTCAAATCAGTCTTATCTTCACTTCTGCTGCAGTCAGTGACACAAAACTTGTTGCCATGCTGTGAAGACCTATAAAGCTGTTGAAAAAAGGCATTTAAAGCCATTTCTCCTCGTTTTAGAGCTGTGTTCTCCTTTGAATTGTAAACATGTTGAAATAAGCAACAGGAAGATAGCTGTTATTGCATTGAAAATATGATATTATTGGGGATTATGGGTCCTTTTTTCCCCCTCATTAAACACATCTTTTAAAATTGTTAATACAGTATTCCTATTTTCGGAAACAACATAGGATGCCACAGAGGAATCTGAGGAGTTTAGTATGATCTAGGGATTTCTACCTGAGAGGCATGAACAAAATAATTGTGAAAGAGAGCTATTATAAAATATCATAATTCTCTTAGAAATAACCCAAATTTGTAACCTTTTTCTAATAAATGTATAAGTAAAAAAGACTGTAATGATTGCATTCTTATTTATTCATCCCTCTGTATTCTAATGTAGTCTGAATGATAGTATTAGTCTGGAGAGTTGAATATTTTTAAAATTGCAGCACTTTGAATTACTGATATCTGTGAATTAGAATAAAAAAGGGTTGAAGAATGGTAGTTAGACAAGGTAAATGAAGCAGTAAGTTCTGCTCCATTACTTCATCTGAGCTAGGATGGGGAACTGTTTAGTTGTTAGTATCTGCTCCATTGTCATATTATTCGTTGTTGTTTTGTGATATCTTCTAATATCTTCAGCGGTTATTGTAGGAATTCACTAAGGACCAGAAGCAGCAAGGCATTTACACAGGCCTAATGATAGGCAGGAGAATACGCTCATGGATGTTTTTTCTTCAGAAAAAGCTCAGCTAAGGTAGCTATGCCTGGCCTGTGTTTGTTTCCCCCCTCCCCTTCCCCAGTGCTGGTGCAAGGTAATCCAGGTTTAGGAGGTGCATTTGGAATATCACTTTTTCATTAGTTAGAGACATGTTTAGTTAGATATGATCTTTAACTCTCTCCTGCGTAGGGAACTAAATCTACTCCCTTTGTTTGGTTTAGAGGGGGTTTTGAGTCTCCATGTTCCAAGGTTTACCTTACTTCATTTCCCCGGGGGGAAGAAAATGTTGTTTTCTTTTGTTGGGTGTCACTAATTTGAAGTTTATGTCAGTAAAGTTTCTAAAGATTTTGGACACAAAGAGCAGTTATGTGGTAGCAGGTTTACATGAATCACTGTTAAACCACTACTGTAATTTCTGATTACCTACATTGCAAAAGGGCAGGGGGTTCTGTCTGTACAATGTGCTTTAATCACAGCTGCAGATAATGATATATTTATGTGTGTATTTAAGCATTTAAAGAATTTAGAAGTTACTCAAAGCAGATTAAAGAGCATGAGGCTTACTGAAGTTGAATAGGACGTACTTTTTGAAAACGAGACAAAATCCTAGCACAAGTGTTTTTTTGACATGCTACCCTAGATTATTGTGAACTATAACTTCATAAGGAAAATCAGCTTCGTAATTCTCTCTTGGTTGTATATAAATGCACGTATAAAGAAATATCTAATATTGTCATCTTTTCTCCTTCCTCTGTTTTAAAAATGCAATCAGTATTTCTTTCTGATGGATTTCTTTGTGAACTTTCTACATCCTGCATCTTTCTAAGTGGTGTTTTGATTCTACCAAGTAAAAGGTATAGCAGATGAATATAGATTAACCTTAGGACCTGAGTTTTTCTGTATGTAGCAACCCGTTTTCTGACACAACTGAAATATTTCCTTTCTGAACACTGTATTGCAGACACTTTCTTATTCAGGCATTATGAAAATTTTCACATGCGTGTAAACACTTAGCTTAGGATACTTCCACCGGCAATTGTATGCACTCTGGATATTCTCCAGATTGCAGCAGTAAGATGTTTTTGATCAAGTTCATTTCCATAGCGTTACGGCATTTAAGAGATATCAAGTCCCCAAATTCCTGTGAGATTAGTATGTGTCATTATCTCTTTATTACAGAAGGAGAAACCAGAAAATTGAACAGCCTGACTGATGTGCCAGGAGAGGGAGTATAGCAGAGCTAGGATTTGAATTCATATTTCTCAAATCCCAAATCATTGCCTCTGTTACTGGGCCATCTTTCCTCCTGCTCTCCCGCTAATCCAATGCCTTTTATTGTTAATGATTTTTACATTTAACAAGTGAAAAAAGAACGTACAATTTCATGCTCTCTCCTGTCTCATAAAAAATTGAAAATTTTCCTCAAGAAAATCATGCAATTATTAGTCAAGTCCTATGCTCATAGCTCAAAGCTAATTGAAATTTAACAGTCCTCATGATGATCTGGGTCATGTCAAGGGTGTTAGCATTCTTTAATAAAGATATACACTTGATCCTTTTTTTCTTTTTCTTTGAAGAGCTTACAGACTTCAAACTTTTTCTGATAATGCTAATTATGCCAAGTGAAGGTACAGTCATTGCAAGCACTTGGGTAGATCCCGATAGCAAACGTTGTTGTCTGTAGCAGTGATATTCTGGGCTTAGGGGTGTGTCAGCAGCCAAGGATTCCTGGAGGGTTCATTTCTGTGTTGCTGTGTTACTGCTGCTGTATGTTAAAGTCTGTGTGCTGCTGCGTCTCCAGCACCGTTGCTGCCCAAGCCCAGCTAGCGCCATGAGCCTGCAGCAGGGTGTGCGCAGAATTTTGCAATAAATGCTTGGGACGTCAGGCCTGTATTCAGTGGGGAATCACTCTTATCCCTGCACATGATGCATTTGTTGGCGATCAAATGCCACAATATTTGGCTTTTTGTGTGTTGGATCTCAGACCCTGCTGAGCTGTGTCTGGATGCAGCACTGGGCACAGGGGTGAGAGCATAGTGGTGTTTCACTGGGGGGGGATCTTTACTGCTACTGTTCATGGAAACAGACAGGAGCGTTGGGTTGTAATAATTCGATTACATAGTGGGAAATTCCTTTTTTTTTTTTCCTGTTACATTTGAGGTTAGTTACTGAGTTGACAAGTCTCTGTTGTAACGTGTTATTCCTGTGTAGCTCATGCACAACAAATGACCCAACATGCTACGTGAGAATCTTTACTGATCCTGCAAGATGTTAGAAATTGTATGACTAGTGGCTCTTTAAATTTCTAATATGGGATGACAGTTTGAAAAATCCATCTTCAACGAGGAAGTAGAAAGCTGGGGAATAAGAACAAATCTGTTGATGTAAAATAACCTTTCTAGAAGCTCACTAGCAACTATGGGGATGTTCTAGCACAGATCACTGGGGTTAAGCAATTTGTGATTTCTCAACAAGTAGTTAGGCCTGTAGCTTTTACAGTGTTGAAATAGATCTGTATCTGTTAATGTGTTAATGAGAGAGATTTGTCTGTGACTTACCAGAATCATTACGCACGGATCATACAGGATAGATTGATGTAAGGCTGCAGGTGGAGGTCTGTGCCCCATTACCACGGCTGCGGGGGGACGGTCTTCCATTTCACCAGAGGCTGTGGGGGAATCTCTCCCCTGGCACACCTCCTCCCTTTCCTTTCTTTGCTCACCTTAGTGTCCACATAGTTGTTTCTGTCACATCCCGTTTTCTCTCTCTCTCTAGTGCTGGATCCCAGATGTTATATTTTTTTCCCCCCTCTTAAATATGTTCTCCCAGAGGTGCTCCCACCATTGCTGACTGTAGCCCTACACCTGCTACCAAAATCCTGCCACACAAACCCAATACAGCAAAAAAAAAAAAAAACAACAAAAAATTTATGTGTCGAGAAAACAAAAAAAAAAAAAAAAAGAAAAAAAAAAAAAAAAAAATTATGGGTTGAGATAACACAGTTAAACAAGTTAAGCAAAGCTGTGCACACAAGCAAAGCAAAACAAGGAATTAATTCACTGTTTCCCATTGGCAGGCAGGTGTTTTGCCATTTCCAATAAGCAAGGCTTCGTCACCCATAAGTTGGGAAGACAAATTCTACAACCATCAATATTCCCCCTTCTTCCTGTTTTCCAGGAGCTTTTATTACAGAGAACATTGAACGGTCTGGAGTATCCCTTTGGTCAGCTGGAGCCAGCTGTCCTGACTGTGCCCCCTCCTCAACGTCTTGTGTTCCCCCAGCCCACTGGCTGGGGAGGCAGAGTGAGGAAAAAGATGAAAAAACCAGAACCACCACCACCAAACTTTGAGGCTGTGCAAACACTGCTCAGCAATAGCCTGACAATAGCGATAGAACTGGTTATCAATGCTGTTTTACTCACATAGCCAAGGTCTAGCACCATATGGGCTCCTGTGAAGAAAATGAACTATCGCAGGCAGACCCAGTATACTGCAAAACTCCTGCTTTTCTCCTTCTTCGCTGTGAAGTGTCTGCTTCCTTCGTCTGCACCCCAGAGGAACAAAGTTTCATGAGCACATCTGGAAAAGAGACAAAGTGGTGCAACAGAAGCACTGGAGGGGTGGCGGTTTTGATTGTTGAAGGGTTTAGGTTTGGATTTTTTTTTTTTCAATCTTGAGGGATATTTTGCACATCTAAATGACCTAGTTAAGAAAAAAATGAAACATATATTTGGTCTACACTGAGAAAAGATTGATCTGAAATCCTTCACAAATTATGTGTTTATCAGGACCAAGTTTTTGTGTGCTATTGATTTTTAGATCCGCACAGTCTACAAGTAATAAAAGTTGCAGAGCCAAAATAATTTATGGTGGTTTTCTGTCTTTTGTGTAAGGCAGGTTAGGGTATTGAAGTACAAATCAATTGCTTTGCCACTCAGATTTCTTGAAACCCAACAGAAAATTTCAGCCTGAGTTATGGTTTCCAAATGTTTGTATTTTCTGGTTCTGAGTGTTGTCCTACAGGCAATACAGCTTGTTTTGTTTGACGAGCTTTTCTACAACTCAGTCACTAGTAATACAACAGATAGCTTTAAAGAAAAGCATGAGTGCAGGAGGCAAAACCATCATACGTGACTCCTAGCTTAGAAAAGAGTTGACAAGTGAGTGAAACGGGAGAAAAGCGATAGATTGAAATTATTATATTGATTTGAATATTGATGTTCTAATGATCTGACTCGTAAGGCAAGGATTATGGACTCAATAAAATGATCAAGCAATGACTCATAAAAAGAATTTTTTTCACGCTATATAATGCTATTCTGCGAATTTTTCCCACTGGATATTTTAGGTGCAAAAAATGTAAGTTAGGAATAGTTGTACAAGTTAACATGCATATTTTCTTACGCAACAAAATGTAGGATGTCCCTCTTTGCAAGTTACTGTGGGAAAGACTGGTGCTTATATTCTTTCATAAACATCTAATACTGCTCGTTGTTGGACAGCATGTATTACTTTAAATGATGCAATCCAGTAAAACAGCTTTTCAGTTCATATAGATATTTTGCCAGATGTGACTCAGTGATTATTTATTAGGACATCTGGAAAAGGGAGATTTCATCATCACCTATTTCCACTTTTTTTTCAATACACTCTTTCCTTGTTAGTCCTGAATTCCACCTAACATTGTCCTGAAATATTGGGATGACCTGGGGGTCCTGCTGGAATTTCTCTTAATGCGTTCTGTAGAACTGCTGAGCAGTGGTTTGATAGAAGACAGTTGTCTAGAAGGTTGATTCAAGCAGAATCGGAAAGCGTTAGCTCATTATTTAGCTATTTTAGGTCAATAACAATGGAATCTTTTAAAACTACAGTGCAGGCTTTGAAGCTTTCTTGTAGCGCTGCAAAGACACCTCAGCTTGTAATGTGCGGATTTCTTCTTCTGTCTTAGATGAATATGAACTGTATTTTCCACATTTTAGTTGAAAATAGAGGTGGTGATATTCAAAGTTTTTAATATTGACTGTAAACTTTGCATCTCTGCTTAGCTAACCAGCTTTTAAAAATACCAGCTCTCATCTCCTGATGCCCTTGGCCCAGGATGTGACCTGCCCTGTTTGTAAAATGAAGGTGAGGTCAGATTTGGATTCAGAAATCTGAAATGAGTACTCTATTTCTCTTCAGGTTGATGAATTGTTGGGAGGATGTTTTTCTTAATTATTAATAAATTCCAGTCTGTGTACATGGTACATGTCTGTGGGTGATTTCAGTGAAATCAGGGTTATTTACATTAATGAAGCCAGGCATGAACGCTCACATTAACAGACTTGGGACCGGGAAAGCTTTACTAAAATCTTACTTAGTGCTCTCTGGAAATGATTTCTTTAAATTATTTTCATTCTTTTTAAACACATATGATAAAAGCTATATGAGGTTGGTTGTTACTGTTTCTCTTCAGAAATTTTGACTGTTTTCTCCGACAGCCTTTCTCTGAAGATTCAGGCAAGGCTGTCCGCATAAAACGAGTTAAGCCTGGAAAGCCAGTAGGGGCATGCACTGACACCGTTCAGTTGTTGCTTCTCAACTGGTTGCTTCCAGCTTCCAACGAAGCAGCAGTGACTGATGAGGGTTCCCAGTCTTTCAGTTCCTGTAGTAGAAACTCTAGTTCCCATGCATTTACGGTGCCTCAGGGCACTGTGTGTAATCACAGGACTAGCGCTCCTTCTGTCCCGTTGCTTTTGTTGCCCTCATCGTGGGGTTTCAGTGAGGTCTTGGGGCTATGCCAGATGGAATAGAAGAACCTTGGTACGACAAAAATCTTTTTAAGGGCAGAAAGAAAACAAACCTTCTCTGTAGAGGCAAGAATTTATTCTTAGTATANTGTTAATGGATGCTTAGAGTGTGCGTGCCTTTCTCTGAAGATTCAGGCAAGGCTGTCCGCATAAAACGAGTTAAGCCTGGAAAGCCAGTAGGGGCATGCACTGACACCGTTCAGTTGTTGCTTCTCAACTGGTTGCTTCCAGCTTCCAACGAAGCAGCAGTGACTGATGAGGGTTCCCAGTCTTTCAGTTCCTGTAGTAGAAACTCTAGTTCCCATGCATTTACGGTGCCTCAGGGCACTGTGTGTAATCACAGGACTAGCGCTCCTTCTGTCCCGTTGCTTTTGTTGCCCTCATCGTGGGGTTTCAGTGAGGTCTTGGGGCTATGCCAGATGGAATAGAAGAACCTTGGTACGACAAAAATCTTTTTAAGGGCAGAAAGAAAACAAACCTTCTCTGTAGAGGCAAGAATTTATTCTTAGTATAATTGAAATCGTAACAGTATTATCGAATGATTATTATTAGGCCAGATCTAGCTATTGCAGGAAGAAAAGAAGGAAAACCCAGAAAAAAGTATTACAGGAAAATTATTAATTGTTTTTAAAATTATAACAGAAAAACACTCAATTATACTGTTTAAAATGTCATATGTACACTTGTAATATCTACTCCCTTGTTCCACTGTTATGCTCACTCTGCCACCCTACCTCTGGATCCTCAGGTCGAAGGTACTGGTCTTGCTCAGAGAAAAAAGGAATGGTTTGCAACAGGTCATCGGTGTCCCAAATTCTTACTGGAAAGAGTGTGATGCTGAAGGTCTTTCCTCTTTCTCCTTTCCTTTCAGTTCACCTGGGGCTATTTTTATGTTTTCTGATGTGCTTCAACACTTTGCTCTTATATATATAATGTTTATACCTTACAAAGAGAGACATGAAACAAATGAGGCACCAGCCACTGGCCGTCAGAACAGTTCCAGTTGCTGTTAAACCAAGTACAAACCCATCTCCCACCCTTTGAAGCAAGCTCCTCCTAAGCCAGCCTGCCAGGTCACAGTCCTGAGGCCTGACAAACTCTGCGCAGTGCCTGTGGCCCATTACTAGCAATGGCTGTACTGTATTCTCTGAGTGACGGGACTATACCCTGGGGGTGGAAATTCAGCTGTGTCTCTGGGTTTTTATTATCTCTTTATGGGTTGTTGGGGGTTTTTGGTCTGTTTTGGTTTTTCCCCTCAGATGTTTTAATTCCAGTTCCGATCAGAATCGATTAGATGTGTATGTGTTTAGGCAGAAAGTCAGTGCCTTGGCTTTAAGGTAAACCTCATCTTGAGGTTCAATAGTGTGGGATGCAGTGTTGCTCAGGTTTGATACTTTACTACTCAATCTTTCTTTTTTGATTAATGTTAGAAAGAAAAGTTGTAATAAGTAACTCCTATTTATATTGTAAGACAGCTCTTTTCCTAGGCAGTCTTGAGACTTAACGGTGATGTTTCCAAAACAAGTATTTTTTTGTTGCTGGCAGTTCACTTGCCTCCAATAGCAAATCTGTCATGTTTTGTAGGTCTGGTCCTGCGTTCCTGCAAGCTGAGTATGGTTTTATGACTTTCAATTACATGTCCAAGATTGGCAAAAACATTCAGATTTGTTATAGTCACACAACTCTTCCACTTAATTGAATTTGTGTTTTTAATGATCTTGTAATTTAAGCATTTGCTCAGCCAAAGATCAAGGAGTGTTTCAGTTTAATATCTGTGTGGGGATGGACTTAGTTAGAGATAAAAAAGAGAACTAAAATCAACCCATTCTCTCTTATACTGCCCGTAGTATGTTGTAAGATGGAGGAGGCTGACACTGTTTGGTGGATATCATTAATATAATAATATGAACAATGATAAATATCATCAATATGCTAATATGGTAAATGCCACAATAGTTAGTTTGGTGTTTTTTGTTTGGTTGGTTGGTTTGGTTTTTTTAACACAAACATTCCTCAGTTCAACTGAATACATGAGAAGGTTGTTTTTCATTAATTTTTGATGTAAGTTTGGGGTGTTTATTTAATGGACAAAAACTGGAGGAAAAAAATCCATTCACCATAAGAGCTCAGGAGCAAAGAGCCAACAAAATAAAGCTAACTGCATCATCATTATTACATTTGAATGCAGCTTATTAGCCAAGTTTGCGATTTTTGTGAAGGGCCTTATTAATGATTCCTCCAGAAGCAGACTTTGCAATGTTGATATTGTCTGTGATGTGTTATTGAATCAACAGTAATAAACCTGCTGTCATTAGCCTAACTATTTAGATGCGATGAAACATAATGACTGTTTTAAGTGCAAATAAGCTGCAGTTAGCAAGCGACTAGCTAAATAAGAGAGGCAGGATAGCGAGGGAATGACTCACAGGAGTGAGAAGTAAAATGGAAGAAGTGCAAACACTTATTAGAAGAAAAATGCACGAGATGTCATTTCTCACTGTTACAAGTACATTTGAGGGCAAACTGCTGGTCCCTTAGTAGATAGTGGTGATATTGTTTATTGGATTTTTTTTTAAACTATCCTGCTTTGCCACAACATCTGTTTGAAGTGAACTCTGAGCCTTCATTGCAGCCTTTGCTGTATCAGGTTTGCCAGTGGTTATTGCTGCATCTGTGGCTTGTAAAATTATCTACAGCTGGGCTGGCTGGAGCTTGACGGTAGCCAACTCTCAGCAATTTGGCTGGTGTACTGTCTTTTAGTGGAGCAATCTGGGGCGAGAAGCACATGCCTGTGAGGTAAAATAACTGTTTCTGTTATGAGTTAGGAAGAAAATAGGAGAAGGAAACTAAATTAAGTTCCTCAAAGTCACTAGTCAACTGTAGTTGAATATCAGCTATTTTGAATGTCATGTTATCTGATTAACCCCTTGATTAAAACAATTTCTTTTTTGTAACCAGAATACTTACAATAAATATAGAAAGATATAATCATGTACAATATATATTTAAACCTCTTTCTGGCAGTCTAGTTAGGGATAGGTGTTTTTGTAACTAAATGTGCTTGTCATGAGAAAATAAGGGCCACAGGCATCCTCTCATAATTGTGTGCAGGAAACTATCTTCATGCATAATTTTTCCCCTATTAGCTCTAAAAATAGGGAAGATGCAGTTGGTTTGTGTGTTGGTTTGGGTTCTTGTGTTGTTTTTTTTTTCCATGGTATCAATGTAAAACTAGTGAAAAGAGTTCTTGCTGGCAACAGGAAACCAGGTATTTTATCATGTAAGAGAAAATAATAGGATTACATTTTCTTTTAATATCTGTAACTTCAGTGTTTATTAATAAATTCACTTTTCTATTTTATTATGGGTTATATGACTTTCAAGNTAATTCTGCTTAGTCAAGCTACAGGTTAGTTACGATGCTATGCATGTCCTCAGGGTCCAGCTTCTTCCACTTCCTGAGGTCACCAGAAATGAAAACGTCTCATCAACCTGTCAAGCCCTCCAAAACAGGACTTAAAACAGCCTATGGCTAATTGTCTCTGAATAGTGTGGGTCAAAATAACCTTAACTCCAGAAACAAAGCAGCATCTGTATCAGTAGTTCTCTGTTCTCCTCACATCACACCCACCTGAGAGTCACTTACTGATTCTCTTGGTTTGTTTTTTTAACACAAACAAACAACACTGTGAGGGAATACATGAGAAGGTTGTTTTTCATTCATTTTTGATGTAAGTTTGGGGTGTTTATTTAATGGAGAAAAACTGGAGGAAAAAAATCCATTCACCATAAGAGCTCAGGAGCAAAGAGCCAACAAAATAAAGCTAACTGCATCATCATTATTACATTTGAATGCAGCTTATTAGCCAAGTTTGCGATTTTTGTGAAGGGCCTTATTAATGATTCCTCCAGAAGCAGACTTTGCAATGTTGATATTGTCTGTGATGTGTTATTGAATCAACAGTAATAAACCTGCTGTCATTAGCCTAACTATTTAGATGCGATGAAACATAATGACTGTTTTAAGTGCAAATAAGCTGCAGTTAGCAAGCGACTAGCTAAATAAGAGAGGCAGGATAGCGAGGGAATGACTCACAGGAGTGAGAAGTAAAATGGAAGAAGTGCAAACACTTATTAGAAGAAAAATGCACGAGATGTCATTTCTCACTGTTACAAGTACATTTGAGGGCAAACTGCTGGTCCCTTAGTAGATAGTGGTGATATTGTTTATTGGATTTTTTTTTAAACTATCCTGCTTTGCCACAACATCTGTTTGAAGTGAACTCTGAGCCTTCATTGCAGCCTTTGCTGTATCAGGTTTGCCAGTGGTTATTGCTGCATCTGTGGCTTGTAAAATTATCTACAGCTGGGCTGGCTGGAGCTTGACGGTAGCCAACTCTCAGCAATTTGGCTGGTGTACTGTCTTTTAGTGGAGCAATCTGGGGCGAGAAGCACATGCCTGTGAGGTAAAATAACTGTTTCTGTTATGAGTTAGGAAGAAAATAGGAGAAGGAAACTAAATTAAGTTCCTCAAAGTCACTAGTCAACTGTAGTTGAATATCAGCTATTTTGAATGTCATGTTATCTGATTAACCCCTTGATTAAAACAATTTCTTTTTTGTAACCAGAATACTTACAATAAATATAGAAAGATATAATAATGTACAAGATATATTTAAACCTCTTTCTGGCAGTCTAGTTAGGGATAGGTGTTTTTGTAACTAAATGTGCTTGCCATGAGAAAATAAGGGCCACAGGCATCCTCTCATAATTGTGTGCAGGAAACTATCTTCATGCATAATTTTTCCCCTATTAGCTCTAAAAATAGGGAAGATGCAGTTGGTTTGTGTGTTGGTTTGGGTTCTTGTGTTGTTTTTTTTTTCCATGGTATCAATGTAAAACTAGTGAAAAGAGTTCTTGCTGGCAACAGGAAACCAGGTATTTTATCATGTAAGAGAAAATAATAGGATTACATTTTCTTTTAATATCTGTAACTTCAGTGTTTATTAATAAATTCACTTTTCTATTTTATTATGGGTTATATGACTTTCAAGAATTGCAGGATGTTATGTAATTTTAGTCTAGTTCTATTTTTAGTAATTGCAAACTGGAAGATGCTCTGAATAATAGGCAAACAGGAATCCTTTGCACTGACTGTTTAAAAAACCAAGCCAAAACCCGAAACCTAAACAGAAATAAGAGTTCCACCATTTCTTGCTACTGCTGCCATGTTTTGCCCCTGACGTTAAAAGCTTAAGAAAAAACAGAAAGAATCTTAACAGGCACGCTGAGCAGCCTGGCAACCAGTCAGAAATGTTTTAAAATCAATTTGGGTTATGGTAAATGTTTACCTTGGGCTGAATCTGTTCTGCAGTATGCTGAAATATTTCAGAGTGCATGTGGATTGGGTGCTTATCCATTGCTAAGTGCATGTGCTTTGTGATTGTCCAGCATGTGTACATGTTGCTTTCATGTGTATTTTCTTGGATCAGACGCGAACTATAGAGGTACTGAGACATTATGGTAAATGTCTGCGTGAAGCAGTTTCCTACAGTTTGAATGAAAGTTTCTTCTTAATGGCATAACTCTTAGGTTAATGCTCAGTTCTAAATCCTCCTCTTCTGAGTGTTTACATCCCATTAGAATTCATAGTCTGTTACATTTAGAGCACAAGACTTACATGGTTTGAGTACATTTTCTTTGCCATGCTTCTTGTTAGGTTATTCTCGTCGGGTTTTTAATTGATTTTTCTACTCTTTGTGAAATTAATTTAGAAAGTCCGTTGGATATTTTTGTCTGAAAAGTGCTAAATATGTATCATGCAGAAAAGCACATGCTCCCCACCTTTACTTGCTAACAGCTATTGTGGGTTACAATTTTTGTTTGTTTTTAATTAGAGGAAATTACCAGTTGTTGAGCCAGGAGAGAAGTGTTGATGGGATAAAAAGAAAAATGTGGTGCTAATGCTGGACTTCAGGAGGGCACTGGAGTGGAGAAGATTAAAAACTGGGGTTGCCAGATGAGGTGTTAATGTACAGATTGTAAACTGGAAAGTTAGCTAACTGAGAAAAACAAATACATAGCTCACAGATCTGATTAGAATTTTTTCAGTGCTTCTTTGCAAATAGATAAAATGCTTTAAAATGAATTCTGCACAAGAAATATATTCCTTTTCAACAGTTGAAAATAGTGACTCACAGATAGTGAGTCTCTGTACAATTAAAAAAAAAAAAAGAGTTTCCACTTAAGTCCATCATAACTGCATTCTGGACAGAGGCTGTGCACTGTTAATCTTACACCAAAGTCTCTGGAGTCTGTATTGATCCAGATGCTAAATTGGGCCCTTGCTGCAGCAACTCACAGACACTGCTGCAGAGACATCTCTGAGAAAAACACATGACATGTTGTAAACGTTCTTGAATTTTATTAAAAAATACTCAGAGCATGAAAAAATAGGTTATTTAATATTACAATTTATTATTTAAATATACTGTAATTTATAACACTAGGTACCAACCTTAAGGAGCATGGACTGTATTTTTTACTTTTATTCCTGCCTGTCTGTTTCCCTGGGCATTGCTTTCCTTTTCCTGTGCTTTTGTTTTCCATCAGTAAAATTAAGATAATAGGTAAGCTAAATTAATCTGTAGCTTCCTTTTGTAAAGGTTCATCGATTTATAGATGCAATAAATTACTTTATAAAAGAAACCAACAACCTATATTATGTAATGATCCTACATTTGAATATATACTTCTTGATTTTTATTTTTCAATACTGAAATTTTAGTAAAATGTCTTGTATACCTTTTCCTAGTAAAATTTTTTTAGTAAAATTAATTCAAGCTTTCATAATGCAAATAGGAATTTAAAGTTTTGTATTTGATTAATTTGTTAGGTTAAAATACTGTGTCAGTACTTTCACTTCTAATACATGCAATTATCAAATGCTGTACAGCCATATTCTTATTCTGTCTATAATATTAAGGAGATCATTAATCATCATGTTAACAGCATTGGCTTTATTATGCTGCTCCTGTGTATTTCATTTACCATTTCTATAGACTTGGATCATTTGCTTTCTATTTTTCTTTAGATTATCTAATTATTTCAATCATTCTTGTACCTTATTCCCTATAAGTATCTTAATGAATTTTAACTGGAATGTTTTCTTTTACAAAGTTGTAAAGTTTTTGTAGAAACTTTAGAATGCTCTGCCAAATCTGACCCCCAGATTATTATTTGTTTTGTTTTGGATTTTGTTTGTTTAGATTTTTTTGTTGTTGATCTGTTGTTTGGGTTTGTTGTTTTAAAAATATCTTCTTCCTGATAAAGACAGTAGAGTGAAACAAATAGAGAAAATAATTCAGGAATTCCCCATCTGAACTGTTTCATATGGCAAGTTTGTGAATCTATTTTCTTTTTGGATTTTTGTTTAGGTTAACATGCAATTAGTCTACTGTGTAATTTGATAAATCAGTATTTACCTGATGGAAGAGCAGTGCAACTAGAAAAAAAGTAAATGTATATCCTGATCTTTAGTAATAGTCTCTTAAAAAAGTGTGGTTTGCAAAACAGAATTAATGTGGAACAATGTGTGATTCTGGTGCTGACATGATCATTTTCCTTACATCAAACTCAAAAACACTTTGAGATGCAGGCAGTTCTGATCTTTTTCTTGGTGCTCATAATTTCTTGATTGCCCCAAATAAATTCTCCCTTAAAGTCTGTAAAATCTTTTCAGCAGTTACATCATTTCTGATAAATCAGCTTCTGGTTCAGCACCCTGCAGCACTGCCAAGCGTTGTCCTCTCCATATTCCTCTCTGCGTAAGCCTGGAGTCAACCCCTGGCTTGTGAGAGCTTAACTGGGCTGCTGTTGTAGTGGATGTCTGTGTAGAGTTGGTAATAATTGCAGAACTTTCTCAAGTCGAGTGTTAACAGTTCTATAGTGCTAAACATACTGAGATAGCTGTGGTGACTTGTACTTAATTTCTCATTTTAATTGCTTTTATGTTGCTTATGCATTTGTGTAAAAGGTAAATAAAAATGATACCATTTGCACAAAGCAATTTTATTTCTGGAGAAGTTTAACCTTTGTACTCATAAATACAACAGAATCATAATTTTCAAAATATACCAAAGAGGAAACATAGCACAGAGTTCTTATGAAACCTTTTTGAAGTTGATGAATGTTTCATAAGAGTTTATTTACAATACATATAGTAAACTTTGCATAATTCAGAAGTGTGCTATTTGATCTTGCAGCATTTATTGAACTAAGAGTTTTTATAAAGTGCATAAACAAACAGATAAAGTCAATGGTAGAAGTACTCCAGGGTAAAGTAAACTGTCTGAGAACTCTGGTCTAAAATACTACTTCAGCTTTTCAGTGTGTGTGATGCCAAATACACAGTGAGCCTTCAAAAACAATTTTCATTTTCAAGTGATTCCCCTATCCAATAGTACAAGAAAAAATTCTTTGTAGTTATAAAAATGAGAGCTAGTAGGGCATAAATAAAGCACTTTATCAAGATTTAAGTTAGGCTTAAGTAAATATTGCTTTCTGGGATGATTATTGCAGATACACAGTATAAAGATTCAGTCTTTTGGGAGTCACTTGCCACTTCCCCTGGATGGGGGGTGGGATGCCATGAAACACATTTCAAAAATGACTGAAATCCAAACAAAATTATTTAAAGATTAATTTTTTAAAGAAATCCAGGAAAGCTGAGTAGTGGATTCGTCTTGATTTCCAGTAAGAAGAGCGCTGATATTACCTCAGATCCAGTAAAATCTCAATAATACAGTGCATTGGGTGGGCTTGTGTGCCTTGGTGGGAGAACTGCAGCTCACCTGTTAGCTGTGAGGAGAACAGATAAAACATCCTCAGCTGCTGGAAGATTGTATTCGTATTCAGACCTCAAGAGTGAGCTCCAGTTATTCAGAAGTATTTATTTTCTTTGTTTGATTTGCTTTTCTAAATTCACATTCTTTCCTGTTACTAAGTGGGAGGCATTCTTAAGCAGAAAGAGCATTAATCAAACAGAAAATGAATAATTTTCGTTCCTACTTTTGATATTATTTTCTTGATTATGCCTGGTCCTGATTTGTCTGGTTCTGTTGAGGAGGTTGTTCATGCGGGGGGGCTGCAAAAGGAGAGCTTGTAACAAACTCGTCTACAAAACTGAAATCTAATTTGAGACAGATTTCTTTTTTGCACACTGTTCAATTTCTTTTTTATATTTCAGATTTTTCTTTGTTTAGTTAACGATGTAATCACTATAGCAGCCTGTGCACACAGGCATTGTAATATATGTGCATTATTCACAAGTCACCATTATTGTGTGGAAAAGAGAAAAATATCTCCCAATGACTTCAACCACCTCCCAGGCTGCTCAAACCACGGCATATTGATGTTAGGGCAAGAGGCTGGTAGAACAGAAAGCAGCCTTAGAAAAATTCATAATGTAAGCTTGGATGCATGCTTGGATTAATTCACCAACCTCAGCTGATTAGCTGCTGTTGTTAAAAGTTTTGGGGATCTGATTTGTGTCTTGGTTTTTTGCGTGGTGTTTTTGTCTTGGCCTGCCAAGTTTTCCCAAATGTCACTGGTTTATTTCACATCGCAGCCAATCTCCCTCACTCAGCCAGATTGTATGTCACTGTATAGCTTTATGCTGCTGTGGGCATGAAGTAAGCAAAAACTAAAATAAAAATGCCCTAGTCACTTCTTGTTGTTTGGAAGATGTTTGAGAGTTCTATTGTGTGGAAGAGGAACAGCAGAATTAGCAATGGTGTGTCATAAATCCATTTTCTTCTTACGTAGAATTCTGGAATATGATATTTCAAATGGTCTGTCATTCAGTCTGTGATGATATAGGGACAGTGACAAATTACTTTAATGCATAACTTCCAAACCGATGTTTTGGGTTTTTGTTAACTTTCAAAGGCCTCTGATTCAGTAGCAGTACATGGTTTTGCATGTGTGTGCATGCAGATAGTAGATGAGAACTCACCACAGAACCCTACATTTTCCCAGTTTACTGTGATGGACCTCCACCTCTGACTAGCATGGTTCAGTGAGAGCATTGATTAAGCAGTTACTTACGTTTAGATGTGAACTCTCGTCATGTTATTAGAATCACAATTTTAAAAAAATGGAACAATGTAATATGAATAAACAAATGCAGCTGAGGATGGTGGAGTTTAGGAGGGACCTCAAATGTAGTGAAAAATCAGTGATGTGACTGAAAAAGCGAAAGCAAAACGGTATATTAGGATGTAAAAGGTAGACACCAAGTTGAACACTGAGCAAGCAATGTGCCTTTGTGGCAAAGAAGCTTAATGGTGTCCTGGGCTGCACGATGGTTACCGGCAGATCAAGGGAGGTGATCCTTCCCTCTGCTCTGCACTGCAGAGGCCACGCCTGGAGCTCTGTGTCCAGTACAAGAGAGATACGGAGCCCCTCTCCCTCTTTATCAGGGAGTGTAGTGATAGGATGAGGGGTACAAGTTTTAAGCTGGAAAGAGGGTAGATTTAGACAGTAGGAAGAAATGTTTTCTTTTGCGGGTGGTGAGGCAGTGGCCCAGGTTGCCCAGAGAAGCTGTGGATGCCCCATCCCTGGAGGGGTTCAAGGCCAGGCTGGATGAGGCTTTGAGCAACCTGGGCTAGTGGGAGGTGTCCCTGCCCATGGCAGGGGGGTGGGACTAGATGGTTTTCAAGGTCCCTTCCCACCCAAACCATTCTGTGATTTTATTATTCTACTGGAGAGAGTCCAACAAAGGGCCACAAAGGGACTGGAGCAAAAAGCTGAGAAGAGAGCTGGTACTGCTTGGCCTGGAGAAGTGAAGGTTCAGGGGGAATCTCATCAATATATATGAACACCTGGAGGTGGGGTGCGAAGAGGACAGACCCAGGCTCTTTTCAGTGGTGCCCAGTGACAGGAGACTAGAGGCACAAACTGAAATGCAGGAAGTTCCCTCTGAATATCAGCAAACATTTTTTCCCTATGAGGATGACTGAGCTCTGACACCTGGTTGCCCAGGGAAGTTCTGGAGTCTCCTACCATGGAGCTATTCAAAAGCTGGATGGACATTGTCTTGGGCACCTGGATCTTGGTGGCCCTGCTTTAGCAGGTCGGTTGCAGCAGATGACCTCCAGAGGTCCGTCCTCAGCCAGCCTGATTCTGTGATTTAACAATGCAAAAGTGACAGTGTTGCAAGTTATTGTGCAGTATTCGTGTAACCCACTTTTTAAGGTCTGATGCCTCTTCTTGCATAATCATTAAATGCTTGAGTAGAGATGGAAGAAAAGGAAAGTAGAGAATATTCTATTACAGAGGGTAGTGAATGAATTAATTAAATTAGCTAATAGTCATAACCCTTCATTTATATCAGGACCTGCCCTTCAGTGTGATCTCCTAACATTCCAAACTCTTAAATGTTGTAAAGGGTATGTAACGTCTGTGGCATATCAGTTATGAAATTTAGTCTTTTTCTGTGTGAAGGATGAACTTTGAATTTAAATGAGAAGAAAATCTCTAGAACAGACAACAAATGCAATACGAACTTACTATCAGTAAGCATCATTTAGTACCAGGGAGAGATCTCCATTGTTGGAGATCTTAAAAAAAAAAAAAGCCCAGCTCTATCAGGGACGGCAGAAATAAAATTTGAACCTGTCTTGGAGCAATAGAATGGAGTAGTGAAATCTCAAGGTGCCATGTGCTCTTACTTCTCTAAAGACAAGGTTTGGGATTCCGTTGGAAATTTACATCGTCAGCTCAATGTATTGAAAAGATAACAACGTTCCCATGCAGTACTGAGTGGGATCTAAACTATTTTAAAGCAAAATACCCTTATCTCAAAGAACCCACAACCCAAATAAAAGTTTGAGCACTGTAGTCTCGTGTAGCCAGACTGATTAGTTCTTTGCTTTTCCTTCTACCTACGCTCCTTACAAGCAACAGTTATCTGAAAAAGAATTTTCACCCTGCTACTTTCCTTGCTGTGCTAATCGCCTGTATCTGAAAATACATCTTCAGAATTGTTTTATTGTGACAGTTCAGCAGATAAAAGCAGGATACCAGGGGGTAAATGGCACTGACTAACAGGCTTTCTTTCTGTAACCTAAGCAATATTCCAGAAAAAAGCTTGGTTCATCATTGGTGTTAGGTTTGAAAATGTTACTGGAAAATGAAGTCCTATACTTTGTTGCTGGAGGTGAGATTTTTGTCTTACATTCTGGTTTTTCTGTCTCTCAGTTAATTTATGTGATAATGACCACCACAGTTGACTGACCAAAATCTTTAATGATAAAACTATAGGAACCTAGGCACCATGGTGAGATTGAGCTATTAGTGTCTTTACGTGCGAGAGACACAGAGAGTGCTTTGCCTTCTAATTTTTTTTTCTTTGTCACATAGCACAGAGATACGCAATGGAAATGCAAGTATCACAAAATGCTTTCAGCTCCTTGATTCTATGTAGTGGATGTTTTTTTACCAAAGCATGTATGTAGCATTTCTATACTGCTGATTTCACCAGTTTCTCGTCTCCACTCTGGCAGTGTCGCATACTCTATAAACGGGAGGTTAAAGCCTTGCAGATAGATGCAGTTCTGATATAAGAACATACCAGAACTTCGTGGGCATCCTGAAGCCTGAAATACACTGAGGTATGGTGATGTGCGCAGAAGACGTAGTTGGCCATCTTTCTGTCTTTTTCACACTTGGTGGCTTATGATCTAACAGTGCTGTGCTATATATTATCTGTAAGAGGTGATTTCCCAGGTTGAACTTAAAAATCACTGAATTATTGATGCATTCGAAGCATGCATTAATGGTTTGGATGTGAATGTCTATATTTAATACAACCACTAATAACCTGGGACTGCTTAGGGAAGAGTAGAGTCAATTATTTTTCCCACTATCTCATGTTTGTTTCAGTACAAACATGATTTATAATAATCTGCTTTATTGAAATATTTTTTGGCAAATTTAGTGTAGTAGAACAGAATGTGTATATTAATTTTCATGACCTAGGGATGATTTGAATCCAAATGTTGTCCTTGCTAATAGTTGAATGCCTGCACATAAAACCAACCATTTTTTTTGAAAGCACTGAGCCATGAGTTGATTCAGAACAGTAATATCACAGCTTCAAAAAAACATTCTTCACTGTGGAGTCCGCACATCTAAAGCATCTAGAATTTCCTAGTGTTTTCTCCTGGAGCTTAAATATCACTCTTGGTAGTGAAATGCTGGCATACATACGAATATGAAAATAATATCCTTTGCATTGTTGGCTAGATCAGGCAGCTTATCTGATTGAGAATTGGTACCTTTTTGTTTACTTGCTCTAATGCAGCTGACTGTGCAACTGTGGGACCACCAGTACCAAAATGTAGGAACACAAAACGAGTGCTGAGGAGAGCACTGGAGAGAGCGTCCCTGCTGACAGGGTAACTCTACCTCTCCCCAAGGCACAGTGTTTGAATCTCGCACAGTGTTAGGGAAGTCAGAAAAGAGCTGGTACATCCTCTTTCCCTGTTCCTAGATACTTTTCTGTTTAAAAAAAGCTTCCACTAACAAAAGAAGAGCTTGAAATTATGATTTTACACAGCCAGTCGGGGCAGGTAATTGGTGGTCAAAGCTGACATCAACTTAAGTTTACTTTTAAAATCAGCAAAGTATTTACAGCAGCTAGTCCATGATAGCCAAGGTTTCAAAAGCACAGTGTCAGAAAGAATCACATGCACAGACTAGTGACAAGAAGGGCTTTCTTTAAGACAAGGCATGAGAACAGTCATTTATCTGGCATTGTTTTTAGTTATTGATGCCAGAAGCCTTTGTGTGACAACAAGGCATGAGATTTACCCCCAGCCTGGAATCCAGTCTGTGTTACTCCGTTTGGTAGGGAGGCAGCCACTTAAATAATATAACGTGATTTTCAACAAATTTAACATGCTCTATCTAGTTTATCTTCTAGGAGCACTCTCATACTCTTAACTCTACTTTGTTTTGTGATTATCTTTTTTTCCTCTGTAAAGAAAAAAATAACAAAAAAAAAAAAGCACCTACTCTTCATGAAGCAATCCTCTGTCAATGACGATGGGATGTTGATTTGTGCTACCAGACTCTAGTGTGTAAAGCTGAGAGATGAGTGAGCTATTGTAACATTCCCTGGAGATCTTCTCTCTGCATGCAGGTTGTGGGTAACAAAAGTCGGTGTGTATTATTTTGGGAAAAGGAAAAAAAAAAAAAAAACAAACTTTCAATCTGCATCACTAGAAGCAGTTTAAGGGTGCTCTGTCTTGTCTTTGGGGATGCTCCAAATTGTGTTGGCATTTCCTAGCTAATTGTATGTTAAAAAAAACCCAAACAACACAATCAAATCACCCCACCACACCCTAACAAACTAATCCACTGCAACTACCAACATCTCTGCCCTTGTAAATGACACTCTTACTACATTTCTCAACCATAAAATAAATTGCAATATTATTATTAAGCTTGAAAATGTAATACCCACCTCCCATTGTCCTTCTACCACCAAAGAAACAAGTGAAGAATAATTTGAAAGAAGAGATGTACTTTAGGTACCTTAGGAAAACATTGTAGTAAGGAGCTGTTTCTGATACATTCTTCAAGTTCTCACTGGGGTTGGCTACTTTTAATACTTTTTCTGAAAAACCATCAAAGCTAGAAGGATGAAACAGAGAGGGGGAGAGAATAAGCTCAATATTGTTAGAGCTGACTTTTTCTTGAGGCTATTTTCACACTTCCTCAGGCAATAAGATGAAAAAAAAATAGCAGTCTCTAACATGAAGCCCACTTCGTCTGTCTGATAAGATAAATCTAGACATGCAAGAAATCTTTTTCTCTGCAAAGTTGTTGATTCACATCCCATGCTTATAGGTTAAAGCAGAAATTGACCTTTGCTTTCAGAGGAAGAATTTTTACGACTGTGATTGTCAAGCATGGGTTAATTTACTTTGTTATTTTTCCTGCTCCATGAGTGGTGTTTATTGTGGGGTTTTTTCAGGCTTATACTAAAATGTCCCTTAATTCTGCTCTGAAGCATTTTTCCCAAGAGAGTACTCTATGTTAGTATGAAAACATATGCTACAAGTACCTTTTAGATATGTAGGCACTAATCCAATCTTACCATTTTAATTTGAAAGTTCATGTATTTCCTCTCTCAGTATTGGATTTAGACTTATTTTTAAAAAGAGTGTAAAGGAAAAGGTAGGAGACAGGACTTTACTAAGTTGAAGCTGAAAGAACGGGAAGGATTTTTTCCTCCTCTTTGTCTTCATAGACATACATAAGTAATTATCTGACAGGAGGGATGCCAGGAAAAAGTGCAGAAATACGCATGTAATGACCTTTGCTACTAAAATTAACATGTGCCTCCTGCACCTGTTCAGAAATGGTTTAGCATTCTTATGCCTGACTTCAGAAAAACTGGGTAATTAAACAGTACTTTCACTGAAGGTCAACACTGAATTAGTAGTTCATTAAACTATTTGTCATGCTGAACGTTACTCCTGGTCACCAGAAATACTGAATTCAAACAGAGCAGAGGAACCAACTCTAGTTTTCGTGCTCTCATAGCTGGAGAAATTTCTATCCTGAGTTGTTAGGTCATATAGCAGGGAAGAGACCATGTGCCCAGCACAGAAAATACTTGTTTGCACAGGGATTGGTTAGAGGTGGTACGCTCAGAAATGTCCTAGGAATGAGCTGTCTGCTCTGATTTCAAAATATGCATGTAATAGCATAATTGTCCTCTTCAGGCCCTGGAAAATTAGTTTGTGTTGGAAAGGATTTCTCGTGTACTGTTGTACCATTTACACCAGCTACAAAGAGGACCTGTGTCTTTTCGTTATCATTTTATGTGGTGGTAAAAGTTTGAGACAGAACAAATTATGACTTAGACACTCCCAAATTTAAAGCATTAGCTGAAAGAAACCCAGTTATGAAATGTGTAATTAAAAATGACTGTAAATACTGCAGTGTGTTCTGAGATGTGAACCACTTTGCATCAGATTTTCTTGCAAGCGAGCGGTGGCAGTGTACTTCTGTAAAGTAAAACCTGCACGTTCTGTCTTGGGTTTCCAGCTCTGGTCTTCAGCCTTATTCTCCCATGAGGTATGGTAACTAGAACTTACTGTTTCTCCCTGATCCATTAGCATTCACAGATATAACAAAACTTTAGGTGTGGACACAGAGTACAATCTTTTTCCTGTCCAAATTAAGCATGTGGGATCTCCATGCTTTAGTTCTTTCGGTACCTGAGTAGGGCTTTCATTTTAGCGTCAGACCTTATTATTTCAAGGCACCTGGCAGTGTAGATGTAGGCTGTAACCTGTATTAACAGACCGTTGGTTTGATTGGAAGCTCTCTCAGTTGCAGGGGTGTCTGCTGCTGGCTCTGGCTCCCCAGCATCAGCTCAGAAGGGGTTGCAGTCTGTCTGTCCCCACGGGGCTCGCACCGGCTCTGCAGCCACACTTGCAGGGAGGCAGACATGGGCGCTGGGGCCTCGTCACCGCCATTGTGCATGCCGAGATTAAAACTGATCCAAACAGCTGGGGGACCGCTTCAATATTTATCATACTGTACGTATAATGAAACTCTCGTATCGGTAATTGCTAGGAGATTAAACCTTTTCGAAGACACATTTAGTGAATACTAATTCCCTGCTCTCAAAAGGAGAGGACATTAGGAGAACTGGGGAGGGAAAAAAAGAAGAAAGAAAATCTTTCTGTATTCAGGGCCTGTGACACCAAGGAAAACGCAGTTATGTGCTGAAGGCACCCGGCACAGGGTTTCTGTCGACCAGATCAGTCTGCAGATTCCTCCCTGAAAAGCAGTCGTTAGTACATGACAGTTCTTGTGAAACGGTTCAGTTCTGGGCCTTGACCCGCTCCTGAGGGGCCCGGATTCGTGTCGTTAGAACGCTTTTTGCTGTTGTGTTTATAAAGGGAGGCGCTTGCATGGGAGAACACTCTGAGCTGAGGAGTCACCGAAGTCCTTCTATTCTTCACATCTTAAAGCTCATCTTAACCTTCCTGGTTCTGTGTTTCCCTGCTGTCCGGTTCAGAGTGCAGGTACCCTTCAGTGGAGCTGGCAGCACAGATGGAGAACAGCGCCAGCCTCTGAGGGGCTCAGCTGTGCCCTGTGCTGGGGCGCCTAGAACCAGCCGGAACTGGCCAGAACCGGCTGTGTCTGGCACGGGCAGCCCCGCCCGCCCCTCACAGCGGCCCCACAGGCCCTGCCAGCGCTAGGATGTGTAAGCACAATGCACTTTCAGTAGGAGGGACAGGAATAGAGCATGGTCCGGGCTCTGATCTGTCTGTTCTGTGCAGGGAGGTCTCTGCCCTGCTCCGTTTTCCCCGTTCTGTTTGATATCACTTGCTGTGTTGGGAACAGGCAGGGCATCGTTCAGGAGGGGCTTGTGTGGCCTCTGAGGAAGTGCTTCGGCAAGCGTGACATTTCCCCCATCTCGCCTTTGGGGACAAGTTCAGATGATGCTTCCTTCAGATGCCCTGCCAGAAAAAATTTTTTTAAAAAGGAGGAACAAGCAAGATGCAAATTTTATATGAAATTTGATTCTCTTGCAAAATAGAAAACTTGGGAAAGGGGCCTTGGTTTAACACCCCATTTACAGTGAGGTCTGTATGGAAAGAGGGAAAATGTTTTTCCACCAGAGCACAAGCAGTGCTTCCAAGGCTATGAGTGTACGTTTATGTGAGTGATCTCTGTCATAGCTGTTACGATTGTATGGGTAGCTTAACAATACAATATATTTTTCAGGGCCAGATTATGATTTTTCCAGCCAGGACTGCAGTGGGATAGGGAATGTCACTGCACACATCCGTGTCCTGGCTGCCGCTGGCTGGGAGCGTTGAGCAGCACCGTGTGGCGGCTGCTGTACGGTTTGCTCTGCTCTTCTGACCATCCTACAGCATAGACAGTAAACTGTTGCAGATGGCATTGTGGCATCTTGCTGTGGGCAATACTGTAATTTGTTATTCTGTACACAAAAATACAAGGTACAGATTAGGTGTTAGACTTTTTCCAGTGTCCTGTGCTACAGTGTAAGTGCTGGCATAGTCCTAACCCCATGTGTTATTAAATACTTAATGTATAACAAAAGAAAATATGTAGAATAGACAAGAAAATAAGGAAACGATCACAAACGATTTGAATGGTGAGATTAATAGGTAGACCAGACAAATTAACGGCTTCTTTCTGTCTGGTTTCTTGAATAAGGAGAGTTAAATTTTAGTAGTGTGCTTTCAGACAAAGACATATCCACACACAAAATCAATTGTTTTGGAAATAGTATTAAAACAAAGTAGAAAAGTATATTTTAGCTGGGCAAGAAAATGGAAACTTCAGAAAATCATTGCAAGGCTCACTGAAGAGAAGTGAAATTTTCTGAGGACTTTACTTGTAAGTTAATGTCCATTAGAAACTCTTAAGCTCTAAATTACTTCTAAATTAACTATATCCTTTGAGGGTAAAATAAAAATCAAAGTTTTTGTATACATATATTAAAATTACAGCTGAGATCCACGGTTTTGTTGAAGTGCCTTAATCCCATTAAAACTGAGAGAAGTTAGATATTTAGGTATCTTTGTAGAAAAATCTTTAAAAATGAGGTTTATAATGGACAATTTAATGAAAGCGCTGCTGTGTGTGCAACAGGCAAACCACTAGAAAAATGGAACAAAACAGGATACAAAGCAGTTCTGAAGATTCAATATGTTATGAAATCAATTTAGGAAGTATTCTTATTCTGTCATAGAGTGCTAACAGTGTCATTCTGTTAAATTGGCTGAAAGCAGATGTAAAACTGAGGAAAGATACAGCGTGAAATTATCGTACAGTACTCAGCACAAGAGGTGGTTGCTGTTGCATTTTCTGAGTTGCTTTAGTGCTTGTCAGCAGTATAGGAAAAACTGAGTGAATGGGAAATCTACCATGCAGGGTAGAGGTTGTGTTGTTCCTGAGTCTTCCAGGGGAATCTGAAAGCCAGTCTATTTACACCTGGTCATTCTCTCTTCATTGAAACAAACAGTGTGTTTAGGAAGGCATTCACTGACAGCAGATCTGAAACTGACTACGGTTCAGTGTAACCCCTTTAATTTAACAGTAATGGCATTCACATTGTATTGCCATCATCACTGGAATGCCTATCTGCCAAGAATGAACAAAAAAAACCCAAAACTTGCAAGTTTTTAAGTTGTACATTGAAATTTCATCCCTCAAAAGTGACTGTGCAGTCTGGGGAGATATATAATGGCTGAAGCTTAGCCTGTGGTGACAGATGCAAACAAAAATGAGTCGTCAGCTTGAGAGCAGGAGTAGTATAATATGACTTGGGCTGCAAGCTGGTGCAAACTGAAAATGGTGGGCTTGGACTGTGGATAAAAAATACTTTTTTTATAACAAATGAGGGTATTCCTAGTGGAAAGATGAAAAGAGAAGTAGTTTCTACAGCGCACTCTGAGATGACTCCAGGGGTGCAGGATACTACAGTACAAATCTTGACTTTGAATTGGACCCAAGAACAGTAATAAAACCAAAATTGTTCAAATCGTTTGAGAAGAAAAATCCCTTCTGTGCTCACGTTCCCTATTTAAATGATCCTTAAACCAGCATTTCTCTCTTCTACCTGCACTGCTGAGTTTTTAATACATCTATTTAAATGCAAATTTTGACTTTTGGTCTGTAATCGTAAAAATGTTTGACACTAGATTTTTTATCAGAAATTTAGTTTTATATAGAAGCAGTAATCAAGTGGTAGGCCACAAATACCAGAACGATGCATTGCTCACCCTATTTCACCGTGTGAGGAAGCGTCCTCTCTAGTATTGCACAATGAACATGATTGTTTCTTGAATGCTGCAACTTATTTGAATACATGTGTTGCTAAAGTAGTTTTAAACTATACTTAAAGAGTATTTGCTTGTGCACCTGATCCTCTCTAAGGACCTTTATACCTTTCTGTCCTCTGAATTACCAGGATGGCAATCCTAACAAAGGGTCTCACTGTGTCTTCAGGAAAGGAAGGCTTTCGTCCAGACTAATGTTTTTCTCTTCTTCACAAGCAGGCTTGATAAAAGAGACTTGACTAGGTAGCAGGACATTTTGCCAGTACGATGTTGAATCAACTGCAGATTACTCTTGAGTTGCTGCTGAGTGTGTCATTTGTATTTCATTTTCCCCCACTCCCTGGCAGACACTGCTGGCACTCATCAGTGCCACTGTCTGGGGTTGTGGTGGCCAGCAGCCCTGGTGTGTCTGCCAGGACCACAGCTGCTGAGCAGGGCCACAGCTGCTCATGGTGACTGAGCTCCAGCTGCAGCAGACAAGGTCACGTTTGCCAGAACTGTTTTCCTGTCTGTCTTCTTATGATTGATATGGCAGTGTTCGGTGATGAACGTGTTAGTCACAACAGCGCCAGACCACTAGTACCGCTGGCGCATGGTTTGGTACAGCTCAGTGGTGGCACTGCAACCACATCTACTGCTGTGGTCATACTAGTCATGGGTTCTTCTTCATGAAGCATCATGAATCATTTTTTTCCCATGTGAGTGGTAGGAAGAAGTTTTCCAGTTTGCGTTGGCTGGTCAGTCATAGGGGGTATAGCAGAACGTAGTGCCAGGAGTGAAAGGAGTGTTAATCCCAATCTTGAGTTTTGAGGGATTGAGAGTTTAGAATGTCTAAATGTACATCCATTTTAAAGAAGCACCATATACGTACAGTGAGCAAACCCTGTGCCTCATTGTAGTAGCAGGCTTATATTTCCTTTATTCTAGTATTAAGATAATGTAGGTGGCTGCTTTCATTTTCCTTATTGTTTAAAATAATTCTTGTATTATCATGGTGAGGACAAATATGAAATGTCAGATATTTTATTGTACTAGCAGTTAAAGAACAGAACACGCCTTAGGTTCTGCACATTCTGCATTTTATGTTCCCTAGATGCCCTTGTCATTAATTACATACTTTAGATTCCAAATGATAGAGGATCTGAAGGGCACTGTGCTGCATTTTCATTTTCATCATCTGTGTCCATTTCCTGAATTTGGATGGGTTACAAAGTATTACAGAAGATTTGAGGAGTATTGAAGCCATTTAAAAAAACAGCAGTCACCTATCAAGTGTATCAAACAGTCAGATTCCTAGCTGTGTATCAAAAAACAAGTAATTTGTCAAGGAGGAAAATCTTAGCATTTGAACTAAAGCTATTTGACTGCATTGAAACTCTGGAGAAATTATTTCTTGCACACTCTATTCAGTAAGTTCATTGCTGTTTTACCTGCTCACTGAAATGATCATGGGGACTGTTTCATTTCAGTTCATCTCTCCTGATTGGTTTTGCTTTGCTCTGGTAAGATTTGTTTATTCACTGATGCTGAGAGTGAATTGTGCTGGATCATTAATGTAACTATTCAAGGTTAACTGACTTTTTATGCTGAAATGGCTTTTTATGGAACACATTTTAAGGTTTTGAAAATGCTGGGCCTGACCTTACTTCAAAAAATAAGATTTGAGTTCAGTCATAATCATACTTTTGGGGAGGTTAACGATTTGCTCTCTTTTCCCTGCTCTCGCCACATATAACTCTCTAGAAACACTCTCTTTTTTTTTTTTTTCTTTATTCATGTGCAAGGCCAACAAATGTCTTGAGTTAGTAATAAATAAAAATAAATAAATATTTATATATTAGGAAATACCACAGTAGTGGTTTTCACCCCAATTCTAGTAAACCTTTTTTTCCTTAAGCACTAAGCAGGTTTCATAGTGTAGCCATGCTTTTTTTTTAATAGAAATTAATTCNCTTCAAAAAATAAGATTTGAGTTCAGTCATGATCATACTTTTGGGGAGGTTAACGATTTGCTCTCTTTGCCCTGCTCTCGCCACGTATAACTCTCGAGAAACACTCTCTTCTTTTTTTTTTTTCTTTATTCATGTGCAAGGCCAACAAATGTCTTGAGTTAGTAATAAATAAAAATAAATAAATATTTATATATTAGGAAATACCACAGTAGTGGTTTTCACCCCAATTCTAGTAAACCTTTTTTTCCTTAAGCACTAAGCAGGTTTCATAGTGTAGCCATGCTTTTTTTTTAATAGAAATTAATTCTAATCTTTATTAAGATACTCATTCAGTGTGACACATACACAGACCAAATTTACTATAGAAAATGATGATCAGTGTCAGTCTGCCCTGGGGAAGTTCCTTGTTGTTTGTGCTAGCCCCTTTTTGTGTTTTCATTGATGTTATGGCCTTAGTTTCCAGATGCTGAGACTTTACATGTGAATACTGGTCTCCCAGTTAAGTCCTGGAACTACAAGTATGTGTAGCACCAGGAGCACACCCTGTGTCTCCTAAAGTCCTGGAGGATTTTCAGATCATGTGTTATTCACGTAAGGCACTTGTAGACACCAGATTTAACACAATTAGCCTTTTGGCCCACTTTGCTATATTTTGTCTTTTAAATTACCTAAATTCTCATCTTAACTTTTATTAAATGCCCATTAGTCATTTTGGTCATGGTGTATCTGTGGAGGGGATAGAAGTGGGGAAGCAGGATCACAGTAGCTAAAGCCAAACCGGGGTCGTAGCCCAGATGAAATCCAGAAAAAGAGCAATCCTAAGAGCAAGACAGAACAATTTTTATTAGCAGTTTATCCCTTTATGGTGACCTAGATACCTGTGCTGATCTCGGGGAAAGGGAAAGCATGTTATTACCGAGCAGTGAGGGAAGCTATTTGTGCTGATCTTGGGTTGCAGAGGAAGCAGAAGCAAAAATGAAATGCCGTTTAAATCGATGATGTGAAAAGTGAGCTTACACATAGCAGCTTCAAGCTCTAATACAGTGTTTCAGACCTGTTTTAAGATATTTTGTACATATTTCATCTCATGCATTTTTTGAAGGCTTATCAATATTTCAGAACTCGATGGTAGAGGCAAAGAGATTGTTAATGGTAAAAAATTGATCACCTGCTATGTGAAAGGAGATAGCACATGCTAGATGTTAAGGTTTGGATGCAGATTTGTGAGGCTTGATCGTGTGCCAAGATATTGTTTAATTGCTTGAAGGCGTGCACATGTAAACAAAACCACTCGCTATTGGATACAATTCACAGATCAAATTACTTACAGCAGTTACATGCTAGCCAGAAGGATGGGTCAGAGCCAGTGCGTTCTTGATGTCTACACAGTGTTGAAAGTTGTCAGGATTGAAAACAGTTTGTGAACTCCACAGCATCACGTAGATGTCACACCCTATGTGGCTGGGGAATGAAGGCGGTATTTGCACAATAAGATGTTGGTCACCTCAGTTCTTGCATGGAAAAGGCTTCTCCATTGTTGGTATCCTTAAATGAAAAGAAGGCAGCAGGAGGATAAAAGCAACAGAAATAGGTGAATTTCTTCCTCCTTTAAAGCCCTCATGAAGCATTGCTGGATTTGTGTACTGCTGGCAAAGCTGAGTTATTTTTATTATTATTACTTTTCTGCTTTTATTAATGGGACTTAATAGAAGTCCACTTGGTAGAAGTAAGGTTTTGCTAGGCAAAGAGCCATTCAAAATACCTGGAGGTCTGAATGAAAGAGCAATTCTTAAAGAGAAATACCTAAGAAATAAAGCATCTACTTTCACTTCAGTGTTAGTACTCTACATCTGAATTCAGTGCCATAATTCATCTAAGATGTTGATTTTATAAAACTGATGCTAGGAAAAAAACAACCCACCCTAAGGTGAATTAAAAGCCAAATCTTAAGATGTCACACAAATGTTTGCTATTTATACTGTCCATCTGTCTATGGTGCCTTTCAGTTAATCAGTATACACTTGTTAAAAAAAAAACAATCCTGTTGCTCTGGAGAAATACAGCATTTAGTACAGCTAGAAATTTCTGTAATACCCTGGCAATGACAGCTCACTGTGCATGACTGCATTTGTCTAGCTGTCTAAGGATAAGAACAGATGAATGTTTTCTAATAACTGAATAGTCAGGAGACTTTGAGAGAATAGCAATAAAATAACGAAACATTTCTGTCCAAAACTTTGTATTCTTGGACAGAGTGCCACCTGAGGGCTGCAAGGTGTGGGCAGGGTTGTCTGCTGTCAAGTGGAATGACACCAATTTATTTTGGGGTGGTAGAAATGTTTGCATTTTGCTGTTGAGGTTTGCAAGAAATTCAGTTCTACTTCCTGGATGATGCTGAGGTTTGGAGGAACCTCAGTTTTACTTGCTTGGTGATCAACAAGCTGTTATGCGGAGCTCTTAATATTGCACTTCATGTTTTTCTTCCTCATGGGCCTTTCTGCTGTCGTTTTGGGCTTTTCAGAGGGCTGATTTTGGTGAGAGGTTGGTCTTTTGATTGAAAGAATACATAAATGAGATTTTGCAGGTGATTAATGTAGTATCATGGGTAGTCAGAGCCACAGTAGTACTTCATGCATCTGATTAGCTGTGTTTGCAGTAGGGTTATTTTCATTAGGGAAGCAAGCCCTAGAACTATGATAGTCAATCAAGTAGGTGATTATGGACAATTGTACAGATGTGAGTTGATCTTCTTTCTCAGCATAGAGGAGAAATGGACACTGTCATGAAAAAAAATCTTCTATTTGAGCAGGTCAATGAACACTTAAATGTGTGAAACTATTGAAACGTTGTTTCTCATTTGCTTTTCAAGATTTACAGAATGCCATTTTTTGTCTGTTTAATAACTCATTATGAACTTTTATGATAGAGTCTGCTAGCTGAATCTTATTAAAGTTTTTTTTGCAGGTTTTTCAACTACAAGCCTTTATCTAGTTTGGGTGTGTGTGGCTCCTTTTAGCAAAGTAATAGAATCTACCTCCAGATACATCACAATAAACATGTTGAAAAAATACATTGTTATTACATTAAATCTCAGAAAAATAATTGGCCATTTTGAAATAAAGTTTTTCTTATTTAAGTGACTTCTCGGGGTTACGAGGGTCTAGCCTAAATAAAATTGAAATAGATATAATGAAAAAACTGCAGCACATAAATTCTTTTTAGCTTAATATATGGCTTTTAGTGTTCATGATAACTAAGAGTGAAATATGTGTTTGGCCTTTGGTCAGATTTTTGGAGGATTTTTGTCATTTTGGTTTAGAAACCTGAATGTCTTTGTATCCACAAGTATGTAAAGGACATATATTTGTGAAAACACTGTAAAGCGAACAGTTATGCCTTCTCTGAACTCTCCAATGTACCAAGATATTCTGAAGGGCTCCTAGTAACACATCTGCATTGCATTAAAGTAATCTTTGAGATGAAAGTGATACCTTTCATTTCTGTGTTCAATGATTTGGTTTGGATTTTGTATTTTAAAAAATTACTCATTAGCATATTAATATTATGAGCCTTCATAGTCTGAAATTGAGCTTCCATGTATGAACTCATCTGAATATTCAGATTTTTTTCCTATTGTTGCATGCTGTTCCTTTCACTTCCTCATGATTGTTTTGCACAGAAAGGTTTAGGGAACTTCATTAAAGCGTGTGTTTACCCTGGTCAAGTCTAAAACAGTGATAAATGGATGGGTTGAATATCATAAATTATAAAGCCTGGATTTGTCAGGGCATCTTTGGTCTTTTGGAGCATCAGTTTGCAAGTTAATTGTTGGATTTCGTAGATCTTATAAGTACATTGATATAATGAATTTTTGACATGCTGAGAGAACAGTAAACAAATTCTGGTTTGATTTTTAACAAGTGCCATACCTGTTAATTTGTCTGCTTTGGAATTACGAGGTCTAGATCTTACTGCAAGGTAATCCCCACTCATGAGTATGCTGTCATCTGCATAAATACCAATTCCATGACAGCAGTGACTGAGTGATTAGCTCAATTATAATTGGATAAATATTGAATAAAAGTGCTGTGTATCAGTAAAATTGCAAGTGAAAACAGAGGGGAAGAAGATGTTTTCATCTGGTGTCATGGAATATGTTCCGTTGATTTTTGATTGTTTGTTTTAGCTATAATCCTTGTGATGGCATCGCATAGTGTAGTCAGTAGATTACAGCAGAAATCCACAATGGTGTTCCCCAAGTTATATGTTAGTATTTTGATTTGTATAGATAGATGCTTTGAGCCTGAAATTTATTAGAGATTGTGCCCTGATCTCCATGTTAACTCTTCACTAACACACTGTTCTAGAGATATGGTTTACAGTCCCTGGTACGTATGTTTCAGGGACGTGCGTTCCTAGAGCTGTCCCACTGCATGCTCTGCTTCCATACAGGACGCAAAGGTTCCCATGTGTATCAGCTCAGCTTATTCATATAATATGGTCACCCAGAAAATGGCCAAAATATTTATTAATTTTAAATTTGCAATTAGAAATTGTTGATCATTGTCTAGCCCTAGTATAGATTTCAGACTAGTGATTGAAGCCAGAATGGAAGAGATGTTGTCTGTAAAAGTCATTCTGTTGTAGCCAGTATCTTCAAATTAGTATAAAGTGCAGTTCATAAAATTTCAGAAAATACTGTTTGCATCTGTTTTCATTGTTCCTAGATTTTTAAAAGTTACAGTTTATGTCTCAGGGAAAGAATTAAAAGCACTGTGAGAGTACAAGTAGCTCTCTGCACAAATATCTAGCACTGGTTCTGCATGAGAAACAGTGCTGAGCTTTGTAGGAAGAGTATTTTGAGCAGGTCCAGTTGATAAGCACTCTAGAATCAATATTTCATGTTATTCTATATTCTAGTCTACGAATATAACACTGATAGTGGCAGTACTACACGAGGCTTGAAACAAGTCAATGTCACAGGCAGTTAGCATGCAGTCAGTATTTCCAGGGGGCAGCTACTGGATCTCTTGCTGTGGTTTGGTCAGGGCACCGAATGAATGGTAACACCAGCCATGCCTATAGCATCTCTAGGTAAGTCTGTCTGACCTTCACTTTTTATTGGAGCTGCACCATTAAATTTCTGTAGAAAGACTAATGCTGGGTTTTTATCTTTACCTTAAATTGAAGCACTATATTTAAAGGATTACATCTTTGAAGTCAGAATTTGTTGATGATCTTTAAATAAAAGACTAACTGCAAATATTGTGCTCAGAGAATTAACTCTGGTTTTGAATCAGATAATTCTCACAATACAGACCCAAGAAATTCTTTGTAAGGAAGGTGGATACTCTTCGGCATTGATATTTATAAATTAGATGATGGAGCAATGGAAAGACAGAATAATGAATTAGCAGGAAGTCACAGAAGTTTGAAGAATGTAACTGGTGCTTATGCCCATTATTGTTGCAGTTTTTTTGACATTTAAAGTGGTTTGCAACTCTTCTCTTATTAGAGCTAATGCCAGACCATCAGTCACCCTAGCACAGCAGTTATGCGCCTGTTAGTAATGCTACTAGTAATTGATGTGCAGCGGCAGAATTTATAAATGAAATTAGCTCCCCAAAGTTTAAGTATGACTGTGATTGAAGTAGTAATGATAGAGTTCAGGCAAGTACGTTTGCCATTTATCTAAGTGTATCATTACTGACAGTGCTTTTGCGTTAACATTTTGCTATCCTTATTCATGTCATTGTTATAACGTCCTCTTAGATACCTGCAAATTACACTGGTGTGCTCGCCTCTGATCCTTCCTTCCCACCCCCTATTCCTCCTTTTTTGGAATTAATTTGTGCAACATTTAGTTTTTAAGATTTCTGGGAGCATCTCCAACATATTCGTAGGAAAGTGCTAGTCACACAACTGGGGAATAGCTTTGGTTTTCTCATAAGTGAAGGCCTTTCGGTGCTTTATCAGAAAGGCACAATATCGGTATTTTAATTCAAAATTTAGAAAGTTGGTTTTGCCAACTGTGTGTAAAAGTGAATAGAATGAGAATTTCTAGTAATCCAGGAATGTCTAATACTTTGAATTCAGAATCAGGAAAGCCCCACCTCACTATGGATTTAATAATATCTTTAGCTAAATTTGGGAGACTCTTTTTTAAAGCTCTTATATAAAAATACTGAAGGAGAAATAATGTTGGTGAAGATTCTGTGACAATCTGAGAATAAATTGCTCAAACATGAAGTTAGGCAAATGGATTCAGATTAAAAAAAAAAATCCTGTATTCTGAATCTTCAAAAATACAACTTGATTATGATATTTTTTCTTGTTCCAGTTACTTCTCCATGTAGAGATCTTAAAGGGCTGCAGAACAGAAGGTTTTCACCATTCATGAATCTCAAAGAATTTGTTACAGAAAGACAGTCAGCTCCATCTGTATACCAAAGAACCCAGGGATACATTGCACTGAAGGAGGATTAGGACTGTTCAGATTATCTTGTTATACTTTAAGGATGGTTTGTTGTTTTGTATTTTAAAATAGACTAATTGCTCTGAAGAACTATATTGAGATCTGAAAAGGAAAAATATATTTGTGTGTTTCCCATCATAAGAGTAATTTTTTCCAAAATTTCAGTAACGGTGGGGAAAAAGTCCAGCAAGTTGAGACAATGCATATAAATTCCTAGAAGAATTTCTTTTTAGAAATCAATCCAACTCTCAGCACTGTCTTAATTTTAGAGCTCAGAATTGAAACAGTTTAAAAAATAGTTTATGATTTAATCCCTTTCCAGCCACAAATTAAAATACCCAAAATATTTACAGTGCATCTACTGTATACCAAGTGAATGTGATATGCTTCCTAACCTGGCTGGTAACTTTTGGGTTTTTTCCTCATGAGGAAGCTGAAATTCATAAATACAGAAGTGACTGTAGAAGGCTATGCCTGATTTCAATGGTACTTGTTACAGTCTCTGCAGCAGAAGAACTGGAGGGCTTCCAGTTTATTCTTTTTTTAGTATAATAGCCCTCATCTTCAAGCCTGTTCTGCAAATTCAGTGTCATTAGTAGACCAGACAACAGATTTTGAACAGGATCTCTGTTGCTCAAAACATTATAGAATGTTTTATACCCACATACGTGGTTCTGCCCTTACGACAACAGTTGAATACTGGGGCCAAAAGGAGTTCAAAAAGCTGTAGCTTTGACTCAGTTTTTGAGTCTTTGCATATTTAGTATTTTCCCATCAAAACAGTGTGACTGGAAGATTTTAATCTGGGGTTTTTTGCAGGAAGACAGTGGCATGTGATTTCCTGTGCACCTTTGTTTTGAAGTGTTCTCTTTAATAACACATTATTCATGACATGAGGTTTTGGTTGCTTCATTGGATGCAGTTTATTCTTCTGGTGTTCTGTGTTTAATTAGTAAAGTACTAATCAATACACCAGGCAAGGTCAGGGAAGTCAAGGACACAACCTCCCCTAGGTTTTGCCAGGCATCTCATTCATACGAATTTCCTGTAAATCATACTAGTGATACTTTAATGGATTAAAATCCACATGGAAATTTAGTGACAAAAGACAATGTTTCTTAATTTTCAGGCAGTGAAGTATGTAACTTTCAAATGGCAGTGCTTGGATTCTGTGACAATCCCTTGTGTCTGCCGTGGTGGTGGTGAGCGGGGATGGGGAGTGTGGGACCAGTCCAGCTCTGTTCGATGGCAGTGGGAAGATGCTGAAGGGAGGTGCAACACACCCTGCTCACAGCTCGCTGGTTTGTGTAGGTGTAAGCACACATCCTCCACGGAAAGTTCTTGAAAAGAATAAATCAGTAGTTAGATTTAGCTGTTTAATACTTGTGAGGTTTTAGCCATTAGTGATTTCCATGTCTATCTTTCTGTCTCTAGAGATACAGTCTATTTAAAACAAGGGAAGGAGGATTCTTGGAGGGTGACTTCCAGTGTTCTGATACCAGAGACCCAGAGTAGGGTGAAGGTTTCGAAAAACCCATGTCGGTGTTCCTCCATAACAATGCCGAGGTCGTTAGCGATGTAGCCACTATCTTACAGTCTCGGATATCTTTCTGTGAACTTTTCAGAATGCCAAAGTCTTGCCCTCCACTTTTATTTTTTGGCTGGGTCTTTGACTCACTTGATAAATATATAGAAGTCAGGGTATTAAGCTGAAGCACAGCATTTAAGGCAGTGTTCAGGAAAAGGCAGGTGGGGAAGTCCATCTCTGCTATAGCCAACCTCCAAGTTAGATGCTGAAAAGAAGGGACGCTTTTGCTGAAATCTCAGAAAACCTGTGATTTGTCCTTTCTGGTTTGTTTGTTTTTAAGGACTCTGTGAACAGTCTTTGTTAACACGGCCCATCACCTAGTTAACATAAAGGTAGCAACACTAGTTTCTCTGCTTGTAACAGTAAGGGCAGCCTTTTCATATAAGTTAATCTTCCTAAGTAAACATTTTTTTTTAGACTGTGGGCTCCATCTTCTTCTGCCTTTTAATAATACTGCTCTTTTAATATCAGTTCTTTTCTAACAAGATCATACCCTGCTCCCTCAGGCCATGTTAAAAAGGTCAATCTCTGAGTGGTATTTTAATTTAAATAAAGAGTGAAAGACAGACTGTTTTTGCTAGAATACTAAAAGATCACCTATTTAAATCTTACTTTAATGTCTGTTTAACTATCTTTCTTTGTGGCTTTTTCTCTGACCTTCAACATAATTTAAACATAATTTTAAATTCATTATTCATGCCATTAAATACTGAAACTTCTTTCTGCAGTTTGTTTTTTGGTTTTATTTGGTGATGTGTTTTTTTTTTTTGGTCCTGTAGTGATTTCTGATGTATTAACATTTTAAAACAGTCCAGAAGAGTGCTTATTTTGAGAGGGGGGCAAAAAAACCCAATGTGTGCACATTTGAATTACATGAACAAAACATTATTTAAGATAAAACTAGGTGGCAGGGGAAAGGCAGGTCGAACTTGGGGCCTCTTAACTTGATAAAGTCCCTGTAAATGACACTGGTCCTGTGCTGCTGTGCGTGGGCTGGTAATGGGCTGCTTTCAGTGGGCTTCAGCTTTGCACAGCAGTAACTGTGGCAGCTCCGCTGACACCCTGACACCAGCTTTACATCATTGTTTTGGCTTTTCAATTTTTTCTCACTTAGTAATTGAGTTTCATGACTTCATGCAAAAGATGGAATGAACTCCAGATAGTTCTGTTGTTATAGATGAGCCTTAGCGATACTGTGGTTTGTAGAGACTTGATATGCTGCAGGAAAAGCACCAAAACCTAATAACACTGAATAAAGAAAATCAAGCCTTTAAAATGATGTATTTTCATGGCCAGGGACCAGTTTTTCAACCTTTACCAAAGCTCTTGAGCTGGCATCTCATTTGCCGTACCCAAGTAAGAGCTGCACCCTTTCAAAGCAGTGTGAAGAAGATGCATAGATTCTCATTGCTGCAAAACACACGCAGTTTTTTTATTGTCTGTCAACATTCAGTTACTTTAGTAATATGAAGTACTTACATATCTTTCCCTACTTGATTCAGTAGTCTTAAACATGTCACATTCACAAGCAGAAACAAAGAAAAAAGTATCCTGTCACTGTCTCTTTCCAGAATTGTTGTCTGACAGTCATTAGCAGTACAAGTTAATGAACCTTTTAAGAAGAGTACAATGCAATATTAAGGGAAAAAAAGGTTATGTCATGAGTGAAATGACATAGATGTAACATTTTATAGTGTTCCTTTGGATTTTTTTTAAAGCAAGGGAGAGAAATAAAGAGGTTCATAAAAGCACAAAGCTTCACAAAGATTTGGGACCAGGTCCATAGCTGCCCGGAGCACAGGTGCCACGTGACTCTGGTGCATTTGTCAGCCCTGTCACAGCGGCCTGCAAGTCAGCTGGGTTCCCTCGCAGCTCACTGAGCCGTGGGCTAGCACATGCCTGTGGCTTTGCAGCTGGCTCTGTAGGGCCACTGTGGCAACTGCTGCGTGGGCAGGTGTGCAACGTCCTTGCCTTCTTCCTGCTCCCCATTGTGGACCACGGCCAAGAAAATTTGATACAGGACAATGACAGCTTCAAGTGATGAACTCAACGTACCGCAGGTCCCCTCTCCTGTTTGTGTTTTTTGATAATAAGATTTCAACTCAAAACATCAGTAATTATATCTTCCTGTCTCTAAGCACACTTCAGGTAACTTTGCATACACCACTAACCAGCCCAATAAACATTATCAGCATTTCCATTAGCTTCTCATAATAATCCTCGGAAACTAATACTCCCCAGTGTGCTGTTCAGTGGATGGCCCATTTGCTTGAGAAACACCAGCATCACCGCTGCCAAACGCTGGATTGCCAGTACAAATTAATGGACTCCATAGCTCCGTGTTCAGTTAATGGAATCCATATACTCAGTCACCTAGTAAGACCTAACTATGAAGCTACTTCCCCTTGCATTGCTCTTTGAGAAGTGTTATTGTACCAGAGACGAATTGGGATTAGGTGCTTTTATCCACAAAATATGTGTATCTTTTTGGTTTTTCCTTTTTTTTTTTCCCCCTCCCCTTTCAACGGTTTGAAGGAAGGCAACGATTTGTGACAAGGTTCGATTTTTGTACTGCTTGTTGAAACACTTCATTAGGCCATAATTTAAACAGCAGTAGTAAAGTATCTGTTTTCTAATGTATCGTTCTCAAATCTGGTTTTGCAAAATACTGTGTTACTGTTATAATAAATAGAGTTCATGTCTTGGACTGTATAGCTGCTTGTCCGTCCATATCCGTTATCCTGTTGCTTTTACATTTCTTTTTTGTTGCTTTGAAAATTGCTGGTATGATGTTGAAGTACATACAGTTCAATTCTTCACAACTCTTCATTACCAACATTTAACCTGTGGAATATAGGTAGATCTGGGGTTGCCTACATTTTGTGTCAAGCTTTATATGAAATATATGTGAGCAACCACTTCATTGGGTGCCTAGACAGAAAAAAAAATTCTTAGTGCTGTGTATATTTTGAGTTTATTTTAGTGTCATCAGTGTAAAAATAATTCTGTCGATATTGCTAAATGGTATTGTACATATGCTTTTCTCAATTTACACAAAATAAGTATTTGTGGAAAGCATCAGATGAAAAAGTATCTCAAGATTCTTGAGAGAAATGAGACTCCTGCTTCCATTCCAGAAAACCAAGATAGATAATCTGGAGCTTGCAAAGGGGCTAATTTAAATTAATTCTTCACATAATTTTTGTGTATTGATGAGCTGAGCTTTCTTACTAAAAAATGTGATTATGTTAAGATAGCTTCTTTGTTTTTCCAAGATTCAGAAGTTTTTATTTGATAAATTATAGCTCTTGGGATTCTCAGCACAGAATTTCAGAACTAGAGCTATTTTACATCCTATTGATAGCACACTGATTTGCTTTATTGTGTTTGACAAGCAAGGCTCCGTCTCCCTTGCAGAGCAGCCATGTGGCACGGAGCCATGAACCTTATGTAAAGCAGCTATCTGTCAGCTGTTCAGATTGTGCGGCAGAAATAGTCTTCCACTCTACTACTGGTCCTTACTATACATAGTTGTTAAATAATAAATAAAATTTATTTCAGAGCTGCATATTTTAAAATATTTCTGTATAACTGAAGCTGTGCAGTGTGCTCAGCTTCTGTACTGAATTCAGCCAGCAGCAAGTTCTGTGGAGTGACCTCGAGCTCCACAAAGGTGACGTTTAAGAGAGTGATTGTTACGTCTTTTTATCCATCTTCTGTTTTTTGAGACCACACTGATGAGCTCAAAATGCCACCTCTCTATGGTACTAGAAATGTACCTGTTTACTTGCCTGATTAATAGCTCCTCCGTACTGTGCCCTTTCAGGCTGTTGTACCAGCCCTGGCAGGGCAGCAGAGCCAGCTGCACCGTGCTCCTGTGCAGACACAGCCCGGTTAATTCTCGGCCCCACGTTAGCAGCCCTGAGTGTGCTGCGCTGCATTTGTCCTGGGTGCCTGCAGACCAGCATCCCACAGCACTGCGGAGACATGTCCTAGAACAGCAATCCATGCAAAGACACGGAATCGGATCTCATTTCCAACTGATAGTGTAGTTGTCTTCTCATGATAATTTGCACAAATTGAATTTTTTCTCATCCTTTTCTCATCCAGCTCATTGGTATTGTATAGTTGAACCAGTCCTTATTGTGATCTAGAGGTGCAGAATTTTGCTGAATAATAAAATTCCTGCTTTAATCCAGGTTTCATTTTTGTTGTGGTAAGGCTGTCTAAAAATCACAGTCTTTTGAGTGACTTCCTAGAAACTTAAAATCAGCAATTTAAACAGAAGCAAGGTATCTTTTAAAAAGATAAATCCACTTTTTTTTTTCTTTTTCCAACCAAATAATTGTTGTTAAGGAGTCATATATTCCTTATGCCATCTGCTTCCTAGGACTGAACTTGTAGTGAACTGTCTCTCCTAACATTCATGGCCATTTTGATCTCAGTGAGACTGAGAAAAAAGTAGATAAAATCTAAGTGAGTGGCTATTGAAAATATAGAACTTTGTTCCATTACATTGCTAGTGATGGAGTCATTGAACTTTGCCTTGTTTCGGGAATAATCAAAGATAATTCTCTACTTGAAAAAAAGCAAAACTGAAAACTTGCGAGCTGAGATGTCATGTGACTGTTTTGCTGAGAGCATTGATTCATTAACCTGTTTTTTAAAAAATAGTAATTTAAATGTTCACAACTAGGCAGAAGAAAATTTATTTTTTTCTTTTATTCTATGTATATGAGACAAAAGTAAAAACAATGCTGACTGAATACATATTTTATGTTCTTAATGGCTTTGTTAGAGGAAGAAGCTTATTCTGCAACGTGTTTTTTTCATGCCCTGAAGGTGTATATATATACTGGACACTTCTAAATATTTTTATACTGTACACATAAGCATTAGGCCTGTCAGGTTCAGCTTTCCTCCCATAAGAACATTTTTTTTCCAGCATGAGCCTGTCTTTAACTGAGATGGAAAGTCAGTATCATTCTTTTTGCCCCAAAATGTTTCATTAAAAGTATATATTCCACGTGAGCCTTTGTACCTACAGAGGGTTTTCTTCCCTAGCTGAATTAAAACAATCCACACATGGATATAGAACCTATTATTTTCCCAGCAGGATGTTAAACTCTGCTCATCAACTCTTGCAGAGCCAAAACACTTATGAAAACTACAGGTGAACGAGCTGCAGCTCTGATAACCACGGGTCAGCACTTGATCTCCAGCCGGTAGATTTTTTCTCCACTTCAAAGGAGCTTTGCTCCTGAGACCTGGACACTTTATGCTGCAAAGATCTGTTTTACCTAGCGATCAGAAATCAGTAGAAGGCTCAACTTTTTCAGTGAAGCAGCCACAGATCCTGCCTGCATCGCAGTGGTACTCTCAACATGGGGTCTGGCTGCTGGGCTGTTTCCTAGGCTTATTTTGCAGTGTGTTCCTAAGCAAGCCATTTTAGATACCACCCCAACACCCTCCCTCGGTGACTGGGGAGATTCCATTAGTGTGTTTTCACAGGCATAAAAAGGAACTCAAGTTATCAATCTTAGAAGATATTTCTCAGTGCAGAGGAGGATTTGGTAAATTGGTTAACCTACTTGTGTCAGGAGTTATTCATAAGGGTAGGTGATACTGATAAAACAGCATAATTCATATTTCTTGGTTCTACTTTTCTGTAGTTTTTTTTCCAACTGTATAAGCATATACTAATACCCAAAATGAAAACTGCAGTGATGGTGATTTTAAACTGAGAGGATTTCAAAAATGAAAACTAGATGATAGTATTTGTGAGTTTTTGAATAAATTAGCACATGATGATCACTTCTGCCAGAACAGTGTAACTCTGAGGCATCATGCCACCTACATAAAAAAATAGAGCATGATTCTAATGTTATGTGAATATTGTCATTAAAACTGCTTAAAATCAAACATGTTAAATTGTAGTTCCTACTGTTGAAAATCAAAACCCAGAGAAGTGGCACTGAGTGCTGCTAATTTGAGATGTGGAAATCCACGTTAGCTTTTACGCTCCTGAAGCAACTTTCTCTTGCTATGGATTCCACCCTTTGTGCTGAACTTGTATTTTCTCCACCTTGCTATTCATCCCTCTTCATTTGCAGCTATGGTTGTCAAGTGCTTTGCCATTCTCACAGCTGACTGTGCTGCTTACAATTCCCATGGACAGTAAATGTTTTCCTAGCACTTGCTCTTTTTATTCTGTAGTAAGTGTCAGCTTTCTTATTTCATTTATTTTTATTGTGATGTTAAGATAAATGAGAAACATCTATAAAATCCCTCTTCTCCAGTTTATAAAACCATAACTGATAATGTTTAGAACAAGACTTCTTATATGTGGCTGAGTTCAGACTTAAAGTATTTCACAGACTCTTTTGTTCAGCATCTGAAGCTAGTCACTTCTGCATCAGACATAGCACAGCTTTGACTAGATGTGCCAGTTTCTATGGTTTTCTGATAACACAAGGTGCTCTGTACTTTGCACTGCAAGGATTAGCTTGACTGGTTTATGAGAAAAAGAAGAAAACCATATTTAGCAAAGATCTGAGGTAGAGTTAATTTGTCTGTTAACTCCAGCACTGAGATGTGCTGTTGAGATTGGTGGATGCTGTGCACGCTTTTATCAAGGTATTGATGAAGGCCTGTGGGAAGGTAACTATTTTAAGCAAGTATTTTAAAGGAGAGGTTCCAGAGTACTTTATTTATATTATACATCTCTTTCTGAGCATCTGAAAAATAAAGCAAAACAAAATAGTTATTTCATTTATATTTTTAAATGAAAGATAAATTTTACAGGATGCCCATTACAATGTAAAATTTTAAATGGTAAAAGGTTTTATTTAATGTGTAGAAAAAAATCTCATGACATTGCCAGAATATATGGCAGAAGAGGAAGAAAACCAACCCTTGCCCAGCATACTGATAAGCTGTGCTTCTGTGGTCTTCTCCCGTAAGAATGAAGAATGTATTTTCTCTTTTTGTCGTATTTTGATATATATATACACAAACACAAAAGTATATAATGTAAACAAAGATTTTTTTTTTTTTTCATTAAGAATGTCTGAGAACTTCATACCAGGCTGTAAATTGTTGAAATTTGTTTATTAAAAGTTCATGGTCTGACTTTTTTCCCTTAAAGCGCTGTATTAAGTCCATTTCTTATCTCTGTTTTGCATGACAGATTGTTTAGCAAATTTCTCGTATAGAAGAGTGGCATTGAGTGCCACAAAGACCTTGTTTAGCACTGCAGACAAAAGCACAATGTGTTTGAAAATGTTGCTGTGCTCTCTAGTGGTTAATTTAGTTAAATGTGTCTAAGAAATCAGTATCATCAACAGTAATAAATTTATATTTCACTTAACTGGAAGATCTACAGTAAGAAAAGTAAGACCTTCCTCAGTAGAAGGGCTCTGTGGAAGAGTAGGACTGTATCTGTATGGAACAGCTCACAGTACACAGTTCACTTTTGCCATGCGTAGAGTCCATGTTCTGCAGCAGCTTTTTTTAAAGACTAATTTTCAGTGGTACAGGCAGCAAGAGGATTTTGTCCTCAGCATATCTCAGATCATTAGAGATGTTTGCTATTAGGTGTCTCCTTCCTCCCTGCTTCTAAGGCAGTCTCTTTTCCCTAAGCTGTTAAAAAGCAGATTTTAAAAAATGCTTACCTCATCTTGGCCAATGTAACCCAAAAGTTTACTTTTATTAGTTTTCTTTTCTGTGAAAACCTGTGATGAGTTTGTTAAGATGCTTTAGCATTACCGTATTTGCTTTTATTTGTTGAAGAAAGTCATGATAGGTGCATTCTCAAGAGGTGAGTGAAATATAAAATTATATGCATTGCATCTTTAAATTCATTATTTAATCAGTTTCTTTTCCAAAAACTGTTTGTTGTGATAGTATTTCTACTCCTGCCAGTCACTGAATGGGATTCTCTTAATGGAATCCGATAATCTTGGCTCTGTTCTCTGCTTTCTGCTCTCCTGTGGTGGGAACACTTCCGAAGAGCCGTAGGGTTTGGCACAATAATCACTTCACTGGCATTCTGTCCTTACTCTCAGTGAAAACTGAACCACAATGGTTATTATTTTTTCACTCTATTGAATGACAGTGAACAGTGTTGGCCGGGGAGTCTGACCATTGTGATTGTACTTTCTGTCCTATTATTCTCTTTATGATTATGAGGTGATCCTGTATTTGGCTCTTGTGTCTCCATTCTTATTTCATTTACTCTATTCAAATCTTTGTACTCAGGTCTTAGACTTTTTCAGTCATTAAGCGATTATATGTAGCCATCTACATTTCTGTCTTTATTCAGAGTTGCATGGATAGTAGTTCAGCTGTTGCTGGGTTCTGCACATGCAAATGATTTAATATTCTTGGATATGGTAAAAATATTCTGTTTTGTGTAATTGTATTGGTCTTGATCAGTATATGGTATATCATTCATCAAGAGAATTAATTCTTGCTGTATTCTCACAGGTCTCAGATTCTACATTTGGAGTAGATTTAGAAAGCGCTATCTTTTCAAGTCTTTGATGGAAAGAAGCTTTCCTTCATACACATGCCAGCCATTTATTGTTCTAAGTGATTCAATTTTGACCATTCAGATACCCTTTTGCTGTCTTTCTGCTCTGTAAATAAGAAAAAAGTATAGTAAATAGGACAGAGAATCTAGTTTTGCCTTTGGTGTTGTTTTTCTTAGCCTTGATTTTGTTATCTAAATAAGGTTTAATTTAGTTTCAGGTTTCATGACAGATTTTGAGGTAATGATGAGTTGTAGTTTAACCCTCATTGTTTCATCCTTCTGTAATAACAGCGCTCATACAGTTTATTTGCTTGGGGTTAAGAAATGCAAACAAACACAGATATGGAAAATTCTGTTCTCTTGAAATATTGGTAAGTCTTCTAAGGATGCAAATGGGGAAGCCATCTAAAAAATCTTGAAAGGGGTGTGTTGAGAAATCTACATAGTAGGTGTGACACTTGTATGAGGAAGACGTTTGCATCATGAAGAGCAGCTAAAGTCACTAACTGTGCAAGTGTTAAAATGGCAACAATAAAACTACCAGAGCAGAGTTGATGTAATGGTCAACTCTCTTCTCTAGGTGTGCATGTTAATAAAAATAGATGAATCTAAGTGGTGTAGTGTTCCAAAAATCATTCTACTCTGACTTCAAGTTTAATTAGTGAAATCGTCCAAAACCCACAGTTCTTAGCATAATACAAAAAGACTTAATGATGTGTGATAACTCAAAAGAATACAGGAAATTGTCTTGTCTTTTGTAAATGAAGTCTCACTCTTCCCATCTTATTAAAAGATGGTGCCACCTTATTGTCAAGGCACTGGTAGTCAGAGCTGTCCAACTTGTTTTCAAACAACTGAGCTAAACAACTTCCATAGGAAATATTACTAGCTATTGTTTCTGGCATTGTAATTCAAATAAATCTCTGTTGCTTCTGTATTTTTCAAATAATCACGATCAGGATGTGCTGTACTTGCTTGTCTATTGAGAATATTAAGTATGTGTGTGTATATAAGTATATATATTATGTTTATTTGATGCAGCAGGTGTTCAGGGGAGAAAGAAGTAATTTGAACTGTGTAATGGACTACACAGAATGGTAACTGTTTTCCTTTCCTCTCCATATCTCTCTCCCCTGTTCTTGCTGCAACATTAACTCAAGCCTAGCAATTGGCTTCTGGGAAACTTGCTCTCTTTACTGCTTGGTTCTCTCAACACCTGTCCTCACCCCATTTCTCTTCCTTAGTGCTGTATCTTATTTTTTGTGCTTGCTCTATTAGGCTGTCTAGGGCAGTGAAGGCTGTCTGGAGCCTCATTGCTTGTTCGTTAACAAGTTCACACATCAGAATAATAGGAGTTCCCCCCACTTGCCACCATTTTCGTGACTCAAATTGACTTACCTCCAAATGAATCTTATTTATCGAAGTCCTAACATGCTATCTTTACCATCTCTTCTGTCTCCTTGAATAATAGATACTGGTTTAGGTAAATAAAAGTTTTAGTTCTCAGATGGCAAGGCAGAGAAAAGGATTGCAGGGAATGACTTTCTTAAATTCAGTGAACCATTTGGTGTCTGTTGCTACAGGTTCTAGATAGTTAGACTTCACAAATAATGCATGGATGGTAGAGACACATCATAAGGTTTGTACTTGTGGCAAGAAATTTGTTGCTTTTGTACTCATGATCTGACGTGAATTGTTAACAGCGACAGAATCCAGGGTTTTCAACACTGTGCTGAACAAGCAGTTCTGCATCTCCTTGTTCTCAGGGATACAGCCTCCATGCGTGTTGGAAATATGGCCTGTTGGCACAGGGAAGGAAACAAACAGAACGTCCCGCAGCTGGGCACCAGCTTCCCAGGGCGGTGGCAGGAAGTGATAGGGAATGGATGGAATGATGGTACAGTGTATTTGTTTAAAAAGCCCCAGCAAATCTATTAGGTTGGGAACCTTTCTGTGATTTTATATAGAAAAATTAAATAATTAAAATATGACACTTATATAAATCTATATATGTATAATCTCCTAAATCTTTGTTCTTTCTTTCTAACTTCTGACTCGAGTGAGATATGAGTTACTTGAACTTTGAGCAATATTTTGTTACAACACGATATAAAGTTGACTTACAGTTTTACTGTAATTTCATTCAAAATTTTATGTCCACAGAATAACTTTATTCAGTTGAAGTCAGTGTGGAACGTGTGGCTCTCATGTTGTGGAACATGAGTTTCCACTGTTGTCCTTCTCTGTTATTCAAAGTGTGAATGCCCCTTTGTTTTCCGGGTAAAATTATCACTTAAACTAAAATACTGTAAAACCACTATTATCTTCTGAATGGTGGGATTGAGGGTTTTCTTGAAGAAAAGTGAGAGGAGCAAAGGCCATGAAATTATCTGAACCTCAGAAAATACTAGAAGTTGTTGGCATTTGGTAAGAACAATAATTGCAAAATCAGGAGAGGAAGGAGTGATACTAGAGTGAAATAATAGTCCTGACTTTTCACATGGTTTTAAAAAGAAGTCTAATCTCTCTGGAAAAACATTTTTTGGAAGAAGATAGTGTCTGGAGCAGTGACATGAGCATAATATAGTAATGGAAGTGTAATTCAGCCTTTTTTTGCTTGTAAGAATGGCTTTCCTTTAATGCCATCTGTAGCTCCATGTCCTGGATTGAGCAGAACCAGCCAGACTCTGACTCTTGAAAACACTGCTTAGTATTCTGTGCAGTTCAGAGTGTATGTTCTCCTTGCTCTCTGTATTTCCACAAAGTTGACTGTCCTCTCGTGACCAGTACTGATTACGCTAGACAGAGGGAAGTGGAGCGCATGTGTGCTTCCCCAGTCCTCACTTGTGGACTGGTACCTTCATTCCATTGCCAGGTTAAAGAGCTCTCACTGTACAAGTAATGAGTTCTTCCATTTTCTAACAATGAGAGTGGTGGCAAGGATTCGTAGCCTTGATGTCCAGAATTATGCCCAGGAAATCAGAGGTAATATTTCTCTCGCACAGACCAACCTCTGCCCGCACTGAGCGTTAGTCCTAGAGGATCCTGCCAGCTGGCAGGGTGTCTACCTGCCAACATTCCAACAGTCTCATTCCTTATGTACCAGCTTGGTATCCAGGAGATTCTGTCATCCTCAAAATGTTTGGTCTGTTTTCCCATATTGTCTGCTTTTTAAGGAATTTGTACTGATTCAGATTCCTCAGGGCTAAATTTCTGTCACCCAACTTCAAAGTTTGTCTGAGGCCACTTTCTTCAATGCTACAGACACAATTGCTACAGACACAAGGGATGAGTGCTAAAAAATCACCATATAGTCAGAGAAATGTGTTTTATCCATAGTGCAGTTATTACTGAGTTTCTGTAGTACCTTGGTAGTGCATAGTACTCGGTGTGTGAGGCAGAGGGTACTCTGTCCCCTTGGCCCACCCCAGGTGTCTGATATACCCAGGCACAGGGAGTCATGAAACACCAGAATGCACAGTGTCCTCTTCCTTTTCCTGGTTTTCCATTTTGAAATTTATTTTTCACCCGGTTGGCAGCCTGGCATCTCTGACTTGGTGCAGAGTGGAAAAGGGCTGCACGTGCAAGTTTTACCTTGCTTTTTTTCCAGGGACAGCATGGCATCCATGTGTTGTGACCTAAGGTTCATGCTGTTGAGACAGAGAAATGAGAAGTGAAATGTGTGATGAACTTGTTTTCATTGCCTCTAGTGAACAATATACAAAACTCTGAGAAATCTTGTCCAGAAGAGTCATTATTGTGCCATTTGAATTTGTGAAATAGAAGTGAAGACTCTGTGTTTTCTACCAGACTGTATTCAAAGTGGCTGTCCAATAATAACCATCAATTCAGTCACAAGATCATTAAGCTCAGGTGTAGGTACGTCCAGATGCTTAGTACACTGTGAAAGCCTGTGATGCTGCTTTGATTGGTGTTTTTCTTGTCCGCAGTTTTGGGTGGAACATTTACAGTCTTGGGACCAGCAAATGCCAGGGTGCTCTGCTGTCATTAACAGTCCATTTCTGAATTCTTCAAGGAATGGCATAGAGTATGTTATTGCTGTTGTGAATTTTGAAATTACCTCAAGCATGTTGTGTGTGGTTTTTGTATGGGTACAAATATTATTGTGATGACTAAGACTTACAGATGGGTAAGTCTGAGTTAGAGAAAGTTGAGTGTTTAGTTACCAAGATAAAAAGGTGGTCAGAAAGAAAACTTCAAAAATTATTAATATCTACACGTCAAGTGACCTCAGTACAATTTACAATTGTTCAGCATGACCAAAAAAACCACCAAAAAACCACCAAAAAACCAAAACAAAAAACCCACCAAATTCCCCAAATTATGATGTTCTAATTTATATTTTTAAAGAATCTTCAAAACAATTAGAACACAATCTATGCATTTCTCTTCCTAGCATTCTTCCACTACTTAGTAAGCAACAAGACATAAAGACAATCTGAGCCTGAGTTCATCCCGAAGTAAAAATAGATCGATGGTTCCTGGCCCTCGTACTTATTCAGGCTGTATCTTCCTTTAGAAAATTCCTTCATGTGCCAGTGGGATATCAGAGAGAGATAATGATCTGTTGAGTGGGAGCAATGAAGTAAGACTCTCCGTCAATATATTTGCTCAAAATGCAAGCCAGTGAAATAATGTATTGTCTGGTACAGCTATTCAGTTACATATACACTGTTCAAACCATTTCCAAATTTATCCTATACACAAGTGTTTGGGTTTGAGTATAGCATACCAGAAATTAAGTGTCATTTATGTGTATTTACAGGAATTTATGACAGGGAAAAGGAATTGAATTTTACTTTAAAATTCTATTCTGAATCTCATACTAGATGCACTTAAAATTAAATGTATCCTGTCAATGCTGAGCTCAGCATAACAGTCGATCTTGTAGAAGAATTCTATTTTAGAACTAAAGCTAGCAAAAAAAGCATTTTATGAGCAGAATGCTGAGCTTCAATGGGAATTCAAAAATCTGATAAATTCTTTTTTTTTATATTGTGATGTTTTTCATTTTTGAACTATTTTTTTTCATTGTGAACTTCGTTATGTATTGCATTGTCTGCTGTAATGGCATGTGTTGCCTTTTCCTGAGCTGGTGCAGTCAGTGTATTCAAATAGGTACTATATAGTTCAGCTAAAAATAGATGGTAAATATTGGCTCCTGAGAAGCTTGTACTTATCCTCAAATAGGACTCAAATGACCCAGATTTTTTTTCTTATTTCTTGCCACATTACATGATATTGGCAGTAGCAAGAAATGTCTTCTTTAATAGTGGCATAATTTATTTTTGTGTTTGTCAGAACCAGAAATATTTTGCCACCTTAGCAGTTTATCCATTTTCTGGGATCTTTTCATGCTATTTTACATGCAGACTGTGCTGTATGTGAGCTGTGCCATGGATGTTTTTTAAACATGGGTCATAAAAAATTTGTCTGGAAATCTCCAGATTTACTGGGTGACTTGCAGTGCCATTGTATCTAATTAGTATTTATCTCCCTTACAGAATAATTTATTGGAAAACATTTGCAATTTGCAACATAATATATGTAATTATATAAGCTTTTTGGTAATTATATGTATATTTTAGTTATTCAGTACATTTAATTATGCTTTGTTATGAACTGTTTACAGCAGTTCTCACTGGGGGGCAAAAGGAGAGAGGGAGGGCAAATGGAGCTGAATGTGGAGTAAAACCAAGGGAAATCTCATATTAAAGATTCACCAATGAATCTTTGCAAACTTTATGCAAATCCAGTGGATATTTTGTGAAAGTGTTAATGAGTGTCACATCCTGATTACTGCAGATTTCCCCTTACATTTCCAACCGTACCAAATCCAATTGAAACTGCTAAAATTAACGCCAGAAGTCCACAGCAGTTTGTCAGAAAAATGTGTGAAATTTGTTTTTAAAATACTGTGGCCTAATTATTCTTGGAAACATTCTCTATAAATGTTGACATAAAATATCCTGTATACGTTCCCTGATGGATGACAAACTCAACATTGGTCCCCTTAAATCCTTCTAAAGGACCATCTATTTCTAAGGTATTTTTGCATCTCACTACAGAGGAAATTGTATAATTTCACTGCCCTGACAGCAAGGCGCCTTTTCGGAATCCAGCAGCTACTGAGAGGAGCCCTTTTTGCCATAGCGCATGCTGGTCCCGCTGCTTTATGTGAGGTGTGGCCTGAGATGCATGAAGTGACTCCTGACACATTGATTTAGTTAATCTCAAATCAGCTTTTGCTGGTTTTGAATTTTTGAGATGATTTTGTGTTCCCTTTGCTCTCTTTTTACTCGTTCTGGCAAACCCATTCTGTCTGTACAATTGGGACAAGAAAGCCCTTACAACTTGTGAAGATATCTTCGATGTATGAACATGTAGGGGAAGGGAGATTTTCATAACACCGCTTTGGGATGCCACTGATATGGAGGCATGTGGATGTGATAGCGGGCAGCTGGTTATGTGTCTTTTATTTAGCCTGTATCTGCCAGCTTGCTGTGTGCTGTTAATATTGTTCTGAAAGCCTGTGTATATGACAAGTCATGACCATAACAAGCCTGTTTATTTCAAGATACGTAGTGGCACTGTTCAGATTCATGGTGGCACATTACAGGAGACTTTGCTGGAAGAAGATATATTTGAGGCCACAGAAGCTTTGTGATTATTGTAATGCTAATCTAGATCCAATCCCATATATAAAGTGTCACATCTCAAATACTTTAAAAAAGTGGTTGACTGTTTTGTGCCACAGATGAGCAGAAGCAAGAGGTTGCTTGCATCCACTAGCTGTGACATTCTCTGTGCCAGCATGGCTTTAGCGGAGACAAGGCCCACAAACTGGAGGTGGTTCCATCCTCTTCCTCGTCCCGGATAGCGTACAAGGTTGTGGCATTTGTGTGATTGTGGTATGTGAAATGATGAAAGTATGTTTAAAGTAAGTCAAGTAACAATCCCTACAGTGTTTTATCCTATATTTATAAGGATATTTGAATCTTTGCATGTATTTTAGTAGGAAGTGGATATCATGCATCTAATGTTCATTCAATCTGAGAATTATTTGGGATGTTTTGCAATCTGGAGAGCAACTGTAAATGTAAATAGGTTGAGTAAAAATAAATACAGCCGCTTATTTGTCATTGAGTAAGAATAAAAGATACACGTTTAACCAATTTCTCAACAGGATTGTACCTCCATATGCCCCACAGATTTGCACAGCAGGTTGTTTCTTTGCCCACTTTCTGGGCCTAAAATTTTCTAGAAATCTCTTAGTAACTTGCCCATCATTCTTTTTAATGTTCTCAGATCACTGGCTGTATGTACAGGCAACGTGTCAGACTCACACAGATCTCATATGGGGTTGTGCTCGCCAAGTTTTACTCGAGACGTAAAGGCAGAGTGCAAGGTGCAAATTCAGACTCTTCTGAGTGCTTGTGCCTCAAAGGCTGGCAGGCAGAGGCCTCATAGCCCCTCCGTGACTTCCAGTGGTGGTCTTGGGACTAGAAAATGTTTTCTGTTAACTGTATTTTGGTGCTATGAGTAGCATTGAGATGACCTGTTCTGTGGAGTAGGCTGTCGGTTGTCATTTTGAAGGTATACCTGCCATAAAATGGTCTGCAGTGGCAAGCATGCACTGCCAGGTGTTAGATGTTTCCCTCTTGCCCTGCTGTGGTGAGTGCTGTCGTATCTGTGTTTCCTGGTCACATGGCTCTTTAAACAAATTAATCTTTTGCAGTTTTACTGAGGAAATGATTAGCAGTAATGCTTTGTGAAGTAAAAAAGATTGCAGAATGGGAAGGCATTTTGAATTCACAATACAGAAAAACATTGTGTTTTCTAAATGATACTAAAAAGGAGTTGTAATTTGTTAATAGCAACTAAAAGCAGACTCAGGTTGCCACTGAAGAGAATATATAGTGCACTGTTAAAGTCCATGTTGCAATCCTTGTTCAAGACAAAATANTACTGTTAAAGTCCATGCTGCAGCCTTAACTAGCAATCCTTGTTCAAGACAAAATACTATTTGCCTTGATGTTGTGTTTTTGTGAATAGTTACGTGTTTCAAGAGGATTGTGAATATATAAGCACATAAGAAAAAAATTTGCTTCAAGACTTTTCAGAGACCTGTTTCTTCTTCGCATTTGTAGATGCATTATTATCGTATGTTTCACATTAAACTTTGCAACAATCTGAAAAAAAATAGTTGATAGCCTTAAAGTGAATGCTTCTCATAACTGTTCTTTTTGTACTTTCATTATACTTAAGTGGGATACTTTTTTTTTTCCTTGATCTGATGCATTTTAAGAAACTACTTTAGGTCTTTGGATAAGTAATTATTTTCTGAACATGACCTGCTAAGCATCAGTGGCTGTGCAAAAAAATCTGTCCTATGGAATATGCATTTTGGGCTCTTTTTAGTGGGGTGAATACAGGGATGACTTGTTTTCATGGCAGCTTTCATAGCATTTATGCAAGAAAGTTTTTTAGCAGCAAGGTTTGAAGTAACGTTTATTAGAACAATACTGATTTAATTCCATCAAAATTGCATAGAAATAATGTTCCTCTTACTATTTTACTGATGATTGTTATTTCTTGCGCTTGTTTCACAATGAAATTAAGCATGATTTTGTTGTATAAAGATAGCAAATAAAATTTTGCATTTAATACTCTGAGAAGTTTTGCAATTAGCGTTACAGTAGAAGTGTGAAAGTGCATGCCTTTGGACACTTACAGCGTACAAGTTGCCTCATTTAGGAACTGCTATAATTGTATGTGTAGCTGAAACTATACTGGAACATTCAAGAGAGATTAGCTACATGAATTTCAATGTCATTCCTTGAAAAAAGGACAGCGCCAACTAATAATGCAAAATGGAGCATTTCAGATGGATATAATCACATTTACAAATTCTTTATAGATACTATTTGTAAGGGGGCTAAAGAAAAAATACTGGCATTCTGAATATGTAGAAAAGTGATTTGTGAAAACATCCAATACTTTATAGCACTGATTCTTCTGAACATCCGTTATGTAGGTCTGATGCTAAAACCACTTACTTTTGTGTACTCTCATAATGAGTCTTGTTGTAAATTTAGCAATATTGTGGATGCTTGCGGGATCCAGCCCCTGGAGAACATTTTAAATTCTGCTTGGTAGAGGACAAACTTAGGTTTTCTGGTTGCATTTCTTTTGGTTTAAAAAATCCTTGTTTAGATTCACTGCAAAAAATTATGTTTAGCATCAGTGTAACGTCATGGATTCTCAGGTTTCGGTTTCCTTGAGTTTCAATTGCCTTGTTAGCATTGTGATATAAGATTGATGATGTTTCTTAACACGTCGGTCGTCTCCCTTAGAGTTGCAGACTGTGACCATAAACCATTTTGGAATAAAACTGCAGCGTGTTTGTCATAAATCGCATGATACTCTTCCATCTGAATATGCTTCATTAGGCTTACGGTCTGTAATGCTACTGGATCATTAGATGACTTGTAGAAAGAAATCATTTCAGCAGCAATCCGTCAGTCATGGAGAGCCCCCATGTGTTTGACATACAGATGCGTTAAAGATCAAACCACATCTACTATCCTGTATAAAAAGTATTTGCAAAGCTGTACAGGTGCAGAATTCCTTTCTGCTTGTGATACTTCTTTTGGATTTTACCAATCTTCATTTTGCTTCAAAGATGTTGCTTTCCAGTAGTTCCCACAGCACAAAAACTTAGTTCAAAAAATTAAGACTAAACCAATTACACACTGAAGCTTTTCAGTGGGAAGCTTTCTAGTATGACACATGTAACTTTGAATGAGTTTTTAAAAACTCAAACAAACCACACTGTTCACTAGAAGGCACCTTTTTTACAATTACTTACTTTGGTCTATTTCTCTGTGAAGTAGTTTTCTTTGTAAAGGTAGAAGTGATTGAAGGACAAGCAATGGCATCATTTGACCATTAGAGAATTTTCTCTCTTAATCCTATGTGAGGTGGAAGTAACAATCAGAAGACCAAAGATACCCATGTAGAGAGGGTGGTGAAAATGAATGTATAAATGTATACAGTTTTTTAATCAAGCTAATGAATTCTATAGATAGAAATGGGACTTTGCTATTCTCTCTCTTTCTTTTTTTTAAGTTGGATTTTGATATGTTGACTGTTATTTTGATTGATCATCTGGTCATTGTCACAACTTTGTGAATATGCAACTTCTTCTGCAGTAGTGTGTTCTGTGCCAGTGCTTTCCCCCTATATTTATTGTTAATGAGATGATTAGTTTAAACTCTTTTTCATTACTTGAATGCAGAATAGCAGTCTCTGAAGAACAGCGCTGAGTACCACACGTAGCATCTGCTGGAATTGCTGGTCCTCTGGCTGAATGACCATATGTGTGCAAAGGCTGGAAACCGCGGCCAGAGGCAATGGTGGTGGTTCTTGGCTGCTTTCACCCTGAGGGCTTGCTGGTGTAGGATAGCAGCACAATTGCTGCTGGTGCTGGTTTTAGTGTAATTCTGAGCTTAGTACTGAGAATGGGCAGAGGTCAAACTCAGATTTAAATAACAGAACTAGAAGCCAGCCCATAGTATTTTGTTGGTTGTAGGTGATAGGAGATGGTGTTATAGCGGTCCCTGTGTTTTAGTTCATCCATGTGTAATTGGAATTTCTAGTAGTTCATTGCTTTAATGCTCTGAATCATATTAACTCTGGCGTAGCAGTTAGTTTATTCATTTTCAGAGCACTATGAGGTCATTAATCCTCAGAGAAGTAAAAGATAGGAGGTAGGCACTCTAAGTGCTGTTATTCTAATGTTATAAGTGGGAAAACTGAGGAGGTGAATAATTTGGTCAAGGCCACACAGTAAGCCAACGTGAGCTCTGAGATGTTTTGGCTGTTAGCCCAGCGGTCAGGCCAGCCCTTGCAACATTCCACTTTTTAAATTGTACACTTATGCCTTATTATGATGCTGCATTAATCATCCCATAGGCTGTCTAGGTAGATAGTTGTTTCCCTTCAAGTAATAAAGTGAGTGTGATGACAACAAAAACTTCAAAAGAACAAAAACCTTATGAAATCAGCATCTGAAACTAATGTTATTTGTATAATTTAAATTTTCATAGAACATAATTAAACTTTGTCTCTCCTACCAAAAATAGGTGCAAATTGTTTGACAAAAAGGAAATGATTAACAGAAATTGCTTTCTTGGAGATCAGTTTGTTAGTCTCCTTTGTGATTGCAGAGTAATGACAAATATCGAAAGACATTAAAATATTGTTATTTTTAAACAAATTCTGAATTTCACAAGAAATTATTCATCATTTAATCAAAATGTAAACATTTTGGTTAAGTATTTTGGTTAAATATTTTATATAACAAAATGTTAACGATTTTGTTTACATGATTAATCAAAACAGTGAAGCCCTACAAACTTCAGCACCGTGTCTAGTATTTTAATAAATATCTGATATTTAATACACGCAGTGAGACATTCCATAAATGGGTTATTGAATGGAATCTGTTCTCCCCCTGCCCTCCTGCCTTTCCCGCAAGGCTGTGGGTTTTAGCTAAGCCAGTGTGGGACTGCTCTTATCTACAAAAAAACCAAAAATGACTTCATTGAATGCACACACTGCAAAGCCTATCAGGGATATGGCAAGGGGAAAAAAAAAGATACAGAATATCTTGTAGTGGTATATAGAGAGCGGCGTATAGGAAGTCATAAATACTGTCCCACAGACATGGTGAATAATGCAGGTACAGCGTGAGTGATGGGAGCGCTTGCGTTCTGCCTTCAGACAGCTCGCTGCTCGCCGCTTACAACCGGCTGTCGAGCGCGGCCGCGGAGCGCTGTGCAAGGTGCCCGCTCTGAGGCGTGGGGCTTTGGTGCCTGAGGGAGCGAGCGGGGAGCGGCCGGCACTGCCCGGGGGGCACGGCACGGGCCGTGTGTCGGGACTCGGGGGGGCGGCGCACAGCCCGTCCCGCGGGGCTGACCTTCACCCCGGGCACTGCGCTCCCGTGCGCGGGCGGGGGGTGCGCTGCGGTGCTGGGGGCTGCGGGGGAGCCCGCTGCCCCCCGCTGTGTCCCCCCTGCCCCGGCCCCGCCCGGCGCGGAAGCAGGACAATGAAATCGTGGCAGCTCATTGCGGGAGTGGGAGATGCCCTTGAGGTAAGGCAGGGGCAGGTCTGAAAGAATTTGGGGACAAGGGGAAGCCAGCCTTCGCTAGCGTCGGAGAGCGGACCCCAGCCCCTGGCCGGGATGTGCGGGTGGGGGCCGGGGGGCAGTTCCCCTGTTGGGCTGCTGCTGTGTGTCCGCCGGCAGCGGGTTCCCCCCAGCAGCGCGGCTCAGGGAGCGCGGCCGGAGCGGTGGCGGGGGCACGGTGAGGGGCTGTCACCAGACGGAAGGTGTGTCGTGTGTCAGCTCGCGGACTGACTGCGCTCCGCGTGTGCCTTCTACTCACCGTGCGTATGTTTGTGGCTGTGTTGGGGTGTGTGTGTGCATGGGTCTGTGTGAGTGAATACGTGAACGTGTGTGGTGCTGACGGAAAATAAGATGTGGGGGATTATTTGTCCTTCCTCTGTGACTGGCTGAAGTTTACGTGAACTTCATCTTCAAAGAGCTGTTTAACTTTCTTTTGATGGGATATATATTAGCATTTATATGAAATACGGCAAGAATCTCATTAGAAATGGTTTTGTCAGATGAATTATTGCCTTTCAGTAGACAGTTTACAGGATTCCTGACCAAACTGGTTGCTTATTTAACTTCAGGGTACTTGTATATTATCAGCATAATGTCACGATGTTAGAAAACACAATTTATATGAGGATGTTATAGTTTTATTACTGTACTCGTTGAAATACATGGGGTAAAACAACAGCAACATTTTCTTAATAAATACAGTTTAAACATACAGATAAATTTGGCTAACCATTTATATGGATTATACATTTTAAAAAGCAGAAATAGAGTACAAAAGACTGGGGTTTAAAAATGCATATCAGTTGCCAGCTGAATATAATTGTGGAATAATTTAAACATTTTGAATGACTTTAGCAATTTTTTTTCTCTAAAAAGCCCACACACTTTAAAGTGTGGAAAAAATGTTGAGAGGAGTAAGGAAAGTGGGTTTTGCTAGCTTATAAAAAAGGAATCTCTTCCATACTCCAGCAGGAGTATCATATTTTTTAAAAGACTTACTGTCACATGTAGGAGACTGTGGCACAGTCAAGCAGTGGAATGCTGGGCTCTGCAGTTCAGACTGTGAGGGTCTGGTTAGCAGCTTAGGCACCATAAAATCCCATTGCTTTTAGGAGCGTACATTAAATTCCCACCTCAGGTATTTTGTTTAGGTGGATATTCAGGAATTTAGTAAGATCCAAACCAGTCTTTATATTTGCCAGTTCTGCCGTGGTAAGGAATTTGGTCTTGATGCATAAGTAATTAGGATTTACATAAATATTAGATAGAAAGTTCACAATTATTTTTGCTTATGAAATACTTTAAAATTTGGCTTATGTACAGTACATTGGTTTAATATGTATTTCTAAAATGAAGCAGATGTATAAATTTTGAATGTCTTGATAATCTGTTCATATATTATAGCTTTTTTCTTGTACATTTAATATAGACATTGATCTTGTTTTTGAGCATGCAAATGAAGTTGACTTCTGAAAAGTGAGTGAAACTGCAATTAAGTAAACGGCATTCCCTGTCTACAGCAAAAGCAGTAGTGGTGTGTTATCCCTGCTTTCATATTTGAATCATTGAATGGAAACAAAGTGGATTTTTTGTTTCAGTCCTTTATAGGGGCTTCTCTGAGTGCATGCATAGTGTCTCTGTCAATCATCAGTTTATTTCCTTTGAACCTATATATCTATCAGGGATCTGATTATCAGAGTTTTCAGTTTCAGGGTTTAACTTCCTAAAGCAGTACCAAATTGCTTGGTATTTTAGATGTTGTAAACATACAGCATCTCTTGTTCCTATTTTCTTTGCTTTAATATGTGGGCAAGGAGTTGTGTTCAGTCAGTGCCTTCACAACATCCAACACACTGATACCTCAGCAGGTGTGAACAGAATTAATTATACCCCTTTCCAAGCACAGTTTTAGAAAGACTGAGCTTTGTGTTTCTACCTACCCCTGTGTGAATAAATATTTGAAATCAGAGTAAAATAACAGTCATTGAATGAAACAACTTTGTTATTATTTAGCAAGGTGTTATATGCAGTCTTTCCAACTTCAAACCAGTTACTTCAGTGGTATCTTTATCGTGGAATTGTTCAAATTTTTCTGGATTTTTCACATGGGTCTCAGTTTTGCTTGTGAAATACAAAACTTTTCCAGGTACAAGTAATGAGTTGATTTATGCAGTAATAAACCTCGTGGTATTCTAAATGCTGTAAAAGGTATAGAAAAAAATGTCCTAAAGTGTAATATTGGAAGTTTAGAATTTCTTCTATCATCATGAAAAATATTACTACTAAATATTAATACATTTTATTAAAATAAATGTTAGAAATGGCAAATGAAGTATCTATCTGGAAAGGAATAGGAAGAGAAATGTGATTAACTCTTGCTTTTAAGTTATTGTGGCAGTAATTGTGAGAAAATACCATGAAACGTAAACCGGGGGAAAAAAAATGTGTGGACAGTTTTAGCCGCAGACAATATCTCATCTGAATTTTACTTCATATTTTAATTTAAGTAAGTCACATGCCAAGAAGGACTTTTAGCTGACTTCAGTGACATGGATTTTGGAGTTGTTCGTAGAATGATTATGCCATGAGATAATACATTTCTAGAATTTAGAGATGGCAACAAAGAATACAGAGGGTCTTGATTAGTTCAGGTGACTTCTCAATTTTTTGGTGTTTTTTAATATATATTTTAGGACTCTGGATATAACTTACAACATCTCCTAGGAACTAACCATAACTACTGAAATCTGTTAACTTTGTGTGGGGATATGGTTTACGTTTCAAAACTATTATTCTGCCATAAGAAGTAGCACTTTCAATCCATCTAAAAATCAATTTAGAAGAGTTATCTGCCTTTAATGTTGTTTTGGAATCTGTTTCAAAGGAATACTTCTCATAAATTGAGTTGTCAGGAAGTAACAAGTTCAGTGGAATACACTGATGATTGATTTTCACAGATACGCCTTTTTGGACACAAGACATACCATAAGTACGTAGTCACCAGGTGGAAGAAAAGTGCAGACTTTTCAGTTGAAAGGGTACATCATAAGTATGTTTTCTCTAAAATACAAATGCTGTAGGTTTGCATTTGGGTGAGATACCAGACAGTTATGTTGGTGAAAATAAATAAATGTGTAAGTGACAGACTGTTTTCTTTCAAAATTTATTTCAAAATTTGTCTGTAAATAAATAATTCCTGAGATCTCTTCTTAGCTGTAGAGTTCTGTACCTGTGGGAATAAGTATTTTCCTTTTTTTTTTTTTTTTTTTTTTTTNGGTTTCAAGGTATCAAATGGAGATGTTAAAGAATGTTGCAAAGTTGCTGTTTTCAGTGCCATTGTACACTCATTACTTTTATTTTACTTGAACTTCAATTTGGACAGTGTGAGAATGTGCTTGCTTTGGGCACCTGGAATGGAGTGTAAGCATTTCTGCTTTGTATTTGTCTTCATCATGCTCGTTCTGTATTTGATTTCAGTTAACCAGGTGAAATTGCATAGGCTGCGATTTCCCGTCATTGGCATTGAACACAAAGCACAGTATGGCTTCTTCCACCAGGTTGCAGTCGGGCTATTTTTGTTCTGTGGTTAATTGCAGATTTCATGCACAGCAATAAGTCTTCTGAAGAGTGATATTTTCCTGATGATCAGGAATATTTTAAAAAATGCCGTAGTATTACAGAGGCTTATTAGTTACCTTTCACAAACACAGACACACACCAACTTTTTCAAAGTAGTAAAGTGAAGAAACTGCTTGAGTCAGCAGTAACATCCAGGCTCAGTAAAAGTAGGTTATGAAATCAAGCAATTAAACATGAAAAAGCCCAATTTCACTGCCTTGATTTAATATGCTTCCAGTATTTTTTTTTTGATACATAAAAACTTCAAAATGTTCTTTGCTGTCAGAAGTTCACAAAAAAAGCATACCTCCAGCCCAGAGTCTCTTGAAAATCATCTTGCTTTGCATTTGCACCTTCAGTTTTCATTTAAGTATTTTTATTTTCAGGAGACACAAACATTAATATTTTCTTCAGTTTAGTATACCTAGATTTCAGCAGGTACTCGTTTATGTACCTGCATTTTGGTAGAGATAATTAAAACCAGACTGGTTGAATATTTAGGAATTAATAAAAGAGTCTCTTTTAATTAATAGTTAATATGTATTAAGCTGTGCTAAAGATGGTTAGAAATCCAACCAAAATTTTCACATAAAAGGCCAGAGGATCCATTTTTTTTGTGCTTCTGTTTTCATGTATTTGATTTTCAGTAATTTTAAGCAGGTTTCTTACCTAGTAATTATTGCAAATTTAACTGGGGAGAGAAGGGGAGGGAAGTAACCAGCAATAAGTCTTGGTACTAATGACTGATGGACCAAGCTGAACTTGAATAGAGCTGGGGCAAAGATTGTCAGGAAATTGTTCTGTCTGCTTGTGCTGAGGTGCTTTCTGGACAGGTGCTTTTGGTTTTTGATTTAAGTGTTTTCCTTGTTAACGTTGAACTTTCAGATTATATGAATAATAGTAATCCAGGAATGAGGACTTGTTTCTGATTACTAATTGACCTGAATCTAAGGGCTCTCTAGTTCAACTGTTACAGCAGAGTGAAGCAAGAGGCAGAGGTGGCACATCACCGCTGGTTGTTTGGAGAGTTGTTTGCTGCTGAGAACTTGTGCATGTACATGGTGGTCTAACACAAATAGCATCATTTCAGTGAATAATGTCACTTTGGATGAGACTGAGTGTCTTTGAAGAACTACTGCCACACTGGAGCATGTCTTTTAAGAACATGACATTTAGATCAAGCCCTAACGAAGTATCGTGGCTCTCTCCTTTTGTACTGTTTTACGTGACTTGTATGTTTTTGTGTTAGCATCAAGTGTTCACCTTCTTAAAATTACCCTTCTGGCACAGTGTGTCCTTCAGTATTGTAATCCTGAGGACTGCAGTTTGGCTCTGGCCTCTGATCTTTCATGACCGAGCCTTTTAATGGATGATATCAACAAGTGGTGTGTGTAAAAGGAAGAGATGAATTTTTCAGAAGAATATATCTGCTGTCAGTAGTGTATGCAGGGAAGGCTTGATATTTGGTTGTGATATGGAGAAAGCACATACCATTTTTTTTTGTTGGAATACTTTGAATATCATCTCATGCTTTCATTTGAAGACTTGATATTTTTCAAACATGTATTTGTTAATAAGATCTGTATGATGAGCGGTGGCACGATGTCTCATTTTTCCATCTTGCTGGTTGAGCCAGTGTCACGCGAGGCTGTAATCCTGCACTAATCTTCACAGTTACCAGGAAAAGCAGGATACTACTGCTTATACCAAGGGGCAAAATCATCCAAGAACCAGATCTCATTTCAAATGGCATTTCATTGCAGTTGAGAAGCTCTCCCAGTTTGAGCAGAGTCAAAAATCCAACCATGGCAGACTGAACTTTCTACCGACAGAGAAGCTGTAGAAGTCAATTCCATTTTCACTTTTTTATTTGAAAGTATGAGCCTTTTTCTTCATGGTAGTTCTTTATTTAAGCCAAAACAAGAGGTAGTATTTACTAAAGAAAGATGTTAAGAATGACATTGGGTATTTTAATGTATTTTCTTTACTTCTAATTGCATTTTCAAGGTGTCTCCATCTCTCCAACAAGTGTCTGTAACTATGAGAACAGGTAAATCAAATTCAACACAATTGTGTAACAGTTTGCCCAGATTTTAGACTTATAAGAACAGAGTGATTTACCAACTCCGTGTGATAGCTGTGGTTCACTGATTGCACCCCTCCTTAATTCAGGGACTTTGCGGATGGTCTTTAGAGCTAGAAAACTGTTGTCAGAGAAGAGCTCAGTCCTGAGATATGTTAAGAGTTTGTAAATTGTCAATGAAATGAAACTCTACAAAGAGCGTACACAGGGATGCTGCTCATCTTTTGGATAGACAGTAGGTACAGTGCACTGAGCTCCTACGCAATCCTTGCATGTCCCATAGGGGAAGCTCTGTTCATCAAGCCATGCCATAGCTAAAAAGCAGCAACCTTCTACAATGAGTAAGTGCAAGTATTAAACATCAGCCATGTTACACACCTGTTACTATCTCACACACTCGTCCTGTAGCAGCCGTTAACTACTGAACAATGAAAAACAGAGTAAAGCTCAAGCCTCTTTGTGTGGTAGTAGTTCTTCTACTTAATAGAATAAGCATGTTTCTATGTTATTGGTTCTTCTAATTAATAATTATGATTCAGACCTGGGGCAAGGCATTCTGAAAAGGGGAGGCAGTATGGTAAATCTGCTTTCATTGGTTTTCACCTATGCACAGCTAAGAAAGCACTTGAACAAAATTCCACCCTGATGTTAAAATGAAGTATTTGGTGATCATAGAAAATAGTGATGGGGAGGACCACTTTTCAGTGTCATCGAGTCCTGCCCTACTCCCTGAAAGGATCATCTTTGCAAGTGTCGTTTGTGATAGACATCCAGTTAATCTTTAATTGTCAGTAAGGGAAATCCCATTGACTCGCTAGACTACCTGTTTCAGTGCTTAACTGTCTTTACTGGCTTGAAAAGGATTTTTTGTTGGACAAATGAAAATCTCCATGTTGAAGATGACCTTAGTGTTTCATGTTCTCAGTGGACCTGAAGAAAAAAAAGATTTCCCTTATCCCTACAGCAGTCTTTTATGCTAGAGATTCCGATTCAGGCTTTAGGTTTATGTCCCAAACATTTTTTAATTTTTGTGTTTTAGTTCAACACTCTTTAGTTATTATTTGGTTTGGAAATATTTACTTTTAATCTAAGACATGTTTTTTGAATGTTTTGTGTTTAAATAAAAACATTGAATTCAAACAGTTTAAAGACTGGGAGTCTAATATTGGCCATGGTTTACAATATAATCAGGATTATGTAATGATTATTGTGAGACACTGTTAGACATTTGAGACTGGTTCTCACAGCTGACTTGAGATCTCTAAGCTGCCTATTGGGCTTCTTTGAAGCAGAGGTTATGAGGTTTATTATTTTGCTGAAGGCTGCTAGAAAGTTTTATTTGGAATCTATTATACTCCCACATTTAGAGAAGCATGTATGTGTAGAAACGTGCGTGTGAACCCGTGTGTGTCTCATAAAATAATAAAAGTTAAATGCTTCTGCTGGTACCTTCAAGAGTTGATTAGTTTTGCATGTTCTTCGTTCACATCATTTCTCAGAATAATTACTACCAGGTACATTTATCCTGTCAATATAAATTCACAGGGCAAGTGTTGGGAGAGAAGAAATGCAAGACAAGGATTTGGAGGACAAGTCTTTTGGAAGAAGGGCTGTGAGGTGATGCTGGCATCATACTCTGCTTGACCAGTTGAGCACCTCCACACTTAGAGGGGGTATATCCAAGAAGATCTGAAGGACTCTTCTTGCATAACCTCCTCCCAGTCTGTATTATCCTGTGGTCTGTGTTATCGGTTTGGTGGACCTGGCAAGCAGTGGGTTATTTCAGCAACTCAGAACTGAGGGTAAAGCACGACAGGGATAAAATGGAAAATCCTTCTACAATTCTGGAAGATACATGTTCATACAGAAAATGATGCAGATCTATTCCAGAATTTTTTAGTAAACTCTGTTCAGGTAATGAACAGCTAAATGACTAATACTATAAGATAATTGTGTGTGAGTCATTGGCTAGTGTATGGCTTGGCTTTGTCTGTGTAAAGAGAAACTGATTCCCACTTAGGTAAGGTACTTCCCTGTTTCTAACCTGGGTTCTAGTCCTTTACAGCTTGACTTTGCTGCTGGGTTGTATAAACTCCGCAGNAAAGAAAAGAAAAGAACCATTTAAACTTTGACATGTTTTATTTTGACATTTCGAAAGGAATTGTCCCTTTTTTTTTCCCCACTGAGAAATTTCCTTTTTATTTTTCTCCATGATGCAGAACTGCAAAAATACTTGAATTTAACTTGAGGTAGTAACAGATGTTTCATTTGATCTTTCAACATTGCAGACAGTGGACTGCATTTTTTTTGCTTCAAGTAACAAATTTCCAACATGCAATTGGAGGTAACAGCACTGACCTGTTCTCCATGTCTGCAATGTGTAGGATGTGAAGGTGTGAACTTAGATTGCACAAAGGAAGATTTAGATTAGGGATTAGAAAGGCTTCCTGATAGTAAGATTAATTACTATTTAATTAGATGAGTTAGGAAGATTATGGAATTTCTGGCACTGGAAG